>JALPQI010000379.1:0-14747 GCA_025490895.1 Thaumatotibia leucotreta
AAAACTGTCCGTTACAAATCAGCAGATGACATATTTAATAAATAATTGATGCCAACTTACACGGGTTATAAACTTTTAATATAAACATTAAAAATAAAATAAACGCCCAAAGTCCTAAGTATTGACTAATCTTATTTAATAATTTACATAAAACAATAATTATTGCTGTAAAAGTTGTCAAACGCATAACAATATTGAGACGTCAGTTACAATTTTTTTAACAGGTAGGCAAATTATATCTCTGCAGTGTAATTTAATCCCGAAGGCCATTTGTCGCGATAATGTTAAATTACCCGGATAAAGATTTCCAACGTCTATACAACCGTTATATTTTATGTTTGGGGTCGAAATCGGCTGTGCTAATATGAGTATCGAATTTATCCGACATTTGTAACGGCCAAAATCAAGAAGGCTTGATAGTACAGGATGCTTAGCCAAGTTGCCAATCGCTAATGCTTAGTAGCGTATCGTATTATTCCCACTCTGTCATTCTTTCATATTAGTGCGACAAAGACAGCTTTACGATTGACGATCAAGCGTTAGCGATTAGCAACTTGTCTAAGCACCCAGATCAGATAGGGTTTTTTTTATCTGAACACGCTTTTAGATTGCAGCAATTATTGTACAGAACTTCTGTTTAATAAATTGGAAAGAACTTAAAAGAGTAGGTGTTTTTGGCAGTATACAAACGTGACGTCACTTTTGATTTCATACAAACCGTGGCGATCGTTTTGACAATTCGGAAAAAGATGTTGCTTTGACTTGCGATTCATAAAGCCTATGGATGACAGGGTGACCCATTATGCATCGACATGTTCTGTAATTATTGTCAAACCGCGATTAGAATGGGATTCGAAAGTATTGTTGACACAACAGTGTATACGTCAATCTAGGATATATTCATAGTTATATTCATCATAGACCATAGTTTAAGTGCAGAGACTTACAGACAATAGATTAATTGATCACTCACTACATCTATAAAAAACTCTTTTCTTGGTAAATATTGTGTCATTTGTTGTCTCAACAGTACTTTCGAATCCCTTTCTTATTCCGGTTTGGTAATACCAGAGATCGGACAAATTGGCGCCATTCTTCGCAATAATATGGACAGGAATCCAAAATTGACACATTACATTTTTTTACATTACATTTACACAAATTTTCATAGTTACCGGTATCGAATATAATCAAATAAAATGTAATACTCAAATAACTAACGTGGGACTCAAACATATTAACTGGTTACTCACGTATTTAAGTCGATGATTGGTCGACATGTTTGGACCCATTAAACATGTCGAGCAATCATCGACTTAAATACGTGAGTAACCCAGTTCGATAATATGTTAAAGATTACCTGATTAATAATTTAACCAACTTTGGAGTCATGTCCATAGTATTGCGAACGATGACCCATTTGTCCAATCTCTGGTAATCACACTCGTATTACCTGATCGTGTGCTAACATTAAACCAACATCATCAGTTACTTACTGTACAGTCAAAAGACAAAATAAGGTGTACATAAAAATGCTCAAAAATATGTCCCAGAGCACTTTATTCTGTGTAATAAGAACGTCGTAACATATTTATAAGAGGATTCTTGCGATACATATTCTTGTACTTGACTGTACCCACTTAAACTCAATGCTGAGAGTTTAGCTCAAAAGTGAGACTGAGGCGACAGTACTTCGCAGGCGATAAATACCTGTCACTGTCTAACTGCATTATTTAAACAGTGACAGGTGCGTCTGGCTGGCGAAATATTATCGTCTTACCCCCTTATTCATAAAAGTCTCCTTACTTAGCAAGTCGCTAAGTAACTATTGAAAGGGATAACCCTTTCCGCCTTATATACATATAGATAAGACCGAAAGGGACAAACAATACTAACAATAAGTGGCTTGCTAAGTTAAAATACGGTTATGAATAAGAGGATTAATCTTTTCTTTGGCTAAAGGCGTCGTGAGTTTAAAATAAACATTCAATAAGTGTGGAATAGAGATAAACAACCGACAACTACTGCGATGCTTGTTTAACGCCTTTACCGCCACGGATCAAATCGAAGACAATCGAAGTTAGGGTTGCCTCATTTGATCCTGAAATCTCTATAACAGAAATTTGGCTTAAAGTGAACGACGCGCCAGGCAGCTGCGATGTAATACATAAAACATGATATTTATTTTTATTTTATGAGGTTGGCAAGTCCGACAGCAATCCTGAAACGGCAATAAATTCTGACAACCCTAATTGCTATTACCAATTTTGTTAAGTGAAGTTCATTGTAAACTGACACAGTATCAAAAAATAGTCAACGATCCTGGCGTATAGCAACCCTAATAATCATTTTAACCCAGTGCATACAGTATCATAAATGATACGACCGAAATGACACATGTCGAAATAAGTAATCAATTGCGACTGACACACTGAGCAACAGAGTCCTAATTGACATCGATTGTTTACATAAGTCATTTCAGAATTAAAATGTGTGATACCATATGCACCTAAGGGTTAAATTGATACAGTACCAAAAAGGGTCAGATTCTTGAATCCTAATTGCAATTGTCAAAAGAAGGTACAGTCGCTATCAGATATATCGTCTATGCCACGGTGCTCTAAAATATCTGAACACGCACTCTAGGACTATGACAATAGAGATTTGGCCAGATATTTGCGAGCACCTCGCTCCGATATAACTGCCAGTGACTGTATACATAAACCGCCACATAGCAACGCTCGTAAAGACTGCACGGCGTTATCCGTAGCCGTATATAACCCGGCTCACAGAACCGCTCGCGAACGGCTACTTTTCTTGATGAGCTGGATATCTTCGTCGTGGACAGTGTGCGCGACACCGACGCGCTGCCACAGAATATATAAAGTACAGAAGCTTCACTGCTTTGATGTTCACAAATGCCGGCTTTTTATGTACCTACACAATTATTATTACCAAACAAAACGGCGCGCGAGGCGACGCGAGCAGCTGAAATGGGCCGTATTGCGTGGCGGAAAGGTCGCTTATAAGCCGCACGCCGTCGAAAACAGGGTTGTCAATTATTGAAAACTAATAAAATAACGAACGGCGCTATGAGGCGTCTGACAAATACATTACTGCAATGATATCTAAGGCGTTAATAGCATTCGTCTTAATTCAACAATTTAGTTCATGCGTGATTATAGAATTTACCTACGCATTTCATACACGTGATTCAAAAATATTTGTCTCAACTCGGTCGGCACCTTCTTTGTGTTTCGGCCGCGCGTGCCCGGGCGGCATTGTTTGAGGTTTGAGTGAGATAGCAACACGACTTCGCTAACTTTAGGTGAATATCCATCCGAATAATCCTGATAATAACACGAACATTCTAAAAATATCTGTAGACAGTATGTGAGGTGTGCAGAAATTAATATATCTGCTTAATGCATTTAAAAATAAAGAATTACGTTAAGTACCTACGCATTAATTACAAAAGCAGCATAAATAAGTAATGGTTTAATCACAATCGTAAGGCAGACGTAACACGGCATTTTCTCTTATATGTACCAGTGTACCTATTTGATATTATGGGAATAAAGTCAGACAACCAAATAATATGTTAGGACAAAAGGCGCGAAATTCAATAAAAGTATGAGAGAACGAAGTTTTTTACATTATTTAAATGTGCCGCTTTTTTACTGACAAATTTGTCCGAAAATAAACCGTTTTGTCTGTAATTGACATGAGTTTCTGAGAATTTAATTTACTACGAATGTAGGTAATAAGTGTATTATTATATTATGTTCCTTACTTTTGAATATATCTCTCTGACGCATCGGCTATGCGAAAAACGCGTCATGATAATTAACATTATTATTATTGCAACATGCTGCTATGCAGTATATTTTCGGCAATTTCATTTAAGATGTATAAAATAATCCTAATATTTGCAAGCGATATATTTCGCGATACGTGGCGAGCCAGCGTTGTAAATATAAACGTGCGTTCCGAGACAGCGCGCGCCAACCATTGAATAGACCACGGAGACGGGGCGCTCTGCATGTACTTGTAGCCGCGCGACGGAATCGCGGAGTGACACCCCCTTGGCGCTGCGGCGAATATTCCTGAAGTTCTTAAAACTCCTAACAACAACCCAAATTTAATCAAATTTGACTGTAAAATGAAGGTTCATTTAAGACTGACAGTGACACAATATCAAGAATGCGTCAATAATCCTAACAAATGGCAACTTTTATTTCTATTGTGATAAGTTCATTTGAAACTGACACAAGATCAAAAAATAATGCTTACGCATGGCAACCCTAATCGCAATTGTCAACTTGACAGTCAAATCCCTGTTCATTTTAAACTGCTACAGTACCAAAAAGGGTCAGATTCTTGAATCCTAATCGGAATTGTCAAAAGAAGGTACAGTCGCTATCAAATATATCGGAGCGGCGTCAGCGCTCAAAAATATCTAAACACGCACTCTAGAACTATGACAATAGAGATTTGCTCAGATATTTATAAACACACCGTCCACTTTGATAGATCTGACGGCGACTCTATATAAACCGCCACATAGTAACGCTCTTAAACACTGCGCGGTGTTATCCGAACCCCTCGCATGGGTAATTTTACGTCAAGTCCATAACTTCTGTTCTACGATGGTGGTGTAACGTGTAACGGTGGACTACTTCTTGATGAGCTGCACGACGTCTTCGTCGTGGACCGTGTGCGCCACGCCGACGCGCTGCGGCGAGTACTTGGTGCTGGTGCCCCACACCAGCGCGTACTTCAGCTGCGCGGCCAGCGTGCGGTGGATGGAGTGGCACACGTGCGAGATTGTCACGCCCTGGGATACATTTACTGTTCAAAGGTGCTTTTAGGCGCTAGTGCGAGTGGCTCATTTTACGTCAGGTCCAAAACTTCGGTGCTTAGATGGTGGTGTAATCATTCCTAAAATGCTCAAAACTCCCAACAACTCGAAGCTAATCAAATTTGACTGTAAAATGAAGGTTCATTTAAGACTGACAGTGACACAATATCAAAAAAGCGTCAATAATCCTAAAACATGGCAACCCTAATTGCTATTGTGAAAAGTTCATTTGAAACTGACACAGGATCAAAAAATAATGCTTACGCATGGCAACTCTAATCGCAATTGTCAAATGAAGATAATTTGAAACAAACAGGATCAAAAAATAATCCTTACGCATGGCAACCCTAATCGCAATTGTCAACTTGTCTATCAAATGAAAGTTAATTTTAAACAGTATGAAAAAGAGTTAAAAGCAGATACACGATACAGCCGCCTTCAGATATATGGTCCATGCCACAGTGCTTAAAAAGCACTATCACAATAAACTTGCTCAGATATATGCGAGCACCCCGCTTCGATATATCTCACAGCGACTGTATATACCTAAACTGCCACATAAAAACGCTCTTTAACAATCCGCAGCCGTATATAACCCACATAGAACCGCTCGCATGGGTAATTCTACGTCAGGACCAAAACTTCGGTGCTTCGATGGTGGTGTAACGTGTAACGGTGGACTACTTCTTGATGAGCTGCACGACGTCTTCGTCGTGGACCGTGTGCGCCACGCCGACGCGCTGCGGCGAGTACTTGGTGCTGGTGCCCCACACCAGCGCGTACTTCAGCTGCGCGGCCAGCGTGCGGTGGATGGAGTGGCACACGTGCGAGATTGTCACGCCCTGGGACACATTTACTGTTAAAAGGTGCTTTTAGGCGCTAGTGCGAGTGGCTCATTTTACGTCAGGTCCAGAACTTCGGTGCTTTGATGGTGGTGTAACGGTGGACGGCTACTTCTTGATGAGCTGTGTGTGTGCGCGACGCTGAACGCACTGCGGCGAGTATTCCTGAAACGCTCAAAACCCCCAACAACCCGAATCTAGTAAAATTGGATTGTAAAATGAAGGTTCATTGAAGACTGACAGCGACACAGTATCAAGAATGCGTCAATAATCCTAACAAATGGCAACTTTTATTGCTATTGTGATAAGTTCATTTGAAACTGACACAAGATCAAAAAATAATGCTTTCGCATGGCAACAATTGTCAAATGAAGTGTATTTGAAACAGACAGAATCAAAAAAAATCCTTACGCATGGCAACCCTAATCGCAATTGTCAACTTGTCTATCAAATGAAAGTAAATTTTAAACAGACAGTATGAAAAAGAGTCAAACCGCTTTCAGATATATGATCCATGACACAGTGCTTAAAAAGCACTATCACAATAAACTTGCTCAGATATTTGCGAGCACCCCGCTTCGATATATCTGACAGCGACTGTATATACATAAACCGCCACATAAAAACGCTCTTAAACACTGCGCGGTGTTATCCGAACCCCTCGCATGGGTAATTCTACGTCAGGTCCAAAACTTCGGTGCTTCGATGGTGGTGTAACGTGTAACGGTGGACTACTTCTTGATGAGCTGCACGACGTCTTCGTCGTGGACCGTGTGCGCCACGCCGACGCGCTGCGGCGAGTACTTGGTGCTGGTGCCCCACACCAGCGCGTACTTCAGCTGCGCGGCCAGCGTGCGGTGGATGGAGTGGCACACGTGCTCGATGGTCACGCCCTGGGGAACACATTTATTTAAATAAATAAATAAATATCTTGGTCTTGGGACATCTTACACAAATCAACCTAGTCCCACGGTAAGCTCAATTAAGGCTTGTGATGTGGGTACCAGGCGACGATATATATAATAGATAGATACAATATAGATACTTAAATACATAGACAACCATGACCAAGGAACAAATATTCGTGATAAATAAATACACAAATAATGCCCTCGTCGGGATTCGAACCCGGAACCTCCAGCTTCGTAGGCAGGGTCACTACCAACTAGGCTACGGAGGCTGACGAATATTGTTATCATCATCATCAAATCAGCCGAAAGACGTCCACTGCTTAACAGTGAACATTTTTCGGCTGATATGACAGTGACAGGACAGTGAAAATTAGGGTTTTAATACTTTTTTTAGTGCAGATGGTGCCTTTTTTAGGCTCTAGTGCGAGAAGTGTGTCATTTTACGTCAGGTTCATAACTTCGGAGGGCCATCTGTACTAACAAACGTCGTACGAGACACGTGCAAAAACGAAATTCGTAACTCGTGTCGATTTAAAACACTTCGGTCGTATTTTAAAACATCGCCACTCGTTCCGAATTTCATGTTTTTCGCACTTGTGTCGTAATGTACTATTCTGCCACTACTGGGTGAGATGACAGCACTGAAATGTTAGGTCCAACGAACTATCGAAATAAATAGTCAAATTATTATTTTTGTTTATTCATTACTAAAAACGCTACTTTAAGAATAATGTTTCCTAAAATAAATAAATAAAATCAGTTAATTCCCGTGAAATAAACAAAGTTCTATTATTTTTTAGTACCAGTGACTTTGTGTTCCTGTTTTAGAGCTCAATCTTCAGTTCGGCAACCGTTTTCTAGTCGAATTCCATTACAAAATCAATGAACTCCCAAATACAACACAATTTCGACATTTTGTGTTGCATACGCCGCCTGGTGGCAGAAAATTTATCGAAAACTCTCTTTAACCCTTAAATGCACGGTGTACGATGTATCGTACATAACGAAAAGGTAGTTGGTGTTTGAAAACTAGATATGTATATTATGTTCTGAAGGGTGATTTTGCAAGGTTTAATAAACTTTCAAATTTATTACTGATTCGTTGGCGTAACTCTATTAAAAAAACTTACATGTGTTTATATGCAAGATGGCGGAAATTTGTTTTCGTTGCGTGCGTTTATTGGTTTTTAACTAAGTAAGAAATTATTTTTTATTGGAATTTTGTAATTCATACCATAACGATTTCACAATTACTGAACTTAATATACTTTTCAAAATAAAAGTAAACAATATGCATATTTTATCATGCACGATTTTGCGAAACATGCATCATGAATGTATTGAAATTTTGATAGTAATAAAATTTTCATTCAAAATATGTCCCCAGATTTTTTTTTTTTTTCTCCTGTTTGCTACGCCATTAGGTGTGCACATTTTAATTTTCGAACGAAAACAAAAAATCATGCATTTAAGGGTTAAAACTACGAACAAATAAAACATGGAAGCCGCACGCCATACTAAATTGACTTTCAAAAACGGTCCTGAATTTTAGTTGACAAGTGTCACCCCTGTTCAATGCATCACGGCAATGAATTTGAATGTCAACCTATAAAAACTTAAACCGCCATTTAAAAATACTTGTGCTTGGTCCATCAAAGTTTTGATTGGCGATATTCAATAAACATTTGTCAAAGATGTTGCGCCGAAATATGCGCGTTGTCACGAAAAGTGCTATATCCTGCCTATCTTGGCACAATTGAACAATTGGTTTTGGGGGCATTTTTGAGCTGGCGTTAGATGTCCATGTTATGTATGGTCGCAGGGTTAAAATAAAACAGTGATGTACCTTCCTAAGGATGAGGCCGTCGTCGAAGTCCGGCGGCTGGCCGGGCTTCTTGGTGTACACGCGGATCAGCGCCAGGTACTCCCACAGCGTCTCCAGGAGGAAGTCCAGGTTCAACTTCATGTTGCAACTGCAAAATACAAAGTTTGATCGTGACTTTAAGTTTTACAGGTAAATTCACTAAAGCTGGCACGAATGGATCGAGTAAATAAATAAATATCTTGGGACATCTTACACAAATCAACCTAGTCCCACGGTAAGCCCAATTAAGGCTTGTGATGTGGGTACTAGGCGACGATATATATAATAGACAGATACATATAGCTACTTATATGCATAGACATCCATGACCAAGGAACAAATATTTGTGATAAATAAATACATAAATAATGCCCTCGCCGGGATTCGAACCCGGAACCTCCAGCTTCGTAGGCAGGGTCACTACCAACTAGGCTACGGAGGCTGACAAAGTATCAGTAAGTGACAGAAAGTATCTATGTGTAGATATCAAAATGACAGTAGAGACAGGTTGGCATAGCATGGCCGCATACACACAACAATAGATGTCATTCGTTCCATTCGTGCCAGCTTTAGTGAATTTACCTGTAATTTCACCAGAGTTGAGGTGAATGATATATAACCAGTGATCGGATTTTTGGATTCGCCCTCGCGGGATTTCGCGTATAAAGAAATTACAGGTGTGACTATAAAAAAAAACTATTATATTACATTAGGAACAGAAACATGGCAAGAAAAAATCACCAATTATCACCATAGGGGAGGGGGGGTCATCGGCCAAATCGCGTGTCATTTTTTGTTGCTCTCGAATCTGCTGAACAGCATTATAGCCAGTAAAAAAATCTATACTTTTATATATGTCTTATCTATATGTTTTACAACTTCGCGAACATTTACCTCGTAGTTGGCAAAAAAGTACGTAAATTCAAGTGCTATTAAAAGGACTACTTAAGTTGGCAAAAAATTACACGTCATATTGGCTAGGGGGGAGTCCAGAAAATATCACCATGGGGGGTGGGGGGGTCTAAAACAGGCCAAAATTGTATGACGTGATTATGTATGATGTGATATACAAAAACTACAACACGCTACTAAACGTAAGCGATTGGCGACTGGGCCACGCACTCAGGTCGTCATATGCAGTCCTCCAGAGTTGATCGAGTAGAAGCCAAAGATGTTTGAACAAGTCCTGACCTGACGACGACGGAGTTGGGCTCGCGTGCAATCCTGTCCACCTCCTGGATGGAGATCTGGTCGATCTTGTTGTACACGTAGACGCAGGGCAGGTACACTCGGTTGGCGAGGATCACGTCGATCAGGTCGTCCGCTGTGTAGTCTTCCGGGACTGATCTAACATGGAACATGTCTGAACAAGTCCTGACCTGACGACGACGGAGTTGGGCTCGCGCGCGATCCTGTCCACCTCCTGGATGGAGATCTGGTCGATCTTGTTGTGCACGTAGATGCAGGACAGGTACCCCCGATTAGTGAGGATCACGTCGATCAGGTCGTCCGCTGTGTAGTCTTCCGGGACTGATCTAACATGGAACATGTCTGAACAAGTCCTGACCTGACGACGACGGAGTTGGGCTCGCGCGCGATCCTGTCCACCTCCTGGATGGAGATCTGGTCGATCTTGTTGTACACGTAGATGCAGGGCAGGTACACCCGGTTGGCGAGGATCACGTCGATCAGGTCGTCCGCTGTGCAGTCTTCTCGGAATAGGACCTGGAGAGATTTATTATTATTATTATTTGTACATCAGCAGTTGATACAACTGATAGTTGCCTGCATCCAAAAATATCTCGATTTAGTCCATCTTTTTTCCAGTTAGGTATTTGTCTAATCGGTTCTTAAACTGGGTGATGTTCTGTGCCGAAACCACATTTTACTGTAAAGACTGTGACTGAAAGTTGGAACGAACCCTAGGGCTTCAGCTGAACTTTTCAGCATCATCAACGGTCATTCTTATAAAACATGTGCGCGTCTAATTGCCAGGACCCATTCTATATAATCTGTATGAAAATAAATGGGTTGTGGCAGTTAGACACAGACATATATTTTTTAAGAATTACCCTCAACAGCCTAATTTAGTCCACAGCTGGACACAGGCCTCTCCTATTACCTACGCGTATGAACGCATCAGGAGATAATCAAAGTCTAAGTCAAAATATTCTTTATTCAATTAGGCCCACCAACGATCGTTAAACTAAATAGCAAATAAGAGAAAAAACTACTTCCGGTTCTAACCCTACACCGCTGTTCCTGAGAAGAATCCGGCAAGAAACTCAGCGGGACTTGTTTTTTCATATATTAGTATTATAACATCTTACAGCTAACATGCATTAATTAAAAACGAATGCCCATAATAGCCAATTAGCCACGCTGGGCAAGCGGATTGGCGATTGCGGTAGTGTGTTCACTATGATGATGATGCCAGTGACACATCAATCCCTTAATCGACTCTTACGACACCTACGGGAAGAGTTGGTGTATTCTAACCGTCGTCGCCACTCGAGTGGTATTCTTCAACATAAAGAGATAATGATTGAATTACCTCAGCATTGAATATCTTGTATTCATGTAGGATCATTTGCACCATTTTCTCGTCAACTTTCGTGAGCTGACACGTCGAGTTGAAGGAGAGACCGCCGCCTTTCTTTTGCTGTTGACGTAAATACAAAATATTTATTATAACCACACAAATTAATTATTTGAGGGTTTATTATAAAAGAGATACATGCTTATTTTCTTAGCAGTTTTCGATCTGTCAAAACAAATGTCAATCGGCGTCGGCCGCATTTCCGGAGAACGTTCCATTCCTCACACTTTCAATATTTATATGTTGACATTAAAATACAGCTACTTTGCACTTTTTCACAACTTTGAAGTCTTTAAGGCTGTGTATATTTAAGACTATTATTATCGTCACATCAGCCGAAAGACGTTCACTGCTGAACATAGGCCTCCCCCATAGATTACCACAATGACCGGTCCTGCGCCTGCCATACAGCTGACTCCTGCGACCTTGACTTCACTTCATCAGCCTATCTCAGTCCACTGCTGGACGTAGGCCTCTCCTATTAACTATACTATGCGTATAGACGCATTAGGAGGTAAATACCCATAATCGCCATGCTGGGCAAACGGATTGGCGATCGCAGTAATGTGTCCACTATGATGATGCTGCTGCCCATCATCAATCTTGTATCAAAGGATGGTCAGTGACACTTTACTACCAGCGACCTTGACTATTTATATTTAATTATAACTAAGGTACCAATAAACAATAAACTAGGGTACCAATCTTATAACATTCTCTAATAATGTGGTAATATACCTTGAAATAAATGTTGGGCTTGCTCTTATTAAGCCGGATGCCGACACTCTCCAACTCCTTCTCCAGCAGCTGCCGGTGCACGTAGGGCTTCGTGGCGTCCAGCATCATCAGCACCAGGTCCGCTGTGCGGGCCACTGCTATCACCTGGACACATTTTTAAGACATTATGTTAATTTATATTTTAAAGACAAACGGGTCTTAATCGCGTAAACTTACGTTTAATTATATCCTGACGTTTTGGGCATGAATATGAGTGATAATCGTGAAGGTTTAAATCAATATATTATGTTAATTTTATACTGCAACAGGTTTATACATATTCCGTCTAACATAAGTGTGGTAATTTTTATACCTTGTCTAGGTTATATTACCTTAGGATATAGCAGAATACGGGGCATCTCCAACAGCCTCTTAAGGACTGTAGCCTTAAGGAGTGAGTGCTAAATAATGCAACACTTAATTAAAAATACCAT
The DNA here is from genome assembly GCA_025490895.1 of Thaumatotibia leucotreta. NCBI lineage: Eukaryota > Metazoa > Arthropoda > Insecta > Lepidoptera > Tortricidae > Thaumatotibia > Thaumatotibia leucotreta. The sequence continues at coordinate 12,289 of JALPQI010000379.1, forward strand.
GTCCGTTGCTGTGTATGTTTACTAACATAGTTTTTAAGTAATAGTAATTAAGGTAACTAACATATAATGGATCTTTGTTGTCTGAATAAATAAATAAATGATATATATATATGTGTAGTCATTTTATAGCACATAGATGAATAAATCGTCACCATTCATTAGAAGCCTGATCTCTTTTATCTGAGTTTCAAGAATGAAGAAAGAATATTGTAGTACACATAGAATAAGATGTCCAGAGAGAATAAAATAAGTCAAAGAAATTACATCTGTTATGTTGTTAATGAATGAATGAATAGGTAACTTAATATTTATTTCAAACTTGAAACCCATAGATGATTAAGTAGGTAATACCAACGCTAGATGTACCACAGAATATATAAAGTACAGAAGCTTCACTGCTTTGATGTTCACAAATGCCGGCTTTTTATGTGCCTACACAATTATTATTACCAAACAAAACGACGCGCGAGGCGACGCGAGCAGCTAAAATGGGCCGTATTGCGTGGCGGAAAGGTCGCTTATAAGCCACATACCGTCGAAAACAGGGTTGTCAAATTATTGAACACTAATAAAATAACGAACAGCGCTATGAGGCGTCTGACAATTATACATTACTGCAATGATTATCTACGGCGTTAATAGCATTCGTCTTGATAGCTAATTGAACAATTTAGTTCATGCGTGATTATAGAATTTATCTACGCATTTCATACACGTGATTCAAAAATATTTGTCTCAACTTTGGCGGCACCTTCTTTGTGCTTCGGCCGCGCGTGTCCGGGCGGCATTGTTTGAGGTGTGAGTGAGATAGCACCACGACTTTGCTAACGTTAGGTGAATATCCATCCGAATAATCCTGATAATAACACGAACATTCTAAAAATATCTGTAGACAGTATGTGAGGTGTGCAGAAATTAATATATCTGTTTAATGCTTTTAAAAAGAAAGAATTACGTTAGCTACCTACGCATTCATTACAAAAGCAGCATAAATAAGTAATGGTTTAATCACAATCGTAAGGCAGACGTAACACGGCATTTTCTCTTATATGTACCTATTTGATATTATGGGAATAAAGTCAGACAAGCAAATAATTATGTTAGGACAAAAGGCGCGAAATTCAATAATAGTATGTGAGAACGAAGTTTTTTACATTATTTAAATGTGCCGCTTTTTTACTGACAAATTTGTCCGAAAATAAAACCGTTTTGTCTGTAATTGACTTGAGTTTCTGAGAATTTAATTTACTACGAATGTAGGTAATAAGTAGGTATATTATTATGTTCCTTACTTTTTAGTATCTATCAAACGCATCGGGCTTGTGCGAAAAACGCGTCATGAAAATAAACATTATTATTATTGCAACATGCTGCTATGCAGTATATTTTTTTCATTTAAGATGCACATGTACCTATAAAATAATCCTAATATTTGCAAGCGATATATTTCGCTATACGTGACGAGTCAGCGTTGTAAATTTAAACGTGCGTTCCGAGACAGCGCGCGCCAACCATTGAATAGACCACGGCGACGGGGCGCTCTGCATGTACTTGTGCCCGCGCGACGGAATCGCGGAGTGACACCCCCTTGGATGTACATACTTATACATCTAGCGTTGGTATTACAATTTTATTAATGAGACAAAACACAAGTTGTGCTTGCATAACTGTACCGAAAATTAGATAAAGGGACATAAGTGGAATTTTTGTGGCCTGTAGGCATCATTTGAGTGACAAATCCCCGAAATTTTGGATCTTAGGTATTCATGTAGCAGGCAAGAGCATGGTATAAGATACTATTGACAGTGACTGGTACAAACTCTGTGCTGATATTGGGCATGTTGGGATTTACTTGAAACTAACCTGTCTTCCTCTACCCTTGCCTTGCGCGGCACCCTCAATAATACCCGGCAGATCCAGCAGTTGTATGTTTGCACCGCGGTATTCTATCACTCCCGGGATGCAGGTCAATGTTGTGAACTCATAGCTGGCCGCTTCCGAGTGAGTGTGTGTCAATGTGGACAGCAATGTTGACTGAAACATTAAATTTATGAGTTCCTTCATATTTTTAGAAATATAGAGTATGCAGTACACATTTTGGAATCTGTTAGGATCATCTCTACCATCAAACTATACCACTGAAAAGAAAACAAGGGCCTATTTGTAACTGATATTTTATTTAATTTTATTATGATGAATGTCTGTTGCCTTCGATACAGGACACATGCATGTAACACCTCTAATTTGCATGTGCCACAGTAGCTGTTTACCATAAAGACAGCCTGTATACTTATTTGCAACCATGTGGTATAAAAAAAGTGAAATAATTATAATTATGAGACATCTTTGCAAAACTACTCAGAATAATTTGATTCTCCAAATATTTTAACAACACAGTTTATTCAAATGCAAAATTTGCAAACATGTTTTATGTTGTGTTCCTTGTATGAAATTTCAAC
>JALPQI010000380.1:0-382865 GCA_025490895.1 Thaumatotibia leucotreta
AAACAATACTGGTAAAAGTATATGCAATGTTCGGTGCATAGTAACTTTGCACATCTGTTGCACTCTTTTTTTGTCCTAGACTATTTTTCTTCGATGGACCTACAGCGCATATACTTTCTCGAACTGAGGATTTATTTTGATTTTCTGGTGGCCCAAATCAAAATATTTGATTCCTAAGATGTTTTTGTAAAGTAGTCGCAATAATAATCAGGCAGTATTTTCTTTGTACATTAATAATTTAAGCAAAATGATACAAAAACACAAAGGCCAATAATATCATACTATGATTTACATCAAAATATAAATATACGCGATAAAAACAAATGATATTTCATAGTAAAAACGAAGACCCACAAACTTTACTTACGTGAGTAGTCGCGCGGTGAGCAATTTGCCACCAAACGCGACACACTCCCAACAATCTTTGTCTCCTGCGGTCATTCGCCGACAGATTTAATTTTTATTTCTTACACAAGAAGACGAGGGACAGGAGGGTAGCTACACGGACGCTTGACCTTGACAAATGCATAGTGTGCAAAATAAAACAAAATTAGGTACTCTAGGGTAAAGAATTCTTAAGTACAATAATGTGATTTATTTGCGTTTTAATTGCATTTTAATTTTTTTTATGTTTGATTTAGCTTGTATCGGCTTAGAAATGTTATTATAAATTTTAACTGCTATGCCAAATGGGACAGACTCCCATGGGAGTCCCAGTTAGTCCCAGTGGGAGTCACTGGGACTCCATGGGAGTCGAATTTGGTTGAATTTGGGACACGAATTTTCGTGTTGGAATTAAGACGAGCCAATCTGCTATTGACTCACAAGCCTGATGGACGAGAGTATTGGGGGAGAAGGGAGATGTTGTTTAAAACGAAAATGCTAACTTCCAAAATATGCATTGACGGCAATTAAAATATTACGCTGAATAAAATATTTCTTGCTAGAGTCGTAATGTTTATGTTTGCAATAATTCTGAGCCATTGTTTTTGCAATAAAAATAGGTTGGCCACATCGAACCCGCTGCCTCATAGCATTATGCCCTATAACAACTATGCATGTGCATATGCGTAGTCTTTACATCGGTACATTTTGTTAATTCGTATAAAGCATAACTGATTCTACTCAAATTTGTACAAACTGAGTGTGCTCTTTCCAATTTATAGTCGAATATATTTATGACTGTATGCCTAGCAATAGGAAGATTTTAACGCAAAATTCGTATTTAGAAATGTGAAATTTATATTTATGCTACGTTTCTGATAAGGCCTAAACTGCATGAGTGTTGTATTATAAGATTGAATAGACAATGGCACACATGTCAGTAGTGTCAGTCATTATCAGTCAAAATTATGCTCACATTGAAACGTAAGATCACATTACGCCGGGCCATGAGTAATATCCGTCAATATTACTTACATCCATGCGAACAACATAATATTTTTTTCGCAATAATCTTTTTCCTTTTTTTTTACCCCAATCATAACACGATTTCATTACACTACATTTGTGTACCTAATAATGGGATAAGCAGCATTCATCTTTATTTAATAATTTTAATACACACAGATACTTCTTACGTCCCTATGTGTAGTAACGACTTTAATTTTGAACATATTGAAATCTCAGATGTAATAAAGGCATTTAAATCCATCCAGTAGTAGATTTTTTTCTCTCTCTTGATAATGTCAGACGATTCGAAAGTGCTTATTAATAAGCTTACTTGAAGCTTTTTGAAGAGCTGCGGAGAGCTGATTTAGATGCCAAGCGTGATGCGTTTAAGGCTAAATCTCCAGCAGCAATATTTTATAACTATGTGGACGGTGTCCTCATGTGTAGTAAATGTTTGCGCACGTTCGCTAATAAAATTGGCTATTGCAGTCATTTGAGGGCACATGAAAGGGCACTCCATCGAGCCCTTAATTAAGTAATGTGTCAAGTTGCAGTCGCTGTAGCCGAAATCGGCTAGGAGAGATATATACTTGAATAAAGAATAGTTTGACTTTGACTTTGACTTTGAATGTCAAGAAAACTTTTGACCTCTGGGGAGCCTCTGTTTATGTCGTCAAATCTCTTATTGGAATCGTAGCACCTGACTTGATAGTAATATTTATTAATTGTGTTGATTGTGGTGAGTTTCCTGATCTAATGAAGCATAATAAAGTATCTCCTTTATTCAATTCTGGTAGCACTTCAGACCCCACTAATTTTAGACCTATCTATACTACCAATACTGCAATAGGTCGTATAAATAAATAAATAATAAATAAATAAATTTATCTTGGGACATCTTACACAAATCAACCTCAGTTAAGGCTTGTGATGTGGGTACTACGCGACGATATATATAATAGATACTTAAATACATAGACAGCCAGGACAAAGGAACAAATATTTGTGATAAATAAATACACAAATAATGCCCTCGCCGGGATTCGAATCCGGAACCTCCAGCTTCGAAGGCAGGTACACTACCAACAGAACTAGGCTACGGAGGCTGACAAAATAAACAAAACAAAGATTGATACATTTAGGCAAAGGGTACCTATAGCGGATTCGCCTAGGAAAAATTGCCCCCAGCGATTTTGGGCCGAAACTGTAATCAAACGATGCCTTCTGAGGAGGTTATATTCTGGACAAAATTTCAATCCTCTGTTACCCCATGGGGGTGAAAAACACCCGATTAACCCCAAAACTGTTTTATTTTTTTACTCCTTAACCATGAAAGTGACGAATTCCACATTTTTGTAGCTATTCTTAAAATTTAAAGGCATTTGACAAAAAAAAATATTGAAAAAAAAAGAATATCACCCTCTATGACAAGTTCTTGTCATGGTACAAACACCATTTTTTTCAAATATGAACCAATTCATATTTTACGTCGTACTAAAGTTTAATTGACCTAGCCCAGAAGGAACACTGCGAAATTAAAAGAATTGTCGCTGTGATCGCTAGCTGTTTTTATAGGGCATATAACATATGAAAATATAGTATGTTTTTTTATTTATATGATGTGACTTTATATGTATTCTAAAAATCTGGCTAGCTATGTATGACAATGTTTCCGACTATTTGCAAAGTGCGGAATTTTCATATTGATGGCAACATTGGCAACACAAAAGCCATATAAATGCGACAAAAGCAAGACATGATCCAGTTCGTTTAAGTTCGGTGTAAAATATTCACTCGGAGAAATGTGGCATTTACTATGGCAAGTATACGAAATTTATTTACGGTTCATTAATTAGTACATTATCGCAGACGCCGGGAAACCAAACTTTGCAGGCTACGTAGGAAAAGAGATAGGTACAAAGTTTGGTTTCATGCTAGGCATGTATAGTGTATACAGGGTGTTTTCAAATTAGTCCGGATACCTTAGGGTATGCATGTGTTCATGATAAGGAATCATTTTACTTATGGGACTCATATCGAAAAATCGAAAAAATAAAATCACTTTCTATGAAATGTTGATCACCCGATGAAACCACTTTGTATAAAAAGGCGATTTTTTTTCAAGATTTCGATTTGAGTCTCATAAGGAAAGTTGTTCGTTATCATGAACACATGCATAGTCTAAGGTATCCGTGACTAATTTGAAAGCACCTTATATATAAAACTTGCAATGAAATAAAAAAAATCTGGAGTCAATTTAACAGTACAAACTACTACAAAAAACGAATCTTCAATCTACTACATTTTATAAACCTATTTACCTTCATTTTGTGCGGACCTAGAATTTTTTTACGGTAACATGCAAAGTCACTTCACTAGTCATAAGAAGGTTACTTCCGGTACTTTGCCGGCCTATAAAGTAGTACGAAATTCCATTAGATATTATGTTCAGTGATCGAACCAGCAACATGGTACAAACAGCAACACTCCTAACTGACCATTAAAGACAGAGCAGAGAGAAAATGAAAGAGATAAATATATTTATATTATGTCAACTTCAAATTAAATAATACACGGGAATGTTGATTGACGCAACTTGGTCGAATAATACAAATCGGGTTCCGAAATCTTATGAGACTGGTATCACGACTTCTGCCGAACTCTGCTGACCAATGAAGCGGGCCTTGCTACGGTTAACCAATGATCGCTCGCAGTTTCTTCAGAAGGTTACATTACCATGGTTACGTAATAACAAAAACCTTTAACCAATGATTGATGATTGATTTTCCGGAAGCTGACGTTACTATAGTTACGTTATATATAACATCCGCTTTAGTCCTGGAGATCTATCTAACTTCAGAGCCGGTAATTTGACTGCTAAGCTGCTATGTAGAAATTTTCGTTCATTTTCCTTTCAACGGCTGTCACTGTCAGATATTTTTTCAAAGTTAGAATTTCAACTGTCCTATAAAGGTAGACTGTCCAACGTCTATCTACCCTATTGCCACAAAGGTTACATAAGTATTCAACTAACGTCAACTAAGAGATGTGACGAATGATAATAAAGACAGCAATAGCATTTGTCTCTGTCAATGGAAAAAATAATTTAAAATTGCCCGATAACATGGCTATTTGTAAAAATATCTTGACTTGAAAAAATACCTCGCCTATTAATGTTAGATAAATCATGGCAAGCCGTGTGGTGACGGCAATAAGAATACAATTTGTCACCACCCCAACTCCTCCTGCGGGTGTCGTAAGAGTCGACTAAGGGATTGAAGTGTCACTGACCATTATTTGATCACAGTGGACACATTACTGCGATCGCCAATCCGCTTGCCCAGCGTGGCGATTATGGGCATTTACCTCCTAATGCGTCTATACGCGTAGTTAATAGGAGAGGCCTACGTCCAGCAGTGGACTATCATAGGCTGATGATGATGATGATGATGAAATCATGGCATCCGATTTGAAGAAAACATACTTTTTTTATATGGTTTATATTTTTTGTTACATTAATGAATAAATTCTTGTTGACCTCGTAAAAACATGAATAAATTACTAAACGGTTTTAGACAAATCTATGAAGAACTGTCGTTATCCAGTTTCCACTAGGAACAACGACATCTAGCGTCTAATAATGGCCAATAGCTAATTCTTAATTTTCGTAGACGAAGGAATCTTTATTATTATGTCGACTAGTTTTCAAATACTGAAATTTTGACGCAACAAAGATGACATATCATCGGGGACCATCGGAAATGTCGCGATCGTGCCTACTAACGAAAAATACCGAACCCATAATATTACACGACCAAATTGCATCCTTTGCCAAGTGGCTCAACATTCCTATGTAACTGACATGTGATTCTCTTTCATGCAATATTTCCAATTTCTGAAGTGTATACCTAGCTGTGTTGCTGTTTGTACTTCCACGTCCAGTGACGTTGATGTACGTAATGTCAACATTTCATTGCAAGTTGTAAAAAAAGTAATTTAATAAATAACATTAGTTTTATTCATTACCGCTATTTCAAGGTCGTCTCAAACGGCGTAGAAACACATACACTCCGTTTGAATTTGAAATACCCTTCGGGTCCGAGAAAGAGACGTCGTCGGGCATACAATCACTTGTGACACAAGATAAAGCAGGAGAGAGCAGTATTACTTTCGAGTGTTCCGAAGGCTTTTTTAAGATCAAACGGAGTATAAGGTACACTCGGCTAAGATCGGATCTAATGTAAAATCGGATGACCGCAATAACTACTAAAATAGTTGTATTTTTTCCTCATTGGCTATATTATGCATAACGCCATTTCACCCCGCCCCTCTCGCTAAAGTATGCAGCAACCACTCAGCCGCATCAGTCGTGAGCAAACACCGGTTTCGCGGGGGCAAAAATGTACCAGTGCTAGTGATTCGTTAAACATCGACTTAGTTTATCGATATCCATAAAAATAATTGTTTAACCATTATTATCATAACTAAACTAATGGCTAAGTTGGAATACGTTTAGCTATGTGCAAACCTCTTTCATTCATACTTATCGCAACTATAAACAACCGATATCTGACATTGACTGTGTCGAGTCACTTTTGACAACCAGTGAATTGTTGAATAATTCATCTAGTACCTACAACAATATTATTTTGCATTCCGATCAATTAAATCTACCTTTATTTTATTTTATTTTTATTTTATTTTTATTTATTGGGGAAAAAAACAGATACAGACAATTGAGATACACACAAAATGAAAATTGTACAAAGGAAGATACAGCTTATATCCTAACAGAGATCCCACTAGGAGTTTTACAAAAGAAAAATGTTAAGATGGCAAAAACTAAATCAGTCAAACAGTTCTTAAACAAAACTAGACTAAAACAACTAACCTAAAACACAGCAGTGGTAGCAAAGAGAAAAAAAAAAGAGAAATTAGAACTAACTACACCACAAGAACATTATATTTAAATTTAAATAAGGCTACCAGCAATTAAGTACATACTACATTACAGTATTTTGGTAACTTTTCTTTTGAAAACGGCACGTGTATGATTAAATATATCAACCTACCTACCTACCTTTTTGCTTAAGGTGGCTAAAAATGCCACGCAAGAAAAAAGTATCCGAAAAAAATGAACTGAGTCATAAAACAGAAATTCATCAAAACTATAAATTGTTTGAATTTGCTCCAATTACTACAGTTGACCTAGAAAGGTCGTTTAGTTGGCTAAAATGTATATTGTCACCCAGGCGACGAAGATTAAAGTCTGAAAATGTAGAAAAAATGTTGATTGTATATTATGAAAATTATATTAAATATTAAAGATAGTTAATTCCTCAAAAGTTTATTTTTGTGTATATAGTTACCTCCTTTATTTAAATTCTTGAAATTACACAACGGTTGTACGACATTTTTATCGATATCAAATAATAAAAATAGTTTAATGTGTCCTCGCACTATTAAACGTCAGTACAGATTTGCCCCCGCGAAACCGGCGATTGGTCGTGAGCTACGAACGTTTTAAAAAAAAGTGATTTTTTTCGAGAATTTTTGGAGATCCGATCTTTAAGAGGAAGCTATGCACATTCTTCTCCTTACTTTAGAGTTGAAATTAGATACTAGTCCGATCTTAAGCCAAGAAGGTTTTTCGGTTGTACGTCTTGAAAAAAAATTTGTGCAGTTTGAGTGACGATTACTCCTAAGCTATTCGGCTGAGCGGCATCAATTAAATTTATATTGAAAATTTGATTTATGGGTAAGGCCGCGGATTTTGACGAATTCGGAGCTTAAAATTTGTCTTGCTCATAAAACAAAACTGATAACATCTAGAGAACTCTAATCAATTTTAAAATATTCCCCTATGCTCAGTTACATGTAATCAAATGAAATAGCTAATTTAGCTCTTTATTTAAAATTAATAAATAAATATTTCTGCCAAAAACGTAACGTAAGTCGAGTAATTTTTTCGACTACGAGTACTTAAAACCTTTTTTTTTCATATTATTAGACTTGTCAGCATTAAATGTTTGATTTTAAACCAAATTAGAATGATAAACGATTGCTTCGTTCATTAAGGACTTATGATATGTGAACAATTTTACTGTTTTCTTTCCCTTTACTTTTTGGGTCACGAATTCCAATTTTTCGTTACGATACTTTCGTAACGCTTTTTTAAGGTCATATTTAAGCCAATGTTGGTAGAAATTTGTTTATCGACACTAGGAACTCTTATTCTAGTAGGGCTACACCCATAGGCACACTCACTCCCATTAATTCGTTAACAAATGTTTGTCACAGTGCACGCGGCGAAAGTTTTAGCAAAAAACGTCTAAAGTGGTAGTGTGATTTTTACGGTATGTAGTGATTATTATGAAACGGCTGTTTTTTCATACGAAAGGGTTTAGTTTCAAACGTCAGTAGCATGTATTATTATGTTCAGATTGCAATTAATTACCAAGATAATCAACCTTTTTTCAAATATACGTTACACCTATGTTACGAATACGTTACATTTTTACAAAACGTAACGTATTTTTTATGTTACGTAACGAAAATATGTGGTAAAGGGAAGTGCACACAGAAATTTACTAATTTCAATGAGTTTTATTAGATTTTGAATGACAGCATACTGTAACAAGTGTTTGCGAAACAAATCAAATTATTTTGTTATTTAGCCTCCTGGATCCTGGAGGTATCAATTCAAGCAAAACTGATATTTTTTTCAACAAATCAAATAAGCAAGCAACCCATATTGTAGGAAAAATAATAAAAAAAATCCAGGGGTTTTCCATCAGATTTTTCCTTATGGTCTCATACGAGTACAAGGGGACTATGTCCTCACTCGAGGTACTTATATGGAATGAAACAAAACAGTACAAAAATCCTTTAATAACAGTATAAAAATACAAAAACCACATATTTGTACTTATCGAGAACAATCAAATGAATTTAGTCTCATTCAGATCGAAATCTCTTCCTCTACATATGATTAATATGATTATAAATTTACAAAATATAATAGTTATATTTGTAATAGGCAGCACAGACTAACAAATAAAAGCCAGTAGGTAACAAAATGAACTTTTCTAAACTGTGTACTATAACTAACTACAAATCACAGTTACAAATTTCCTTACTCTGTAGATAAGTAATAGAATAGCTTAAGTATGACATTTCTTAAATTACTTGTATCGTAGCATTTATGTATTTTTTAAATGATCATTAGTTATTAGTTCAGTCATTAATTAGTGAGATTCAGTAATCAATGTAATTAACAATGTAAAATAATAGGAGTCATTACAATTTACTGGTGTTTGGTATGAAAATCGGCATAACAATTTCTCGACACAGGTACACATTACAGCTAGAACACTTGGTTCTACTCTTCTTAAGGCATCCATCTTGACGGCATCTTGATTGCTTTTCAGTCATCATAGGCATGTGTAGAGCCTTATGCTGACTACGCGTGACAAGCTTGGATTAAATCTGTAAACTTGGATTAGAATATTTTGGTCCACCCTCTATTTCTATCTCTGGAGCTGGTCTTCTGAAAATTTTCGAATATTTTCTAAAACAGGTATCGCTATTTTCTCGGTCGCTTTCCGATTCCAATGTATCGGATCAGGCCTACTACCGCGAAAATATAAAGTCGTAAATTTCGAGGATTTTCTCTGTCACTCAAACGAAGGCATCATCAAAGTGAGAGAGACAAATCCTCGAAATTTACGTATTTCGATTTTCGCGGTAGTAGGCCAGTTTCGTTCAAGGTTACTTGTAATACAGGGTGTAATCGATAAGTGTTTACAGGCCATAATTCCGTAAATATGAGAGATATCTGAAAACTTTTAACTGATATCGAAAGTACGTTACCCAACGAATAAAATTACACTAATAACTTTTTTGAAATAAAATCAGAAATATCCCAAATATTAACTTTAAACCCTTCCATAAATTTAGCAGGTAACCGTTCATTCAAAGACTAGTTTGATACGAATATTTTTTCATTTAAGAATAAATGTTAGATTAATTATTCCATAAACGGTAGTATTATTATATTTATTATTTTATTACAATGTATTCGTACAAATAACGAAACTCTAACGGTTTTATCTCTTACGACACCCGACATTCTTTAAGGCTGTAAGTAAGTCGTCATACTAAATGTATGGGAGCGTTTTAACTTAGTATTTTTAATATTACTTCATCTATTTAGAAAAAAGTTATTAATGTTATTTTATTTGTTGGGTAACGTACTTTCGATATCAGTTAAAAGTTTTCTGTTATACCTCATATTTACGGAGGCCATAAGGCCTGTAAACACTTATCGATTACATCCTGTATACCTATACATCTTCACTTTCGGAAAGACCGTCGGATTCGTCGAAGTTCCGGTATTCCTCAATTTCACTGTCTTTTAAGGCTGAAAATCGGAAATAAAAAATAATTAACATTCGTGTGAAATAAAAAACTTACTTAATTGAGACCGATGTTACTCGTACGAGAACATAATCTATTTGTGTCAGTCCTTGCATACTCGCACGAGTACATAAACTTCAAAGATTCATAAAACTAAAGTTTTGTAATTATACAAAGGAAACCTACATACTAACGTATGAATTACATCATATATTTACTAATCAACAGTAAACAAAAATATATAATTACACTTTCATTAAAATAAATTAATGTTTACTTACCGCGGAACATAGTGTTGCAAGTTGTGTCAGCTGTCTAAGCCGTACTGACCGGTGATTGGCCGCCTGAGATTCCATGTTGATGTTATTAGATTGACAGGTTCGTTCGGATACTTTATACACATGCCAACTTGCTATGCTGCTTTGACATTTCGCGGGAGATTTTTTTCAATCTTATGTCCTCAAGCGAGGAACGGGGGATCCAGGAGGCTAGGTATTTTGATTTGCGTTTTTTTAAGTAATTAGCTTTTTCCAGTGGGTAATTTTACTCCTCTAGGGTTAATGAAATACAGTATAATTATTAACGCGTTTAATAATGTTAATTAATAACAGTTCAATTTCCATTTAAGCATTTATGGTGATTTATTTAGTTTATTTAGTTCCAAAGATTATGACATTTAAACATTTATAAATACTGTTAATTTAAGTAATTACTAAGTATGAGAAATTACATTATATGGGTTGATTATTATATCTGATTAAAACAAATATTTATTGATAAAAATATGTTTTTTTTTACGACCTTTATTTAATCAGAGTTCATACCAGTATGAGCTGAGCTTTATAGTAACTTTCGTTGCGTTTTATGGTAACGTAACGTATTTTTTTATGTTATGTCTACATTCGTCAAAATCCGCGGCCTTACCCTTATTTTTTACCACGTGCATCACACAAATCTGCATGTAAAAGTTAGTGAGAATAAATTTATGATTTTTTTGTGACATCCTTTCTACTCACCTAAAAATAGTCCAGTCTTACCCGGGTGTATCTTACACTTGGTACAATTAGCGTATTTCAGCGTCGTCGTATAGTAAATTCCCGCGCAGCGATTAAAGGTGCATTCAATCCAAAAGAGCATTCGCTATTCTAACCCCTCACTCTACGAAATTCGATCGTTACACAAAACGTGATTGGTTGATTTCGTAGAACGGGGGATAGAACAGCGAATGCTCTTTTGGTTTGAACGTACCTTTATACACAAATTTCACGTAGTTCGCGTGGATCAAAGTTCGATACGGTTGCACATCGCCAAGGCGGCCTCGATGGCGTTTGGGCTGATTACAAAGAAATTGTACATTTATTGAATTAATGAAACTAATTTAATGTAAATTATAAATATTAGATGTCATATACCAAAGAAAAACGACCAAGATCACCTATGTCCGAGGTGAGGATCGAACCCACGTACTCAGCTTTCGCGGCTGATGCCTGTACCCCTCGGCCACTCGGTCTTAGCAACCACCGGTCAAATTTCTCGGATAAATGCAATCCCTTACAAGGCTAGGCGCCTTTGACCATTCTCTGAGGGCAAGCAATACATATATGCCTGCACCTCCTATTAGAATACTTTACAGTTTTCTAGAATAGCTAGAGAGAACTGGTGCTGCCATCTATTGAACATATTGCGAAAGTACAAATCAATTTATTTATTAACTAAATATTTTGATTTGTACTTTTTTTTTTTAATTATTTTTTTTATTTAATCAGCCAGGCATTAGCCGCGAAAGCTGAGTACGTGGGTTCGATCCCCACCTCGGACATAGGTGATCTTGGTCGTTTTTCTTTGGTATAATTATGACGTGACATCTAATATTTATAATTTATATAGTATTAAGTAGTGTGACTACTGGAGAAAAATTAAAAAAAAGTACAAATCAAAATATTTAGTTAATAAATAGTTTGATTTGTACTTTCGCAATATGTTTAATTAAATGTACTAAATTAGTACTTTTGTACCCAAACAACACTTATAATTTTCATTCCAACACACGCATTCACTTCTCATCGCAATAACAATTCATATATCACAATCAACTCAACTTGAATTACATGGTAGTTTTAGTTATAATATTTTTAAGCGGTTCATAATTAAGCGTATTGTGAAAACACAAGTCAAATTATTTATTATCTAAATATTTGGATTAGTGTGTTAGTTTATTATTTCCCCAGTAGTCACACTACTTAATATTATATACCTAAATTACAAATATTGGATGTCATATACCAAAGAAAAAACGACCAAGATCACCATCGATCTCACCTCGGACGTTGGTGATCTTGGTCGTTTTTTCATTGGTATATGACATCCAATATTTATAATTTATATGGTTCATAAACGTTCAGTTACCTTAACCAAAGTACTGGCAGAATATCATTATGCTGAGCCAGCACCTTTTCTATGCCACGACACATGGCTTTATGCTTGTACATTTTATTTAGTTAAGTTTCTGTTGTAGGGTGAATATCAACCGCCCAATTTTGGTGTCACAATTTTTGCCGAAGTTTTTATTCGTTACAATGTGCTACTTTGTAATTTGTATGAGGCACGGTACCTTATACCAATGAGGAAGTATAACATTAAGACGTTTAGAAACTTCGGCGAAAAAGATAACTGTTTGTTGCATGAATGTTTCACTTTGCTTTTTGTTTGAGTTTTTTCAAGCTTTTTTAAGCTTGTTTTTATGTTGTGGGAATTAATAAAGAGTTATCTATCTATCTTTCATTTGGTGATATTCCCCATACAGTTTTTGGTAAGTTACCAGTTCAAACGACACTGCGCGGGTGTTTATTAGACAAATACGCTAATTCCGCGGCCACGACATTAGCCTAAGGCGGTCCGCTTAGCGGAAAACCATACGTGCGAGAGGGAGTACCCATATCGGCATCCCGATCCAACTCATGGATTCGCTCGCCGCTGGTCGCCTTTGACCAATGTCGTGGCCAGGGCATAGTGTACCCGGGTGATTGATCTTAGTAATAATTTCACAATTTGGCCTCTATCTGTGAAAGCTAAGTACAACACAAATTACTAGAGTAATCAGGATGCTTAGCCAAGTAGCCAATCGCTAACGCTTAGTAGCGTATCGTAGTTTTCCCTCTATCACTCTTTCATACGAGTATTAGTGCGACAAAGACAGTTAGCTGTCTTTCGTTTACGATTGACGACTAAGCGTTAGCGATTGGCAACTTGTCTATGCACCCTGGTTTCATACTCACCTATACGGATGTATTTGGTCCCAGTAGATTCGAACCATGAATGTCCACAATGCATCCAGAGACCATTTTTTATGAGCTTAATCACTTTTACGGACACCCAATTTGTTAGTGTGAAATTTAAAAAAAACCTTAATTTTAGTCAGGTGTGTAACGCCAATTAAGTACCTACTAATAAAGAAATTTCAAAAAAACTTGTTGGTGTGTCTGGCGACTTACGAGCCGGCTCGTTCTTTGCCCAAAGGCTCAGCCTGGCCATACAAAGGGGCAATGCGGCCAGTGTTCTTGGTACAATGCCAAGAACAACATTAGGGCTTGTGGACGAGTAGGTAGGGAGTTAGTATTAGTTTTGTATAAAATTTGTATCTTTTTATAACTGTTATTTGGAATAATTGCTTATTAAGTACTAATATAGTATACAATAAAAATAAAAACTCGGTTTTGGTGTTAATTACATAAACTAAAAGCGTTAGTTATCATGCTATAAAAACGCCGATCGGGCTTAATTTCCTAAATCGTGCTTAATTGACGCGTCGTGATTGAAGGGGGGGAATATGTCCAATGTTTTCAAAAATCAAGGCAAATTCACATCTTATTCTATTAAAAGTAAGGTGGTTTTTCCTTCTGTAATTTGAATTCACTAGACATGTTCTTTCCGTGGAACCTTCAATTGTCGTTTCGAACCCGACTCTACTTAAGGTTTTTTTAATGTCATGTAAATTGGATATCCCTAAAAGTGACAATGCCCTTATTTCAAAGTTTAATTATTCTTTTATATTTAGGATTACCGTGCTACCCGCAGTAACAGTTGAAGGATGGCAATGGCGTTATTAGTATGTATATCAGAATACAATGTTCCAAGAATGTTGCGATGACAAAACTAAGTTCCGTTCCATTCTGACTTAAACTTCGTTATCCCTGTAACAAATGCCTTATTCATGCCCAATCTTAAAATTATCTGACTCGTAAATAATTAAAATGAAATGAATAATTTATCATGTTGTGGCGAAAAAATTTACATTTGCTAACGGTCGCTTCCATAAATATGTTAGTTACTATGGGTAATTCTTCGAGGGCCTATAATGCTTGATGTCTGAGGGTTAAAATCAAAGAACTCTTGGTTTAAAGGATCGACTTTTTTGATAGGTCCGTTACACTTGTAGTCAACTAGGACAAGAGTCGATTTTTGTGCCATTTTTTTTTTAATTATTACTTCCCTATATATTACTACTCTGTCGCGTCCGTTCTCCATTTTTATAACAACATTAAGGAATTTCTAAAATTTACGTCAGCTTGACAAATATTTTAAGTAACTACTTAGATAATTTTATTAGTTATTACATTACAAAAATGACACAAGTATTTTTTAGCAATTATATTTTATGTGTACAGTCATCAACACACTTGTTAATACAGGCAAAGCGCCAAAAATATATAAACAGAACTTTATTGCCTGGACATAAAGGTATGTGTACATATTTCTGGCACTTTGTCTGTATTCACAGCTGTGATATTGATTGTACCATTTGTACCTGAGGAATTAAATTATGTCCGCCATAAAATTCTTATTTCTCTGGAGCGGGTTTCAAACACCTGTGTAATAAACGTATTTTCATCACACTTGCAGTCTAAGCACGCCATTGCTTGCGTGCGTAGCGGGAGTAATAGAATAGTGAAATTCCCTAGGGAGTAATAGAAATGTCAGTACGTCATTTATAGTACATGCATACAATGTTTTTCATCACACTTGCCGACAAAAAAATTCGTTTTAAGACATAATATTATTAAATGTCGTACTGACATTTCTATTACTCCCTAGGGAATTTCACTTTTCTATTACTCCCGCTACGCACGCAAGCAATGGCGAGCTGAGACAGCAAGTGTGATGAAAATAATTTATTATGTCTTAAAACTTATTTATTTGTCGGCAAGTGTGATTAAAAACATTGCATGCATCACGGTAGATAGGTAAACGGAATACTAACTCGAGTCATAAAAGCCTCTAAAACTCTCGTTAGTAATTCCGTACTTACCTCCCTTGATGCACAATGTACTATTAAGGCCCCAAAGAATATTCCCCCCGCGGGCGATAACTAGTCGCGCTCCAAACGTGTCGAGTGGTGGACGTGTTGGTTGGGTGCATATCGCTCCGAAATACGAAGTTGAATATCTTATTTCTCTGTCTTTGGTTCTAGCAACATTCTTATTACTCTGTTGGCTATTCAAAGTTTTGAGTTGCTTTTAAAAGTATAATTATATAGTTTGATTTACTACATTAGAAATTGTCCTTTCGTGGTATTAGCGATAACTTTGTTGCATGTTCATGTAATGACCCATTTGCGTTTTTTTAAATTAATTCTTACTCCTCTGTCCCTCATTCCTATTGGACACAGTAATAAGGAAATGGTAGTTTTTATTCGTTTTTTCCATTTGAATTCCAAACTCCCTATTCGGTATGGGGATTTAGGGATACGAAAAATTTCATATGTGGTTTCTCCTGCATTTTTGGCATCCGTCCACAGCACGTCTGATCTCACAGATCCTAAGGGCTCTGCCTATTAATTGTGAGACTGCGGGTTTGGAGGACGCCAAAAATGCATTCGAAATTCCTTGCCCTTCTAAAAATTTTCCTGACAACCTAAAATCACAAAGGAGCTGGGCCAATGTGTATTGTGATCTAACATCCAATTCTCTTCAAAATAGCTCTGCAGGTCCGGATTGTGCGAGACTTTTGGCGGTCGGAACCCGGGAAGCTAGTTACTGGCTGCATGCCTATCCTTCGGCTAGTACTGGTACTTTTCTGGATCCGGCCTTCCTTAGGCTCGCAACCGGCCTGAGACTCGGGGCCGCGGTATGTACCCTCACTTATGCTGTTGTTGTACAGACGTGGACCGACTGGGACACCACGGACTAAGTTGTCAAAAAAGCGCAGGCCGTATTTCCAGACATGCGACGCTTAACGACATAATCCACAGGTCTCTTAAATGCTACGATCAACGTACCTCCTCTTCTTGAGCCTACTGGTATTATTAGAGATGATGGTAAGAGACCTGATGGTGTCTTTTGAGCTTGGGACAGATGTTGGTGTGGGATGCTACTTTCGTAGACACCCCAGATAATTTTTCTTATGATAAATTGATAATGATACGGAATCTCTTTGCCTGAGTGACTTTTCATTTTATTTAAGAAACCAATTGTGTGACCTCTTATTACTCTGTGTAATAATTTCTTTTTCCTCTGGACTCCAAAATGAAAAAGGAATATTTCATTCACGAATTAAAATTTAAATAATTATGCCGACACCGTTAATATGGCAAGAAATAAATTTACTTTTATAACAACGTGTTTTTTTTAACAAATATGAAAAGAATCGCTTGCTTTTATACGACAGACGAATAAGACAGCAATAATAGTTCCCTCAAAGTTTCTTATTTCTCTGGATTCAAAAATTATAAAAGGCAATATCAATTTTTTTTTAATGAAAATGTGTGCAAGAACCACAATTATGCTTTTAAAAAAATATTTTCAAAACAATACGGCTTTGATAGCAAAATGTAAAAAAAAAATCCAGAGGAATAAGACAAAAATTGCGTCCTCGAAGAAATACCCCTATATTCAAAGGGTTTGTCCGATGGATAAGAAGTTTTTTGTGCAAAGTTGTTTTTAATTGTTTAAAAATAAACTTTGTCTATATTTCAATCCGCTTATGGTACCTACGTATTTGGCTGTAGCTACCCAAAGACTAAAATAAATTGGACCGAAACGGAAGGCGATCACGTTCCTCATTACAAGGCGCGGTTTCATACGCCTAAGGACTGGCAGAAATGGGAGGTAAGCCTGACCGTGTACATTTCTTCAAAGCACTGTATGATAGTAGCTTATGCAACCGTATATAATGATGATGGAAGGCATTAAACACGGGTGTTTTAAGGCCTTATTATATACAGTTGCACAGACTACTTTATTTAAAAGACTTAATCATACCTACTCTAAAATGGGTTAAAAAGCCGTAGGGGATTGACCTGCATCGCCATTAATTCTACTTGTAATATACGCTATCACACGTATTGCACAATTTGCACGCTATTAATTCTCCTTTTTTTGAATAATAATATTATACAGATTAGACAGTTCATTCAATATATTTACATTTGTATTATTATGATTTTTCTAGTACAACAGGCCAGTAATAGACCCAAAACGATCTCCAGACCTGACACCGGATTGGAATATCGAGGAAATACCGCCAGAGCCATATTCTCAAAGTTACTATGAAGAATTTGAGAGACCCTTCAAATTACAACCATTTACTATGAGCGCAGCATACTGGGACGCATCGAACAACAATTTTGTATGTATCTGTGTTTTTCCAAGTCTTCATCATTTCGGCCATTTGTCGCCCACAGCTGAGCATAAGCCTCTCTTCTAGTACGCCACTAATCTCGGTCCTGAGCCAATCTAACCCTGAAGTGTCCAACCAACGAGCCAACGGACGCCCTCTTTCATTCGAAATAGACCACCAATCCGTAAGGACTTCAGTCCACCAGCCGTCACTCTACCTGTCATTACTGCCTTGCTAACAAAAGGGACGCATCTCCTATATTTATAACTACTATGAGAGATGCTAACGCCTAAGGACTAAAGTTTTTGCGAGAGATTTGTCTATTGGTCAGAGCTGGCTTGCGAAGCTGAAGACTGGGGACGGTAGGATCGTTTCATTCAAACCTGAGCTTTTGAGTGAGATAGAGAGCTTTTACGGACAGCTGTACACATCAACACGAAGACCCATCTCCAATTTAGCTAACGACCCACGAGCTAAATTGACTCGACACCATACCGAAGATATACCGGACGTCCATTATATCGGTACCGCAAGTCCACTGCCGAAGACCGATATAAAAATCCAATTTAGATTTGATACTTCGGTGACATTTGGCTTCTGATTCCGTTTTTGCAAGTATCTGACTTGCCGTCCATAAAGGTTACAAACATAGGTTACAAAGTATTAGGAGACAGTGGAAATAGGCCTTGGAGGTGGTTGTGGGATACATGAAGGGTTCAACGGGCCGGGCCCCGCCAACATCGATATAGGTGGTCGTGATCTAATTTGGTCTACATGCCTCTTATTTTTAGTTGATAAATCGTTTTCCTCTACCACTAACACCGTCCTAGAACCTATCAAGGCATCTACCTTCCCTTTCACCCATTTTTCCCCCGAGCTATAATCCCTAAACCACACTAAATCTCCTACTTGAAACATCCTGTCTGTGCCCCCCGCTTGTTGCACCTGCCGCTGTTGCGCCGCGGCCACGCGCTGCTCGAGCCCGCGGCCGGGCCGCAGCATATCCAGCCGGCAACGCAACGCTCGTCTTTGGAGTAGCATAGCCGGTGACTGCCCGGTTGTATTGTGGGGAGTATTTCTATACGCCATCAAATATTCTTGAAGGGCTTCCTCGACGTCTACCTTATCCCTATTCGCTTTTTTTAGTGCCCTTTTACATAACTTAACAGCCGACTCGGCGGCCCCATTTGATGCCGGATGATAAGCAGGTGTAAATGTGTGATTAATGCCATAATATCGCATGAAAGTGTCTACCTCCCGACTTGTAAAAGGAGGCCCGTTGTCCGAAACTACCTGTTTGGGCAAGCCGAAGCGAGAAAATATCTCCCTTAGCACTTTTAAAACCGTCGCGCCTGTAGTGCTAACCATTAGGGAAGCCTCTATCCATTTCGAAGACGCATCGATTCAAATCAAGTTTTTCCTTGCCACGGTCCCAAAAAATCGATATGCACGCGCGTCCACATTTCCATGGGGTACTCCCACGGCTGGACGGGCGCGCGCGGCGGCGCCGGCGCCTCGCTCGCGCACGTGTGGCACGCCGCGCAGCGCGCCTCGATGTCGGCATCGATACCTGGCCACCACACGTAACTTCTCGCCACCGCTTTCATTTTACAAATGCCTAAATGCCCTACATGTAATTCCTGAAGGATGCGTCAAGGTCAAATTATTGCCCTGTAGGTACGTTCATACATATAAGGATGAGAAGGTATTAAAAACCTAAATATTGTTTAGGACAAGTTTATTATTAAAAAAATAAACACGAAACAAAGTTATAGATTGCATTTTATGCGATAATTGTCATAATTATCGTCTACGAAAATTATTTTATTAACTCGCACAGCGGCCTTACCGTGAAAAACGCGGTGGTAGGCCTGGATCGAGTAGTCTACAGATTCCCAATACTACAGATTCCTAATACTACAGATAAGAGATAATACTTCAGATATTGTCAATAGTATGCATTCCTGATTGTACATATTCCCAATAATACGAATTTTAAATGCTACAAATACCCAACACTTCAGATTCCCAATAGGTATTGCAGATTTTAAATACTACAGATAGCCAGCTTTACCACCTCTTTATAGTACCATCATCGCCCACACTGCTAGTCATACATCGGTGTAACATAAACACACGATTTTTTTTTTATACAAAATCAATTTTTGTATATTTTGCTTTGTTTGACCTTATTATTACAAGCCTACAAAAACTGCAAGCCAAATTTTAAATGCGTTTAATATACTCATAAATAAATATTTCGTATTCTGTCCAAAAAGAGGAAACATACCGACATGAGAAATACCTTTCTTAAAATGCGAAAAAAGAAGTTACAAATTGGTCTATTTTTGGAGGAGGAAACAGGGAACACAAAACCATGTTTTCGCCAATTTTGCGTAGGTATTATGAGGCGAAGCTGCAGTTGTCTATTTCTAAGCCGTGCAAAGCGACAGCAAATTTTTTCAAATGCCAATTTTTTTTTAAATTTTTTCCTCTAAAAATATCTTATTCAAGAATCACAAAAATCATCATTGCAAACACTGAAATTAATATAATCATTAAACCTACTATGGTGGCCTAACGTACCTAAATAATGAAAAAACATCCATCATCATCATCAGCCTATCGCAGTCCACAGCTGGACATAGACCTCCCCAATTTCACGCCACCGTTTTCGATATTTGGCTGCTCGCATCCAGCTCCTGCCAGCCATCCTGCGCAAATCGTCGCTGCACCTAGCCTGAGGGCGTCCTACACTATGCTTGCCGAGTCGCGATCTCGCGATCTGCACTCAAGAACTCGTTTAGCCAGTCGGTTTTACGGATAATATGGCCACTGGCCAGCCCACTTCCACTTCAGTTTGCTAACACGGTGGGCTAAGTCGATCACTTTGGTTCTCTGCCGGATAACCTCATTTCTGATTCGATCCCGCAACGAGACGCCGAGCATTGCCCTTTCCTCGTTGAGCGACCTTGAACTTGTGGACCAGCCGTACCGTCAGTGTCCACGTTTCGGCTCCGTACGTCATGTAGGGTAGGAAGCCCAGATTGAAGACTTTTGTCTTCAGACACTGTGGGATCGACGATGTGAAGAATATAATATAATGAAAAAACACACAGCTAGTAATACCTAGGATTATAAGCCTAAAAGCGGTTCAATAAGACCTACGTTACGACTTACAAGCAAGTGCGTTGAAAAAAGCATTACAGTTGGGAATCAGTACACGTGAAATCTAGAGAATATGGAATCTGTAGACATAAGAATGCCGTGTGGTGACGGCAGTAAGATGCCGTGTGGTGACGGCAGTAAGAATACATTTGTCACCACCCCAACTCCTCCTGCGGGTGTCGTAAGAGTCGACTAAGGGATTGAAGTGTCACTGACCAATATTTGATAAAAGATTGAGGAGAAGGGCAGCAGCGTCATCATAGACATCATAGTGGACACATTACTGCGATCGCCAATTCGCTTGCCCAACGTGGCGATTATGGGCATTTACCTCCTAATGCGTTTATACGCATAGTTAACAGGAGAGGCCTACGTCCAGCAGTGGACTATCATAGGCTGATGATGAGACATAATAATAAATCAGTAATATTGAAAATCTGTAGACATGGGAAACCGTAATGTTGGAATATCAAAGTATTGGGATTCTGTAGGTTTGTAAATCTGTAGTATTGGGAATGTGTAGACTTGGAATTCTGTAAAAGAAATCTGTACAATTGGAATTATTCTGCCCAATTAGTGTATTTTTTTCGTAGGTGCGTATCAATATCTGAAAATCTGCAATCCAGAAATGCTGCGCAATTGCGCATACAATCTTTTCGGTCAGAGGGAACCGCTTGTCGATATTCGCAAGCATATTGTTGTTTAATGTCAGTATTATCAGCGTGGCGCGTAATTTAAATGATTTTATTCCTTAAAATTTTTGTCGCGGCGTGAATTTTGAAAACCTCGGCGGCGGCGGCGGCGTGGGTCCCGCGGCGCGGCGCCGCCGCGCCGGCGTGGCGCACACCTCTATTCTATATCCCCACATTACGCAACCCGATTCTAAATATAACTCGTTACGCCTTACAAAATAAGGTTGTAATTTGTCATGTGAGTTATGAGCGGGCCACCCGGATTGTAAGTATAAAACAACTTTTCGCAAAAACAAATCTTTTTTCACCTCTTCGCAAACCTGCGGCCTGCGCATGGGTTATAGGTAAAAAATCATTAACATAATTAATATAAGTGCAAGCCGGTGGTTGCTCTTTACCCTCCCCCTGGCGCGGTAACCTTGATAACGCATCGGCACCATTTTGGTTCGTGCTCACATACTGTATGTCGTAGTCATAGCCTGACAGAATGACCGCCCATCTTTGCATCCTCGAAGCTGCCATCACAGGTATACCAGACTTGGGCCCAAAAATAGAAACGAGTGGCCTATGGTCAGTCTTAAGAAGAAATTTACGTCCATATAAATATTGGTGAAATTTTTTTACACTATAGATTATAGCCAAAGCCTCTCGATCTATTTGTGAATAGCCACGCTCAGCTGTATTAAGTACCCGAGAAGCGTACGCGATCGGCCTTTCGTTCCCGTCTGGCATGATGTGCGAAATTACCCCGGCTACCCCCACACTGCTTGCATCTGTGGTCAGTACTACTGGCAACTGCGGCGAATAATGAACCAACACTGTACTACTGGCCAACAACTTTTTAACTTCGCTGAATACCCTACTACATTCCTCAGACCAGTCAAACTTGACCCCCTTCTTTAATAACACATACAGAGGCGCCAGCAGGGTGCTAATATTATTAATGAACTTTGCATAGTACATAACCATACCCAGAAATGCCCGCAGTTCCGTCACACATGTGGGAGTAGGTACTTGCTCGATAGCCTTTATTTTATCCGGATTTGTGTGAATGCCTTCCTTAT
The DNA here is from genome assembly GCA_025490895.1 of Thaumatotibia leucotreta. Taxonomy (NCBI): domain Eukaryota; kingdom Metazoa; phylum Arthropoda; class Insecta; order Lepidoptera; family Tortricidae; genus Thaumatotibia; species Thaumatotibia leucotreta. Next base: position 22,349 of record JALPQI010000380.1, read on the forward strand.
CTATTACATATCCGAGGTAAGTGACCGACTTGGCAAAAAATATACACTTTTCCTTTTTAATTTTTAACCCAAACTTTTGTAATCTATCGAACACTTTGTGCAATGTTTCTATAAGTTCTTGCTCGTTCTTTCCAGTCAAAATGACGTCATCTAAGAACACTCCTACCATGGGCAAATCCGCAAACATTTGCTCCAACTTGCGTTGGAATATTCCGGGACTGGATGACAAGCCATAGATTAGTCTATTATACTTATATAACCCCCTATGTGTGTTAATGACGGTGTAAGGTCTAGAGCACTCATCCAGAACCAACTGGGCATATGCCTGCGATAAATCAATTTTTGTAAACTTTTCTCCTCCATTCAGTTTGGCTAACAAATCCTCTACTCTAGGTAACGGAAAACGATCTACCTCCAAACACTTATTAAGCGTAGACTTAAAATCTCCACATACTCTAATAGTTCCATCCGTTTTGACGACGGGTACAATCGGCGTGGCCCAGTCCGAAGAGTCCACCGGCGTGATGACGCCGTCACGCTCCAGCTGGTCGAGCGCGCGCTCCACCGGCTCGCGCAGCGCGTACGCCAGCGGCCGCGCGCGCAGGAACACGGGCGTCGCGCCCTCGCGCACCCGTAGGCTCACCTCACCTCCCGTGTACCGCCCGAGACCTTCCGAAAATACTTCACTGTATCTGGAATTAAATTCAGCCAAATCAAACCCTGCGGTGACCTTGACCTCATGACATGACAACAACTCTTTCAATTTAAAACCTAACTCACGTAGCCATACTCTGCCTAATAACGGAGTTTTACCTTGATCTACTACATATAATTCCAATGGTTTGCAAGTACTTTTAAAAGTAACCTTCACTCTAATTTTTCCCATAGGTTGTTTTTTTTCTCCTGAATAATAACACATAACTATATCGCTACTGTGCAATTGTAAATGGGAAAATAATTTTTCGTACAATTCGCGATTTATGCAAGAAATAGCACTGCCTGTATCAACTTCCATTTCGACTAAATGGCCCTCTAAATTGATTAACAATACGAAAGGTTTACATTGTTGAATATCATTCACATTAAAAACATTGAAAAGTACCTCATCACTGAAATCGCTGCCTGCGTCTCCTTGCGTCTCATTCTTGTACGTGCCAACACTCTTCTGTAACCTTGGACACATCTTCTTCAGATGTCCAGGTTGGTTGCACACGCGACATATATAGTTAGAGAATTTACAACTCGATGAGTCATGCGGCCGACCGCAGACATTACACTCCGTTATAACTGCTGCTCCACGGCCTGCCCCGTATCCAACACGGCGTGCCTCCCCGTCCTGGCGCCTGGGCCCCGGTGGTTGTACCGCGTTGTTGCTAAACGGACGCCCCGCACCGTTCCTTGCCGACCGGTATGACGTCAGCGCGCCCCTGCCACGCCATGATTGCGCTGCCACCGCATGACATCCACTTGACGTACTCGGGCCGCCTTCCAAGCCCTTCGCCCGGCTCACTACCTCCGCTGCGTTTGCTTGTGCTGCCTCCATTGCTACCGCCACTTGCAACGCGCGATCAAACGATATGTTATCTTCGGTGAATAGTCGTTGACGTATTGTTTCATCACTAATTCCACACACCAACTGGTCCCTCAAATTTTCTTTCAGGGCGGTTTCGAAAACGCAATATTTTGCCAGCTTTTTGAGTTCTGCCACGAAATCCGCCACCGATTCACCAGTTCTTTGTTTCCTGTTTCGAAACCGGTATCGCTCAGCTAACAAACTTGGATTCGGTTGCAAATGGTCACTCATCACTTTCACTAAATCAGAAAATTTTTTAGTTGACGGTTTATCAGGCGTACACAGCGTCACTAGCAGCTCATAGGCCTGGTTCCCCATGACCGTTATTAACGTTGGAACTTTATGCTCTTCCTTAATCTCGTTAACAATGAAATATTGTTCCAACCGCTCCACGTATGTAGACCAAGTGTCCGACTCGACATTAAACGGTTCCAACTTCCCAATCTTCATATTTCCGTTCTTGATACACTAAATCTTCGCGTAGACTCGAAATCGTCGCCAATGTGGTATTCGGGAATTATGGGAGGATGAAGAAATGGAACTCGAGGCTGCTCATACGACGTTTATTACGGAACTAACTTAATATGGATATACCCGCATTAGGCAAATACATGTGAACTCGAATCTACCCTACGAACATATATCACAGTGATACCAACTCCATTGAAAGTTAGAAACTCTACACTCGAAGTTGTTGACGAATATGTATACCTGGGACAAACAGTCCAGCTGGGTAAGTCCAACTTCGAGAAGGAGATCAATCGTCGAATCAGACTGGGTTGGGCGGCGTTCGGGAGACTACGCAATATCTTCTCGTCCAATATACCGCAGTGTCTCAAATCGAAAGTCTTCGACCAGTGTGTGTTGCCAGTGATTACTTACGGATCTGAAACGTGGTCGTTCACTAGGGGACTCATTAGGAGGCTCAGAGTCACTCAACGAGCGATGGAGAGGGCAATGCTCGGGGTTTCTCTGCGAGATCGCATCAGGAATGACGAGATCCGCAGAAGAACGAAAGTGACTGACGTAGCCCGAAGAATCGCCAGGTTGAAGTGGCAGTGGGCTGGCCATATTGCCCGGAGGACCGATGACCGGTGGGGTCGGCGTGTTCTCGAGTGGCGACCACGCACTGGACGGCGCAGCGTGGGAAGGCCCCCCACAAGATGGAGCGACGACCTGGTAAAGGTTGCGGGTATCCAATGGATGCGGACGGCTCACGACCGATCTTTGTGGAACTCTCTGGGGGAGGCCTATGTCCAGCAGTGGACGTCAATTGGCTGATGATGATGATGATGATGATGATGAGAGATGCGTATTTTTGACTTAGCACGGCAGAATATGTCCTGCCCAGTTTCATTTGAGCTTAGTAACGGTATCTCTTACATCTCGCAGTTTGGTGCGACTTCTGATTTCGAGTTGCCAAGTCTTACCATTTGCCATCCTTTGTGTATCTTCCTGTGTAATTTAATGTTTTTACACTCTTATTAATTTTCTATCTTTATTTTCCGCCTTTGTTTGGTTTCATATGAAATATTTGTGTGATTACTATCTTATTATTTGCTGCTTTTTTGTCCTTCTTGCACTTTTATTAACTCATTAATTTCTTGTGCCAATTTTCACAAATTTTCTATTTCTCCGTTGTAAGACTAACTTCTTGGAAGATTGTTATAATTTTACTCTCATTTTGCAGGATCACCCCCAACTACTGGGTTGCTACTGCAGTACTGTCTACGAAAAATATAAGCTTCTCGCCGGTTGCGCGGTTCTGACCTCACGGCACATTCTGACTACGGCTACGTCCACGGAACTCGTCCTTAAAGAATATCCGGTATCACATTATCAGCCTATCTCAGTCCACTGTGGACATAGGCCTTTCCTATTAACTATGCGTAAGGACACATTAAGCCCATTGCCCAACAAATGCCCATAATCGCCACGCCGGGCAAGCGGATTGGCGATCACAGTAGCGTGTTCAATATAATGACGCTGCTGCCCATCATCAATGGTCTTCGGTATCATCGAATGTTCAGGGACACTTCAGTCCCTTCGTAAGAGTCGAGTTTCTTACGACACTCACGGAAGAAGTTGAGGTGGTCACAAATGTATTCTTACCGCCGTCACCACACGGCTTTTTACGATTAAGTAATACAGGTTTACTTTTTCACCGGTACAATAAATTTTTCCATTATCATTGGTATCGATAATAGATAACATTTGTCAAATAAAATTAACACATTTTTTATTAATTTTGTTTACTTTATCCTTCATGCAAACGTAACATAATGGGTGCACTAATTACAAGGCGTCAACATAGTGACAAAGGCGGCGAGAAGGGGTGATCCAACCCGCCATGCCGCGCGAGATTACATTTTAACAAACAGTTGACAGTTTGTACGTTTTGCTATTTATGCACGTCGATAGATGCGAAATACGTCCACATTTCTTGTTTGATTTACAGATAAGTTCGAACATTAGTATTTTAGTTTTTTTTGTTCCAAAGGGGTAGAAACAAAAAATGCTAGTATTTTGTATTTTGGACTACTATTACGTATGTTGATTTATTGTACTCGTGGAAAAGTAACCTTGTATATTTTTATGATAACGTGTTCATAAAAATATATTACTTAATCGTAAAATATACAAAAATTCGCCTTAATTAATTAAAATGATAGGTACTTTGTGTTTATGAGAGAGAGTTGACCGAGCAAACGAAGCGAGCGAAACGTTTACGTCTCAACTCCTCAAATTGAATTGGATGTCCAGTTTGATTAGCCTTATCTCGGAAAACGAATTCAACATAAAAAAATAAACAAATGTTTTGCCACCATAAAAACAATATATCGAATTTATCGCTTTTTGACTGCCTTGCCAGAAGGGCTGTGGCTGCTTTATTGTATTGTAAGTTAATTTGTACACACCTTATACCCTCTATTGGGACGTTTAATGTTTGTTGATGCTGAGATCAGCAGCCTCCTCCTGGACAGTGTCTTCGCAGGACAGGCCCCGCAGGTCCTCTGAGCCTGCCACTGATGACAGTGAAGAAGACTCACGAGCCACACGTGGCACGGCCAGATCCTCCATGGACGCCACCCTGCCTCCCATCGTCTGCGCCTGTCCTTCGACATCGTCCGCCACGATTTCGCTGCTGGTAGGCAGCGCCTGTGGCTTCGGAGCCTTGCCGGTTGCCTCAGCCGTCACGAGTGGCTGGGCGTCCATTCCCGGGGCTACACAAGGGTTGATCGCACCTCCTCCATGCCTCTTCTCAGCATCTTCCAATAGCTGGAAGGACCTGAGTTCAACCCCTATGTGCAACTTGATGACGTCCGCCGATACTCGATCCGTCGATCAGTTAGATGCGCCGAGTACCGGCCGGGGCCACCCAGGTGTCAACCACCTTCCACTCTTCCGTGTGTAACAAGAGGTTATACCTTTGTAGTACACGGTAGAGCAGTTTCATGTCAGGTTTGCCAAGGATCTCCGTTTTCCAGGCCATGTTCACTGGTTTAGGAAGGTCCTTGGCATTCGCGACCTTCAGGCGCAGCCCAGCAATCTACTCTCCTCCGATTACTGAGCTGAGCCTCTCTCTCTTGGCAATTAACGTGGAGAACGCCCCCCACCACATTGCCGATTGTAACCTTCGGCAGAGGATCCGCAGCGTCAGCAAGGAGCTCTAGCACGGCTACCTGTATGTTGCCCACATGCTCTGCCAAGATCCTCTCAGCAGGAAAGGTCACTGGGACTTTTGCTACCCTCTCGTTAGCCGTTACCTCCGCAAAAGATCCTCCCACCTTCGTTCTCTTGAAATCTCTGGCCAATACAGAAGAGTCGCCACTAGCTCCCAGTGATCTTTTATTGTGGGGCTTCCCTGAACCCACAACGGGTGCGTCCAGTGGTCCACCCAAGATAGATCGATAAAAGACTTTATTCATATCCAGAGCATGCATGGCGTTCATAATCAGTAGGCACAAAGCGATGTAATACAGATAAATTACAGAAAAACATGTAACTTAGTAACTTATCAATAATTAATAAAGCCATGGGTCGTGGCAGAAAATAGGTGCTGGCTCAGCATAATGATGCAGCATGCAGCATGCCACATCGCTGATATTCTGCCAGGACCTTTTTATAGAACAAAAAAGAGAGATAGGAGTACGTACATAATTTGTTTGTTAAAAGTGTGCAAGTGCGACTGTGTGTGTGTGTTTGTAGATGTATGTATATGTGCGTGTGTTGTAGGTTTATTTATATTTTATTTGCATCAATAAAGGGAATACGTTATAGCAAATAACGTAAAATTTTATTTTTTTAAATTTCGTTAATATTTAGAAGATTTTAGGTACATTAGCTTTTGTGTCTCTAATAAATGTAATCGTAGTTTTAGTTTAAAGTTAGCTTTATTTTGTAAACTTCGGATTGGTGGTGGTATATTGTTGCAACATTTTGAAGCGCGGTACCTAAAACTTCCACGAAAGGCTGCAGTACGGTATCTTGGAATCTGGAACATCTGGGTACGTGGAACTCTGACCGAGTGACAACTTCTATTCGTAGACCATTCTAGTTTTTTGTAAAGATAACGAGGGTTCTGAGTTTTAATTGTATCGAATGGTAAGCTGGATAGTATTTAGTCTTGACGAAATGACATTTTCAGAAGATTACCATCTTTTAAAAACGGAGTAACATGAGCTCGTGGTGGAATCTTAAAACAGAATCTGGCACACGCGTTTTGAACCCTCTGAATGCGACGCTGCAAGCGAGAGCCCAGAGACATGGGCCGTATACGGAAAGGCAATAGTTTACTTTTGACAAGACAAGAGCCTCACATCTTATCTTATCTTATCTTGTTTGCGTTTCGTTGAGTGTATCCGTAAGGGCCCCCTTACGGATACACTTCGACCCATTGGGATCTTTTGTGTAATTGCCCCCTGTTTCACCTACCCCAGGGATTGTTCTATCAACTCAATATGTTTGAGGATGGACCCTAGCGGCAGCGTTTTGACCTCCTTCGGTTCTAGATAACTAGTTCCGAAGTCTTTCATCCTTTGTCTGGCGAGGGCATGACATTCGCACATCAAGTGTTTCATTGTCTCTAATCTTCTTCTTTGCCACACATTCTACAGTCTATGCTGTCAGAAAGACCCATTTTGGCCAAGAGAGTTTTGACCCCAAAGTGTCTCTTAAACACCCCCCTTACGAGTTTGAGTTGTCTTTTGCTATATTTCCAAAGCTTTTTGCTCCAGCCCGAGTCTACTTCGTGCATAAAGAGCTTTGAATGCCTGAGCCCCGTTGATTGTTCCACTCTTCCTGGTGCTTCCATCTAACTCGCTCTTTCATGGCTGTTTTAGTGGTTCCTTGTGAGAGTCCTACAAATGGTTCTGGTCCTACAAAGTTGTTTGTAGAACCCCCTCTTGCAAGCTCATCTGCATTTCCATTGCCGAGGAAGCCCTCGTGCCCTGGGATCCATACCAGTTGCACTTTGTTTCGCCTTCCAAGTTTGTTCAGAGCTTGGATGCCGTTGAATACTAGTCTAGAGTCTACTTTAGGTGCCGTAAGGGCCTTCAGTGCTGCTGGACTGTCGCTTAATATATAGATATTCATACCTTGGGTCTGTCTATCTATAATATCCTGTGCATAGGCGTGTGGTTTCCGCTTGGAATACAGTCGCATAGTTGCCCATACTTACACTACCACGGTAGTCGTTTGCATAAATGCCTGCGCCCGTACCGGATCCAGTCTTGGATCCGTCAGTGTATCAAATAAGGTCGTTCCCATCAGAAATTGGTGGCTGTCGACCCCCCGCCCATTCGGCTCTATTATGAATTTTAGTTTTAAAATTCTTTTGGAAAACAAATTTGGGCAGCATTTTATCACTACCCATACTTGTTAACTTATCCATGTAACTGTCTAGTTCCATGCTTGTATGTTTGTTCTTTGGCATGCTATCACTCCACAGACTCAAGATCTTGAGTCTTTGCAGGGACTTGCGTGCCTCCGACTGTAAAACCAGGGTGTAGCGGCGGTAGGTCCAACAGTACCTCTAACGCCGCCGTTGGCGTCGTTCTAATCGCGCCTGTGATTGCCATGCACGCTACTCTTTGTAATTTATTCAGAGCATCTTTGCATGTACCCTTTGCAGTTCTTGGCCACCATGCCAGACTACCGTACAGAATGATAGGTCTCACAATCATAGTGTAGATCCACCTCAGTACTTTAGGATTTAAGCCCCATGTTTTGCCATATGCCGACCTGCACATACCAAACACTCTGTGCTTTGGTTATGAGGAGGTCTACGTGCTTTTTCCAGTTCAGTTCTTTATCAAGTGTCATACCTAAGTATTTCACTTCGCTGGACATATCTAGTACCCTGCCATAGAGCTTTAGTTGCTTCATGTTAGCGAGGGTCTTTTTCCTGGTAAAGGGTATTACCGCAGTTTTCGCCAGATTAATGGAGAGTTGGCGACTATTAAACCAGTGTTCCACTAGCTTCATGCATGATTTCCGATACAGTGCTTGGGAATTTCCCGGTGACCAGTATCACTAAATCATCCGCGTATCCTACTGTGTACAGAGGACCTTTATTTAGCTCCTCCAATAGTAAATTCACTACTAGACTCCACAGGGTTGGTGAGTACACCCCCCTGTGGGCATCCTTTTGTTGCCGTGGCTAATATTTCGTCTCCCATGAGGGGAGGATTTTATTAGTCGACTATTCAGCATATTACCTATCCACCTGCACAGAGTCGGTTCTATGCCATGTTTCAAGGCAGCATTATTGATCGCTTGATACGTGGTACGGTCAAATGCGCCTTCCAATCTATGAACACGGCTAGACATATTTCTCTGTTTTCTATAGCCTGTTCCGCTCTAGTAGTCACCAAATGCAGTGCGGTTTCAGTGGACTTGCCTGGTTGATAAGCGCACTGTAGTTGGTGCAGAGGATGCCTTCTTAGTGGTCCATCCCTTATATGTCTATCTACCAGTTTTTCCATCATCATCATCATCATCATCTCAGCCATAAGTCAGCCTCTGTAGCCTAGTTGGTAGTGACCCTGCCTACGAAGCTGGAGGTTCCGGGTTCGAATCCCGGCGAGGGCATTCTTTGTGTATTTATTTATCACAAATGTTTGTTCCTTGGTCATGGATGTGTATGTATCTAAGTATCTATACGTATCTATCTATTATATATATCGTCGCCTGGTACCCACAACACAAGCCTTAAATGAGCTTACCGTGGGACTAGGTTGATTTGTGTAAGATGTCCCAAGATATTTATTTATTTATAAGACGTCCACTGCTGAACAAATGCCTCCCCTCTGGACCTCCACATGTACCGGTTAGATGCGACCTGCATCCAGCGTGTCCCGGCGACCTTCATAAGGTCGTCTGTCCATCTTGTGGGTGGACGTCCTATGCTGCGTTTGCCTAGCCGTGGTCTTCACTCGAGCACTTTTCGACCCCATCGACTATCTGCTCTGCGTGCAATGTGGCCTGCCCATTGCCACTTCAGCTTACTAATCTGGAGGGCTATGTCAGTAATTTTAGTTCGCCTACGGATCTCGTCATTTTTGATTCGATCACGCAGAGAAACTCCGAGCATAGCCCTCTCCATAGCTCTTTGAGTTTAGAGATGAGGCCGATGGTGAAGAACCACGTTTCGGCGCCGTAAGTCATCACTGGTAACACACATTGATTGTAGACTTTCGTCTTAAGGCACTGAGGTATGTCGGACGAAAAGACATCGCGTAGTTTCCCGAACGCTGCCCAACCGAGTTGGATTCGGCGGTTGACCTCTTTCTCGAAGTTGGACCTACCTAATTGGACTACTTGTCCTAGGTAGATGTACGAGTCAACAACTTCGAGTACCGAGTTTCCAACAGAAACCGGGGTGGGCACAACATTGGCATTTGACATAACCTTCGTCTTATCCATGTTCATTTTCAAGCCGTTGAGAAACTCGGTTAAGGTCATTGAGCATTTTGCTGAGTTCCTCCATCGACTCTGCCATGTCTACGATATCGTCGGCAAACCGAAGGTGAGTGATGTTTTCGCCGTTCACATTGATGCCAAGTCCTTGCCATTCCAGGAGCTTAAAGGCGTCTTCCATTGCGGCAGTAAACAGTTTCGGAGATATAACATCTCCCTGCCTTACGCCTCTTCGCAACGGAATAGCCTTCGTAGTCTACTCCTGTACTCGGATCGACTTTGTGGCGTTGCTATACAAACACTTCAACACTTCGATGTACCGATAGTCAATGTGGCATCGCTGAAGAGACTCAAGCACTGCCCATATTTCTACCGAATCGAAGGCTTTTTCATAGTCCACAAACGCTAAGCATAATGGTAAGTTATACTCCTCGGTCTTCTGTGTAATTTGTCGCAGCGTATGTATGTGGTCTATGGTACTATAGCCTTTTCGGAATCCAGCTTGTTCGGGAGGCTGGAAGTCATCAAGTCTGTATTCGAGACGGTTCGTGATGACCCTTGAAAACAGTTTATAAACATGACTCAGAAGCGTGATGGGTCTATAGTTCTTCAAAAGGCTGTTATCACCTTTTTTGAAAAAGAGCACCACCCCGCCTCGGTTCCATGCTTCAGGCGTTTTGCCCTTGGACAAGACGGAATTAATGAGCTTCTGGAGGACTTTAAGAACCGGTGTTCCACCCGCTCTCAGAAGCTCTGAAGCGCCCGGCGCCTTGTTGTTTTTAAGCTGCTTCAGGGCCATCCTAACCTCGTACAGACTGATGTCCGGGATATTTTCCGGGAGTTTTTCTATAGTTTTGAGGAAAAATGATGAGAGACTTATCGGCCTATATGATTTAGCTTCGGTGTAATCTGCCTTGCCAGGCTTTGTCAGGTAGGTTACCTTAACCATTCTCCATATACGTGGTACATGGCCAAAGGCTAAACAGGCTCTGTACAACCTGCTCAATTGCGGTATTATTGTACTTGCACCCTCTTGTAGTAGAATGGGGTAGATTCCATCTGGCCCCGGGGCTTTATATGGCTGAAACGTTGACAGCGCCCACTTCAACTTGTTGTGATCTACTACCTTTTTAGACGTGTCCCAATTATGTCTAGTCGTGTTTATGGATTGCTCCAACACACTTATTGGTTCATCGTCCACAGGTTCCTGGTGAATAATGGACCCCGGAAAATGCGTTTTACACATGATTTCCAGGGTTTCCAGTCCCGTTTCTGTCATACTTCCGTTACTCCCTCTGATGGAAGTAAGCGGGACTGACTTGGTAGCTGCAAGTGCTTTTGTGAGTCTCATACCTTCTGGTACAGACCCAATCTGATCGCAGTGATTTCTCCATTTTGCAAATCATCGGCATATAAATGATACTTGCAATATTGAATACGATTGATTATGTCTGCACTGTAAATAATAAATAATAGAGGGCCTAAAATGGAGCCTTGTGGTACTCCTCTTTGCACGGGGTTTGGGTCTGATAAGACACAACTTCCATCACTTTTTTCTAGTTTTACTAATTGATTCTGACCCTCGAAGTAGCTTTGGAACCATTCGATTGTGTTTTCATCTAATCCGTAGTAATGCAACTTGGCCAGAAGAAAGGAAATATTAATACTGTCGTAAGCTCTTGAGAAATCAAGAAGCACCAAAACAGTTCCCTGCCCATGATTTTGTGCAGTGAGCACTTCGTCAACCACGTCTTGCAGCGCTGTACCGGTACTTCCACCCCCCCTGAAGCCAGATTGCATTTCAGGTAGCATACTATTTTGCTCTAAGTACTTGTATACCTGGTCATAAACCACTTTCTCCGAAATTTTAGACAGATATGGTAAAATGCTTATAGGACGAAAATCTGTTAGACTGATTGGGGCGTTAAATTTTGGAATGGGGCAGATAACTGCTGTTTTCCATAATGAAGGAACAGTGCAAGTACGAATACATGTGTTAATCAAATCTGTAACAATAGCCAAGGTTTGCGGAAGTGTCATTAAAACCATATCAAATGTGATCCCATCGTAACCAATTTGATTGTGTATGAAGTAATAGTTTACTAACAACGCTATCATCAATAGTAGCGAGTTTAAAAGAAGAATGGCTAAACAAGTTACTTAGGAAATTCCAGTTCATCACCAATTGCTAAATTACTACCAGGCACATCCAAAAACGTAATATTCATGGCAGTGGGGTTATTGAATTGTTTAGGGATTTCTACTTCCGTTTTAAAATTAGGAAGGATTTCGACGGCCCCTACGTAAGTTGTCGTAACTTGAAATTTGGGATTTTGTTTTTATTTTATAAAACATCATATCTTTTAGCTATGTTTCCGTTCCACGAAGAAAAAATTAAAAAAAACCTATTACAAATAGGTTTTTGACAACCGAAAACTATCGTATCTTAAAAAAGCCCCGTCGTATACTGTAGTAAGTGTACTTACGACAGTTAATACGGGGCGGCCACCCGCGCTCGCGCAGCGTAAGTGCCAGTTACGATCTTATACGCGGTGGAGCAGAGGTTTTTCGTGAGTGATTATTTACCAAAAACTAACAACTAGATGAGACAAAAATGGATAAACGATACATTTTATTCGATAAAAGTAAGACACTGCATCGGGAACAAACTCAAATTACCTGCAAGACCAAAATTCATTATTGAAACGGCCGTTATAGTTAAAAGAAAAAGTGGTCCGAGATGAAATAAAAGACGCTTCAGAAATAAAAATGATTTAAAACCACTAAGCAAAGTTGGCAATCTGTTGGATTTCACTCAGAAATCAGGTGTGAATTAATTAGTATGGATTTTGATTTTATTTTATAATACCGGTGAATAATATAGTATGTTATCACTTACCACAACTTACTTCGGAGTTTAAGATCGGTGTTTTGTGTTAAGTTAAACATACTAGTATTTATGTTGGATTTTATTTATTTTTTTGTGTTATATGTATACTTGAGACATTTTTCGTCGGAAACTGTTTTTAAATTTCTATTGTAAGTGATATTTAAGACAGTATGCGCCAGATCAAATACAGAGTTACTACACTTTACAATTATAATGTTGGCGTATTTCAATAATTTCTGCTCATTATACAGATTCGCCGCTTCTTTTTGAACCAAACGATATAGAAATGCAGAATTCACTGTTTTAAAACGGCATTTATTGTGATAATGTCGAAGACAAAACAATCATATCACTTCAATCATGAAAGCGATATGACTGTTCTTTATGATTATAATTACGTTGAAAAACACTTAATATTGATCTTATATGATGTAGTTGAAGCTGTAGGCATTTTTATTAACTGATTTTTTAAATGTCTTTGCACTGTGAGAGAAGTCATTAAGTCCATACAGTTTGTTAACTTATCAGTTATCACTAATTAAACTTAACTATCTATGTTAGTATTAAAATAAGACAAAGCACAAACAAATAATCAGGTTTTATTAACATGCAAGGACGTTCACCTAGCAGCCCTAAGTTAAGGCTGTCAAAGGGGTTAGTGAACACATTCAGAATGCCGTTGGGACTGCCGCGCAAACGAAACAGGAGCGAGGCACATCTTTGAATAACAGACTGTTTTTATGTACTAAGTGTACAAAATTATAATTAAACGGTTAAACTCGGTAAATGGTGGTCTTGCGCCGGCACTGATGTCATGTCCGACTGCAGGTTTGTGTCACCAAACACTACGTAACCAATCATTATTAGCTCGGAGATTACCGGCTTCCATGCCGTTGGCTCTGTCCAGCCCCCATCCCGATTGAAATTAATCTTAATCGCACTGTATACAGAAGACATATCTTCCGTAGTAGGTAGCATCTTTACCGTACCAGCATCCTCGCTTTATCAAAGCGTTTAAGAAATGCAACGCCTGTATCGTATGCGTCCACCACAGCTGAGTTGTCTATCTCCCTGTCCTTGACACTCTATATTTGGTCCGAGTCTAGACTCATTATGTCGTTCCTTACCGAAGTCGTTCGGTATCTCATAAACACCCGAGCTGCCAAGTGAATTCCCGTCCTTTGGAGAGCATAAAAAATACTCATATTGGTATGAGGACGCAAAATGGTCTTAATGCTAAACCTCCGGCGTAATAGGCGTCCAATTTCGTTTGTCACTCCTTTAATATGAGGCAAGAATACTGCCCTCTCTACTGTGTGGCGATTTCGAAACGTCCCTAAGCTCCTTGTACGCTGACTTTGTCACCAACCATATCTATTCCTCTCCAAGCTCTCCAACGTCTCGTTTCGTCTGACATGTTGCAAAATTTGTAATAATTTAGATAACAGGAGGTAATAGGAGATACCTAAGCTGTGTCCAGCAGTGAACTGAAATAGGCGAATGATGTGATGTGAATAAACGATATAAACTCATTTCGCATGTATTGTGAATCAAAGAACCACGAGAAAAGGTTAGCTTTTCTGTAGACTTTTGGTGACAGATGATCATTTTGACCTAAGCATTACTAACCCATCAAGAAAACGAAATGTGCTATCCACCTCTCTCTTAAATGTGGAATTTATTCTGGGATGCATCTCATTAAGATCGATAAGTAACACATCAACAACTCTATCAGGAATTATAGCAAAAACGTCATCCACATTTCGTAACCAGCATCTCGGCCTATTCGGACAACTCTCGAATGCCCTCTGCTCAAATTCATCCATGAAAATGTTGACCAGTACCAGAACTACAACATTATAAGAGAACTCTTTGCTTCAATCTACGAATAATTTTTCCCTCGCCAATCGAAATAGCAACATTCAGGAAATGTTCGATGAATTTCATGTACACAGTAGGTAAGTCGTTACGAGCTACAATATTTTTAGTTAGTTTTATGGGTGAATCAACTTTTTCTGTCTGTTATTGCCATGGTTACGGTCGCCTGAGTCACGCTGGTTTTATGCAAAATTATGACACTTAAATTATGCAAACATGCATGTAGTACTACATGTTTCTAGGTGGCCCATTAAGGAATGGACTTACTAACACCAGAAATATGCATGTTTCCATAGTTCAAATAGCATAATCTTGCATAAAAACAGTGTGACTCAGGCGACCGTAACCATGGCAATAACATACCGAAAAAAGTTGACACACCCTTATAGTTTCCAGTACTCGCAAACAATGAAGCTACATCAAACTCAACTACATAATCTCGTCTTCATTCAATACGACATTTTCCAGAAAATGTACAAACATACTGTACCTGATCTATTTTTCATAATAAAACACAAAAAAAAACTATTCACCTGCTTAAATGTCTCAAAATATTCCATCAGGGTTCCATAAAATTCCTACTAAATTGTTTGTTAAATGGCATAATATAGTAACTAACAAAAAGTTTTATAACGTTTCCGTAAAATAATGTAGTAAATGAACTGCGAATAAATACAAACAGAGGCGTAGTTTCATGGTTTTAAGCGATATCATACCTTTATTATTTTTTTTTAATTTGTTTGAAATAATGTCCAATACTTACCCTGCAATTTAACACAAGAAAAACAATTTTCGGCGACAATTTTCCATTTTTTTTTACACATTGTCAATTTTCATTCCAAACAAACAAGGCCGTTTTTGTTTTCTGAATGTTGGTGTCTTGTTCAATAGTGTTTCCAATAAAATATTTTGTTTCGATTGCAGTCGGGGAACCTCCATATATTTATATTTTCCGTAATTAAAGGTTCCCCGACTGCAACCGAAACAAAATATAGTAATTAATGAGACAAGCGCCTATTATGTAGACACGCTCACAAAAATTAACTTGAAGAAGGAATTATTTGTTACTTTTCAGTTCGCTTAACGGCAGTCGTGTTTTTTAATTTTTTAATTATTTTATTTATTTGAAACCTTTTAGTGAATCTGGAGATTCCTTAAAGTTGGATAGAATTTCAAAAACTGATCCGCAGAGGCCTTCGCTCCGGGGGCCCGGGAAGTTCCAATCCCGTTAATTTTGGGCGAAGCCGTAGGGCACGCCGCAGCATTACCGGAACCAATGTAAATATATTTTGATCGAGTCCGCAGGGCGAGCTTCAGGGTGGGAGGCCGAAAGCCGAGCTCGTGGAGCCCGAACCGCGTCACACCGACACCGGACCGGGCCCAAGCGCGTCGAAATTTAAAGCGGGGCCGAAGGCCGAGCTGCGAGAAAATTGACATACCATGCTTCTTCTTCTTCAAGCACCTAAATAAACTGATCTAAATAAACCGATATCCGTGTAGGGCCCAAGACACGACGGGCGAGTCCACAACTCCACACGGTCCTCACAATTGTCTCTCTTAACTATTATCGAAATCGAATAATCAAAAGGCCGCGTAGGGCCAGCGGCCAAAAGCGGCAGCCAGAGGGGCGCCAGATTGCAAGGCCGAAGGCCGAGTTGCCAAAGCCCAGCACTACCACGTCAGCCGACGGAATAGTGTAACGTTAAAATGGATCCGACGATCGTTTTGACAACCTGCGAAGGCCGTAGGGCGGAAGGCCTCAATCGTCCCTCAGAGACCGCTGGCTTGTGAGGCCCGGACCACTGGAGCCAAGAGTCCAGAGAGAAGATTTTCACTTAGATGGCCCAAGTGTCACTTGGAAGAAATTTAAAGCAAGGTCGAAAAAGGAGCTGCAAGAAAATTGAGCTACCAAGCTTCTAAATAAGCCCAGCTCCACATAGGGCCGAAGGCCTGGAGCGTCACTATCGGGGTGCTTCAAACGCGAACCCGGTGGGTCGGAGGCCCGACGAGTCAGCCCAAGCCGTACAATCGCCCTTCTTAATTGCCTTAACAATTGAAGCTAGTGCCCAGCTCTACCAGACTACGTGATGAAATAGTGTAACATGAAAAGGAAACGGAGATCCGCAGACCCAACGATCGTTTCCACAACCTGCGAAGGCTGCAGACCATGCTCCGCGTAGGGCCGAAAGCCCGAAGTGTCCCCCAAAGGGACGCCCCAAGGCCGAAGGCCAAGCTACCAGAGCCCAGCGCTCCTTCGCAATACGATGGAAAAGTGTATTATTAAAACAAATCTCAGGGCCGCAGTCCCAAAAATTTGTATTCAGAAAATGCAGAGGCTAAGAGCCGAGCGCCGTGTAGGGCCAAAGGCCTTGAGCGCGGCCCGACGGCGCGCTTACCTGTTAGGGCGAAGGCCGAGCTGCGTGAGAGTCAATTTACCAGGCAAACCTACCTTCCGTCTTAGCAACTCCCCTGCACAAATGTTAAGGCCTAACCCGGCCCTGGAACGGTAAATCCTTCCCCCCCCCCACTTTTAGTGTTCCTCTCCAGCTGCGCCATATCGTCTAGTGTCGTTACAACACCTATCATGTACTTAATTTAATTACTTATAAGATATAATATATGTACCTACGTAAATTGGGAGATACGAGACTTTAATGTAGGCCAGCGTTTTTCATCCAAAATAAGTTTTTCATACAATTTTTGTTAAGACATTTCCATTTAAAATTGTATGCGCATGCTACAACACGTATAGCAATTTTATTTGGCCACAATGCTATTGTGATTGTATTTTTAAGGGACATTCCTCTGATATGCGAATCGTATCTCGAAATCCCCAATATTTGTGAGTAGGTACGTTATTTTTTTGATATTGTGTTCTGGCCATTCTCCAAAACGCTGGCCCAATACTTGTTGGGAACTTCTCATACATCCTTGAATTTCTTCGCAAATGTATGCAGGTTCCCTCACGATGTTTTCCTACACCGTAAAGCACTTTGTGTACAGTACTGGACCAAATTTTAGGTTCACACAACGATTTTGATACGAAATCGACTCTTTGGTTCATCATCATTTTTCCAACACTTAAGTCGACACTTGTTTAAAGTAATATGTGACTGATTATTGAGCTATTTCTTTTTAATTCACCGTTACTGTCGAACAGTTCGGACAACTGAGGCAGCTGTGGTAGCATGGCAGTTGGCAGTCATGTCATCATGAAAATTCGTTTGCCTATGAATTATTATCGGATCCAATGTATAAAATTGTTCAGTTTCTATGGGAAATTAATATTAAATAGATCTTGAAATTTTGTTGTGAACACTGAAAAAAAACATTCCCCGAAAGTGTATTTTGTATCAAAATCATGGAATGAACTTAAACTTTTGACCGGTATCTACTGTACATCAAATGATATATCGTACGTAAGTTATTTGAAAAACTCATCGGTACGAGCCGGGGGGATTGAACCCACGACCGCTGCGTAGCAGCCGTGCATTTTACCCCTTGACCACAAGCGCGTATGTACATGTATCTGTTTCATACACACTTAGCGGTCAAGAAGATGTGTCAACTGTGACAGTCATGTCACGTCTTAGGCTTCGAAGAAAAACTTTAATTGTGCGATGCAGAACATTTCGAGTTTTCTCTTCAAACATATATTTAAATATATAACTTGTATATAAAATGCTTTAATTTGATACCCAAATCATAGCATTTAGATGACATATTATTCTTGGCGCTTTAATTGTATTTTAATGAATCTGGCTTTTCTAAAATAAGTAACAAACATATGAGTGAAATACATATTCGTAATCGCAGTTCAAAGCTCTTCATTTTGATACCAAACTGGATAGGTTTTTTCAAAATTGTTTTTTTTTTGGTAAGACATTATTGAATTTATGGGCCGCCATATTGTTTTTAACGTGACGTCACATATCCTATGTTACCCGCGACGTCACGAGGATTCTAATGATACCTTACACTATTAAAAACGGTTAAGTAGTCGCGTAGATCTGCGCGTTTAAAGAAAATATGAAACATACATAGGGACTGAACACATATATCTCCTTTTGGCAGTCGTGTAAAAAGCTACCAAATCGTTTATGTAGTATGGCAATAATAGACGTTTTGATGCCGTTATTTTCATGACGGTACACACGCAACAAAAAATTGGACACATTTTCCAAGTTGAATAAATTTATTATGTTTAATGATACAATAATGGCATTTTGTAAATACGTTGAAAAAGTAACCCAGAACTCAAACCCAACTTACGAACAAAATAAAGCACAAAAGTTTAGCTAAAATGTCATATTTTCCTTAATTAGTTTTTATATGGAGTAAAACTAGTGACAATGTAAAAAAAAACGAAAATGGAATATAGAAAAGTGTAAGGAAAATCAAGATTTCATGCTTCTAACTAAACTACAGAGAGTTTCTTTTCAGATGAATGAATATTAAATCAGAACTGATGCCATGACAAAAATAAAATGAGGACAACCAAAAACAAACTATGGTACATTTTTTTGCGACCGAACATGTACCGGAGCGTGACAGTCAAACAAATTTAATACATATTGGTTAAACAACAGAACCTTTTCATCAATATTTGTAAGCGAGAGTATAATCCCAATCAATGTGATATACATCCTTATTAAATCTAGTGGTATACATTTTTTTTGATGTTCGATTTATTGCTGTTCTAGGTTTTATTTTTAACCCTTAACCAGGTTGTGATCTCATAGCGACCACTTAGCAAATAATTTTATTCTGACGAGCAAAACGCGTGTAGCGGCCATTAAATGTCATTGACGTATAGTCTATAAACTGACAGATTTCTGAACATACATAAAATCGATGTGTCAGTACAAATTTCTTTGACGTTTTAGTTGTCAAATTCAAAAACCGAAAAAGTGGCAGATTTTGTGTGTTGCTCCAGATAAATACTATTATTGTTGAAGCGGGTAAGTTGGGTGGTCAAAGAAAACACCCAAACGCTTACAAAAAAAAAATATATTAATTTCAAGAAAAACCCAGTATTAACTGTAGGTACTAGGGGTGGTAAAGTTCGTTAAGCCTGACTGGTTTTCCGCCGGTAGTGAGGTACTCCCCCTGTTGTCTGCTAGGCGGTAGTGCAGTCCTGGGGTGACTCTGGAACGTTCCGGGGAGCGCCGTAGCTAGCGGGATGTATGTCGCAGTCCCTCCGTCGGTGTCCACGCGTGCTCTCAGGCCGGCCGAGACAAGGAAGTAGGTGGCACGACGCGTGTAAGGGTAAAGTTGCACCCTGGAATTACATCAATCTTGCTTAGGACCAGGAATTTAACGTCCGGCCGGTATGACCCCCAACGATGTCGCCAAGCTAGCAGCAAGGGAGCGAAAAGTAGCTGGTGGGTATGCATACTCAGAACGGAGTTACAGGAAGACAAAGGAATGTGCGGAAGCAAGCTTGCAAACTTATAGCCCTTTTAGAAAATTAATTTGTAACACGATAATTAAAATAGGGCATTCTCATTACATTTAAATTACTTCGTAGGGCACAAAATGCACAAAAAAACTAAAATACTAAGATAGGGCAAATGTATGGGACGCCATTTTATAACGGTACTTTACCGTTACGGAAAGCACATACGTGTACATGGCAATTTAATTACACAGACCTTAATAGGAATTTAAGCATGTAGGAACTCACTAAAACATAATTGGAAGCGAATTAGCAATGATAACTAGCACTTCTTAAAATCTAGATATATAACGTTTCAACACTTACCCTTACGGGGTGCAAGACGATATGTAGCTTTACGGGTACGAAGACGCCATTATATTAAAAATCAGGACTTCACTGCGGTTACAATTGAGATTTTCCCTTTATTTAAATTAAATAAAATTTGTTAGTGTGCAGCGCGTATGACGACACGAGCCTCCCCGTGAACGCGACTGCACACGTCCTCTGCTTAAGACGTCTGGACTGGGACTCACGTCTGGACTGGGACTGGCGACTCGCGGGGCGAGGCGCAAATCCAAGCCAGTAGGAGAATCCCATACGTAAAAAAAACTGCTGACGCGGTTGCTATCCGCGCCAGTACAGTCGTGCGCACAATCGCGTATGCGCTTTTAGAGTTTTATAGCGAAATCTATTACTTATTTCTTTTTTAAATCGTGAATGATAACGTGCAACGTTACATTACGTCGAATAAAATTACGGTAAGTGCTGTGTTCATTTGTTTTGGTAGTATTTATGGTAATGTAACTAATGTAAGTGTAGTATGTCATAAATGGTCACAGTAATAGTTCTTTACTACAATAACTCTTCCCCTGATTACATCACTCATTATGATAGCCTTACTGATACTAACGTGTAATTTCTGATGTTTTAATCGAAAAGTTTAAGCACATTTCGACTGAAACTAAACCTTTAGGCAAAACCCACCTAGTGGAACATCATATCGATACCGGTGATCACCCACCAATCAGACAACGATGCTATCGACTTTCACCAGAAAAACAAAAGGCCTTATGCAAAGAAGTAGACGAAATGCTTAAGCTTAATGTCATAGAGCCTTGTGAGCCCATGGCTCAATCCACTTATAATAACTCCAAAAAAAGATTAAACCTGGCGTTTTTGCATTGACAGCCGGAAACTCAACTCTATCACACGCAAAGATGCTTACAAACTTCCATTCATTTCCAATATCCTTGATAAACTAAAGAACGCTAAATACCTTTCCTCCATTGATATTGCCAAGACCGTTCTAAAACTAGCTTTCATGTACCTTCAAAGGGCATGTACCAGTTCCGTGTAATGGCTTTTGGATTGATCAATGCACCTGCAACGCAACAACGTTTCATGGATGCATTATTCAGTTTTCACTTACTTAGATGATATAATCATCATCAGTTACACCTTCGAAGAACATATTGAATTACTAAACAAAGTATATAAGAGACTTGCAGAAGCGAATATAACAATAAACTTCCCCAAATGTTCATTTTTCAAAAAAGAACTTAAATATCTTGGCTACATTATCAACGAACACGGTTTACAAACCGATCCCGAAAAAGTTAAAGCAATATTAGATATCCCAGCCCCCACTTCCGCACGAGAAGTTAAAAAGTTCCTCGGAACAGCTAGTTGGTACAGACGTTTCATTCCTGATTTCAGCACCAAGGTTGCACCTCTAACAAGATTAACCTCTACTTCTAAAAAGGCCCCACCCTTTAAATGGACTTCTACAGCGAACCAAGCCTTAAAGTCAAAGTCAAAGTCAAATTGTTTATTGCAAGAACATAGTTTTATAAGATCTTCAACAATAATAATAGCGTTGCTTATGTTCTGCCAGAAAAGGCATGCAAACATGAATAGCTTTTAAAGAAGCCCTTGTCTCAACCCCTATCTTGATTTGTCCAGACTTCTCTAAACCTTTTGCAGTCCATTGTGACGCTTCTAGCTTCGGCATAGGTTCCATGCTCACTCAAGAGTTCGATGGCGTTGAAAAACCAATTGCCTACATGAGCAAATCCCTTACTGGTCCTCAAAGAAACTATTCCATAACAGAAAGGGAATTACTTAGTGTCATACTTTCCTTAGAACACTGGCGTTGTTACCTTGACAATGGTATAAAATTTACCATTTACACAGACCACTCTGCATTGCAATGGTTTCTCCACCTTGACAACCCTACTGGACGTCTAGCCCGTTGGAGTATTCGACTTTCGACATTTAACTTTGAGATTCAACACAAACGTGGTAAGGATCATTTAGTTCCAGACGCTTTATCCCGTTCTGTCCCAATCACCACTATTAACTACAACAGTTCTCATACAAACGACGACTGGTTTAATAATATCTATTCAAAATGTAGCTCAAACCCAAACACAACACCAGGTTATATTATACATAATAATAAACTGTATAGATATTGTCGAACAACTTATTTACTTC
Source organism: Thaumatotibia leucotreta (assembly GCA_025490895.1). Taxonomy (NCBI): domain Eukaryota; kingdom Metazoa; phylum Arthropoda; class Insecta; order Lepidoptera; family Tortricidae; genus Thaumatotibia; species Thaumatotibia leucotreta. Next base: position 44,546 of record JALPQI010000380.1, read on the forward strand.
AATCTGAATATAATTGGAAAGAGGTTATTCCATTTGAGTACAGAACCCCAATCATCACAGAAAATCATTCCATTCCCACTTGCGCTCATTTCGGAACATTCAAAACATACCAAAGAATAAAATTGAAATATTTTTGGCCAGGAATGTACAAAGATGTTTCCAATTTTATAGCCAAATGTGAAACTTGCCTAGCTTACAAACATCAAACTCAACTTAAACTTGGTCTGATGGGAAAACCTAAGCAATGTTCACGTCCTTTTCAGTGCATTTCTATTGATTTGATCGGCCCATTACCGACTACACATAAGCACAACAAATTTATTTTCGTCGTTACATGCTGCTTTTCGAAATACTGCCTCCTTTTCCCGATTAAACGTGTGAACTCGAAAATAATTGTACACATTCTAGAGAACCTACTTTTTCTTGTCTATGGAGTCCCACAAACTATCATTCTTGATAACGCCCCTCAATTTGTTAGTCAAGAAACAACTGACTTGTTCCACTTCTATAAAGTACCTAAAATACACTATTGCCCCCTTAAAATGTCCTCAACCAAATACCGTTGAAAGATATAATAAAGTTGTCACTATAGCAATTTCTTCATTTGTGGAAGATGATCACAGAAATTGGGATATCAACATACATAAAATACAATTCGCTAATAATACTTCAGTAAATGAAACCACCAACTACACTCCAACATTCCTTGTATTTGGCCGCGAACTAGTCACATGTGGATCGGTATACAATAATTCAGATTTCACAGATGACCTTATCTTCGCTCCAAGGGACCAATATGCGGATAACATCGGTCTTCTCCAGCCAATATCCTCTGAAATACAAGCCCGCCTGTTGAGAGCACATGAAAACAGCTCCTCTTCATATGACAAACATCACCAACATTTCTAGTTCAATGAAGGTGACACTGTCTGGAAACGAAATTACCCTATTAGTAAGTGAGGGTGTAGCCCTCGGGGTTTCAGAGACGGGAGCGAGAAGGAAAGAGGAAGTAGGGCAGCCAGTAGGATATTTATTTATTCGAAAATAAAAGCACCTGTAATAGATACAAGGACAGTCAGCTCAACTGATATTGAGTTGGAATATATGTGACGGCAGCGTCATCATGTAGAATCTAAAATGTGAAAAATATCCAATAGTAATCAATGTACAAAAACAACAGCTGCACCTGACCTGACCGATCAGGCGATCACGCCACCTGCACCCGCCCAGACCCTCTAAGTTCTATAAGTAACCTGACTGATGGTCGGTGGGGGGCATTCTTGTCATCGAAATGGTCAGTTGCAGACGTAGTCTTATACGCTGTGTTATTTTAATATTGATGTTTTAATATCGCGAATTAGTGAAGAATAAACCAGTGCTCAAATACGAAGTTGGTAATTGTCTCATTCATTGGACCCTAAACCCTACTCTTATTATAATAACAGAGGAGACGCCAATATATATAAATGTAAAACTATAAAGTATGACAACTTACAATATTGTGCCTTTGGGAAAGAACGACGAACACAGGTAACAGTAACAGATATATAAGTATAAAACACATTCACTGGATATTAAAATTACATAAAACACTGACTCGTGCTGCACTTAGATTCTTGATTAAATTGACAAATATTTAGTAATAAATCGATCTGTGTCTTCTGATGGACTGAGGATGAATGATGAAGGAAATGAATGAATAATGGGAATTTGTAGTCTTAAATTTGGAATAAAGGATCTAAGACGGCCAGAACCTAACGTGGAAGGGGCAATGTGCGTTCCGATTCACGCATCGTCACATAATCAGTAATCAGTAATATTTATTGTTTTCATAGGTAATACAAGATAAGGTAATACATTATATGTGTCTAGCTATGAAACCCTGAGGGGCACTACAATATTTCCTTAAGACTAATTAATACTAAATCTTACAACCTACTCGTGTAGTTATAGCTATATTTTTACATTCCACTTCCTTTAAGTTGAAATGGGGAAGAAATATAACCTAAAACTTTTAATTAAATCTTTGCTCTTCTCTTAAAATTTTTGGTCTTAAAGTTTGTGGGCCCTATATGACCTCTGCCCGTTTCGGTTTGGTACAGTCGAGTGCATTAATATATAGACACATTTGTAAGGGATCAGTCTGGTGTACCCTCCCTGGTACCCTTGACTGTACCACTAGGGTGCACCAGAGGTGGGGGCTACGGTGGAGCAGCCCATTCCAAAGGCACTCCGGACTCTTCGGTGGTCAATATACGCCCTGTGCTCGTCACCAGGAGGCCCACGTGTTCCGTATGTGACCACTGCCCGGCTGGGCATTTATGCGAAATTTAAGGATAAATTCATTACTGTACACCATATAGGTCCACCCACTAAACATTTCAAGACTTACTGTAAGTATATTGTCAGCCTTCGTAGCCTAGTTGGTAGTGACCCTACCTACAAAGCTGGAGGTTCCGGGTTCGAATCCCGGCGAGGGCATTATTTGTGTATTTATTTATCACAAATATTTGTTCCTTGGTCATGGCTGTCTATGTATTTATATATGTATATATCTATTATATATATCGTCGCCTGGTACCCACATCACAAGCCTTAATTGAGCTTACCGTGGGACTAGGTCGATTTGTGTAAAGATGTCCGAAAATATTTATTTATTTATAAATATAATAATAAGTTAATTATAAGTTAGTTTTGAAGCGGATTTTGCTAAATGGCGTTTGAATATAAAAATAAATATCCTTTTTTCTTACTTTTATTGTGGTCTTATTTTGTCCATAATTACATGTAAACATAACAACTACCCCTTAAAACTTCAATCCGGAGTCCGGAGTGCCTTTGGAATGGGCTGCTCCACCGTAGCCCTCACCTCTGGTGTACCCTCTCCGTCCTTGCGGACCTCCACGTTGTACCAGCTCACGCATCTCTGTCCAGGACAGGGTTGCGTACCACCTGTACAGTGTTTGCGCTATGCGCCTTGGCCTCATCCCTATTGGGTCCAGCTTCTCTTCGGATCCTGACGCTTACATCTCCATCGTTTATTTATTTTGTATATTTTGCATTTACAGGACCTAAAACTTGATTGGGACGTTCTTGGTATATGGTATGACATTTCACAATACTCTTCCAACAACTCTGCGTACGCCGTTCCTTCACGGATTCATTATCATCCTAAAGTAAGTTATTTTTTATACTAATTCTGTGGCAAGGCAATCTAGCATACGGGCCATCTGATGGTAAGCGCATAATTGTTGACAACACAGACGCATTAAGGGTCCAAATACGCGCTCAAAAGGTGCTACAATGTTGCCAACCATACATATATTATAGACTTGGTTTTTCCTGCGGCTTTGCTCGAATACTAAACGTTATTTTAGTAAACCGTTTACAAAAATCGTAAACAAACTAATATGAACTGGAATCTACTGTGAGGGACCAATGAAAACGAGGGTAGGAGATGGCCTGTAATCCTAATGAAAGAAACTGTACAATTTACCTTCGATATTACATAAGCAGAAAACTCACAAAATTATAGCAGAAATCCACAAATTGTATGTTCTTTCTGACACTAAAGACCGTATTGATAAGTATAAGGACAACTTAAGTCCACTGCTATAATAACTTTTTACTTTTGAGTACGGCCTTTTTTCTCTTCGTCTGGCTTGGCTGCTAAAGTAGTATTATTTGTATTTAAAAACAATTGACATCCAATTTGTCAAAAACCCTGAAACCCTGGCTTTCTGCTGAGCAAAGAAAAAGAATTGTGGACAAATATGTTCGCGAAAGCGGCATGACCATAAGAAAATTGCCAAAACTTGAAAATGTTAGTCGTTCAGCTGTATACAATGATATTAAAAAATATGGTAGTGAGTTGTCATTCGATGATAAGGCTAAAACAGGCAGACGGGTTGGTACGTATAACTCAAAAATGTACTTAAAAATTGTGAAATGTTTCGAGATCAATCCCAGCCTGTCCACCAGGGACGTAGCAATAAAACTTAAAACTTCTATTGGAATGATCCAAAGGGCTAAGAAATACTATAACTTAAAGACATATCGGAAACAAAAAAAGCCCAAACGTAGCCCAAAACAAGCTGCTTCAGTAAAACTAAGGCTTCGCAAACTGTATAATAGCGTGTTAACGAAGAAAAAACAGTGCATTATTCAAGACGACGAAACCTACGTAAAATTGGACTACAAGACACTGCCGGGCCCCCAATTTTACACTAAACTGAAAGGACAGGAACTCGAAGAATCCGTTACGTCGATCCACGTGGAAAAGTTTGGTTCCAAGGTCATGGTATGGCAAGCTATTTGCGAATGTGGGATGAAGTCAACGCCATTTATTACGACTTCAACTATGAACACGGATACTTACATCAAAGAATGTCTACAGAAACGTGTTTTACCCATGATTCGTAAGCATAAAGAAGGTATACTGTTTTGGCCCGACCTGGCATCCTGCCACTACGCTAAGAAAACCATAGAGTGGATGGAAGCAAACGGCGTTCAATTCGTGAAAAAAGATATGAATCCACCAAACTGCCCTGAAGTTCGTCCCATTGAGTAGTATTGGGCTATAATGAAGCAAAAGCTCAGGACAAAGTTCACAGCATCAAATTCAACTGACAGTTTAAAAAAAGATTGGGTAAGAGCTTCCAGAATGGTGTCAAAAACAGTTGTCCAAAACTTAATGGGAAGCGTTCGAGGACGCATAAGAAAAATAATTAAGGGACCGGTTAAATATTAGTTTGTTTATGTTTTTTATTAATTTTGTACGAAAGCTTTAAGATGCTGGTTTAGTTTATCAAAAAAATAAAACCCTTTACTAAGATGTTTCATATTTTCTTTGTCCCTATACTTCTCAATACAGTCTTTAGTTTTTATGTTATGACATTTGATAAAGAACTACGAAAGAATCTAAATTATGAAATTAAAATAAAGTCCAAACATTTACCAAAGAGTCTGCGACAGCTACTTATACAAATTTATGGACTCTGATTTTTGGGTATTTAATTATTTCAATTTCCTCGCGCAACATTCTAGGAATATAAGTATGTAAGTATATCTCTTCTCCTTAGCGAAAACTAAAGACTTGTCAAACTTTATAGAATGATTTGCTCCGTCCATGACATGCTCCCAAACTGGTCGACGGTGCTTGATATCGATAAGTGTTTCTTGACCTTAGTAGAGATAAAACACCCAAACTTTAATAGGATAGAAAGAAACTTATCTCTACCACCAGCTTGGGATCCAGTAGTTCATAAAATTATGATAAAAGAACAGGCTAGACACAGACCGTGAGGCTGATGGGTTTGACGGTGTTGAGCTTTGTAGTACTGGCAATTTTTACAAAATAATTTCAAGTTTCCAATGTTTCCATATGAATTAAAATTGTATGTTTCGGTGTAATGCTTGTTGATCTTAAGATGTACTGCAAATGTTTGGGATACCTTCCTAACAATACAATCATACAAAGGACGGGATTTCTTTACAGGTCCGAAGTTTGTCTTCATTTTGAAAATACCTGTAATGATTAACTAGCTAAAAATACAAATTTGAAGAAATAGACTCTGGACTGAATTGGTAAGATCACATAGAAAAAGTATCGGGAAAACTAGCTAGGTTTACATATGCGCTTCGTGACTTAAAAAAATGTGCAAATTTAGCTACTGCTACTACCGCGTATTACGCGTATGCCCATTCATTATTAAGCTATGGTGTCATACTGTGGGGCAATAGCACTCATGTTGAAAGCTTATTTAAACTTCAAAAAAGGTGCATAAGAATTTAAGTTAATATTAATGGTATGGAAAGTTGTAGACAATATTTTATTTGTTTGAAAATTTTAACTTTAGCTTCTATTTATATTTATGAGCTGTGTAAAGGACCAGGCGTCAAAATTGCCCCAACTGACATGAAAGTTCGGTCATTAAATAGGTCTTTAAATCTACTTCATTTCATTCTATAGGCACGAAATCGGATTCCATTGCAGAAGTTAGATATTCATATCATATGTTTGTCAGCGTAAATAGGCACGACCTGTGAAAACAGAAGATAGTTATAAATAATAACTGTGGTGGGTAGTTATATTAATATCGAGGTATTCTTAACGGGTTGCCAGTCTGTAAATAGTAATTGTGTCATCATCGTCATCAGCCTATGATCGTCCACTGCTGGATGTAGGCCTCACCTACTAACTAAAGTAGAGGCATCGTAAGAAGTCGTTTTTGACGTTTGTTTGCACATGAAGTTCTGTAAATGTTGACAGTTAGTATAATGGAGCAAATGTCAAACTTCATTGTTGCCTGTACGGAATAGTGATGTTATTACTGTTGCTGCAATTTACCGATACGTCAATCGAAATAAATAAGTAAACCTTTTTTTATGGAGGTACGAATAATTGCTATAATAGTAGGTACGCACATATTTTCTAAAAGTTTGTTATGGTTTCGACAGGTCCTCGCGAGCCCGTGTGCCCGGTGGATACGCGGCTTTACAGACTGTGTTGAACTTAACAACCAGATAAATGTCAAAATTGTTATAAAATCACGTATAATTTTATTTTTCGTAGAATAATAATTTATGTACCACTACGTTATCACCTAGATGTGCTCTGATTTTAATAAATGGTTTTAGTGACTTTATATACTGCATATACGGCATTTCTCTATTTGGCATACCTACATTGCACTCTGAGCTAGCATGCAAGTTTACCAACGAGGGTTGGGAGTGGATCGCTGCAGGCTGGCAAACTCGCGTCCAAGCTCATGGTCTCAACCACTGCCAGTTCTGCATTGACATTACTACCAAGTGAAACTACCTACGTATATTGTATATCAGACTCCGATACTATTTGACCTGGCATTACATTTGGACACCGTTTACCTTCTGCTATTAATTGTTGACCTTGATTTTTAAAGCTTCTGATTGGATATAGTTACTATCTCTCGCTAACAGAGGTTGTGGATGCTATGAATTTACTCTATAGGTCACGTCCTATCCTATCCGTCCTATAAAACATCCTACCTAAATGCGACTTTACGTCATTATGACGTCACCGGCACCAAAGTTTCGCTGCCTGCTAATGATTCTAAGTAAGATTACCAAACACTTTTTTAGTTCGGATTACCTAACACTTTTTTAATTAATTTTTTTTAATGGTAAGTACTAGATCTAACGCCCTTTCGCACTTGACTGAAAATTTTACGACGGTAAAATCGAGCGTTTCACAACACTATTGTGAGCTGTCAAAAACGACTTCTTACGATGCCTCTACTTTATGCGTATAGACGCATTAGGAAATAAATGCTCATAATCGTCATTCTGGTTAAGCGAATTGGCGATCGCAGTAATGTGTCCACTATGATGACGCTGCTGCCCATCATCAACCTTATGTCAAATAATGATCAGTGACACTTCAATCCCTTCGTCGACTTTTACGACACCCGCATGCAGGAGGAGTGGGGTGGTGACAAATACTGCCGTTACTACACGGCCAATTGTGTCAATAAAACCAATTATTTGCTACAATTTCTTTTCACACTCCGTTATCCTAATGATGATTAAGCGCCAGTATTATCTAAGTAACCCATTTTCTGATAGATTGTGTTTACGTTAATAAATGAATATCTCAGTTCTGCAATGGAATTCATCTTGGTACCCATAGAATGAAATGAAGTAGATTTAAAGATCTATTCAACGATGTAACTCTTAGCTGTGTTGACTTTGGGGCAAAGTTCCATACAAAGTTGGGCATGGTCCTTTGTAAGGAATAATCCTCATTTATTTAAGCAAGCAAAAGACACTTGCAGTTTGTCTCAAAGCCTTAGAAATAAATAAAGGCTAGTTAGTTCTTTTGCTAGATTGCAAATTGTTAGTGCAGGTACTCATCTTATGTGTGAAAAAATTATAACAAGCTACCAAACCAAAGCACATAAAAATAATTCAATCAGAGACTATGTTTCTAAAAATACTTAAAGCTTTCCTTATTATTATTTTTTTTTATGAAATTAACAAATATTATAACTTTAAAGAGTCTAAATATTTGTTAGAGCCCATGCCTATCCATGTAAACTATATGCATCATAAAAATTATGTACCTACCTGTAAGCATGCAAATTATCTAAATTAATTACTCGTATATTATTTATTATTTAATGTAGACATAAGCCCGTAAAAATACAGTGTCCTTACAGGGTTTGTGGATAACGTACTATTATTTTTAAACATTGTATACCCACAAAAGCAATGAATAAATGAATTATGAATTATAAATTTGGCATGTACCCTCAAAATTTATGGTCAGTAGTTTTAGTATATTTGATTCGTGTAGTTTTGTACTTTTTTATTAAACATTTATTTTCAAAACTACAATTTATGCACATACAATAAATCTAACTAATCTACTTAACCTAACCTATATCTAAGATTGACCCTTGTGGCATTATACCGAGGATGCTGGCGGCATTTCCTCCAATACTGATGCGTTGTGCGAGGAAGTCGCCAGCTCTTCAGTCTCCAGCAGTCTGTGATATGTAAGAATCGACTATATTTTGTGGGAAAATCTATAAAGCGTGTATTAATTCACTTAGTAAATTACCACTTATATCATGTCAGAGCATCATTTTTGCTATAAAGTTATAAGCCAGCTATAAAAAAAAATTACTTACCTCAAAATGTCACGGACTATGTTGTGTGAGATTGCCGAAATCGAATATATATATAATTCTGGTGAATTGTCAAATTCTCACGCAAATTATTACAGCGTTTATGCAAGGTTAATGTTTGATTTATAAGATAATACTATAGAAATCTTAATAACATTTAAAAATCATTTATGATTTACGTCAGAATAAATTTTGTGAGTAGTTTTTGTGTCACGACCGTGTACGTAACTATAAAATACGGATCTCTGTAAAAAAGTGTCTTTGATATTGGCAACCCTTTTTATGTTTTTTTAGACCAGCAACATTGTGTTGTTGTCGAATTTGCAAATAACTGAACGTTGTTTGTGTCTCAAGAAAATTTTCTCCGTATTTATTTATAAAAATAAGTAAAAAAAGTTTTAAGTTAAACGGTTTTTATTGCACCAAAAACTAGAAAATAAAAATTAGTTACTGGCGTAGATAATATTTTCTGTACATTACTCACGTGGAACTATTATCACTGTAGTCTTCCAGAGTCGGATGCTAAAAGCCACGTTTAGCCTCTATGTCAGTGGATTAAGCGTTTAATCGGAAACTTTTACCAAGCTGAAATAAAAACGTGGGGCGTACGCAATTGTGATTAAGTCACTATAAATATTTAAGAACGTATCAAGACACCAATAGTGTAATGAATTTAAGCTATTTTCCGTTGTAGAAGTGTTGGAACAGATGGATGATTAAATCCAAAATAAAATTAAAGCTACAATAACATATTTTGAGCTTGTATGTTTCTTTATAATAACGCCCCACGTTTTTATTTTAGTTTGGTAAAAGTTTCCGATTAAACGCTTAATCCACAGACATAGAGGCTAAACTTGGCTTTTAGCATCCGACTCTGGAAGACTACAGTGATAATAGTTCCACGTGAGTAATGTACAGAAAATATCATCTACGCCAGTAACTAATTTTTATTTTCTAGTTTTTGGTGCAATAAAAACCGTTTAACTTAAAACTTTTTTTACTTATTTTATTTTAAAGTTTTTAGTGCAATTGTTACTACTTATACTTATTCTAGATCAAGGATTTTGTTTGTAATATGCAATAGAATTATGCATAGTAGCGTCTATACTCTCCAGCTTATACTATAGGTACCTTAGATAGTAGAGATCTGGCAATAAGGAATATAACATTGATTTATTGAGAAAATCAAGTTTAAATTATCATATTGCACACATTATAAAAGTCGGATTTCCAGACTATACTAAAATATAGACTCACACTCTCAGTCGACCAAACGGAGGATCGTAGGTCTGACTGAAAATCTGACGCGTACTTAGGGTCCAAAGGGAACCCGAGGGACTCACACACTCAGTCTATCAACTGGAGTGCCGCAGGCCTGACGCCCACGCGCTACGCAAACCACTCACGCTGCCAGTCTATCAGCCGTACGGTCGCAGGCCCGACCGCTCGCACTACGCGAACAACTCTCGGTGTCAGCCTATCAGCCGGAGGGCCACAGGCCCGACAGCTCGCCCTACGCGATCCACTCACGCTCTCATCTATCAGCCGGAGGGCCGCAGGCCCGACGGCTCGCCCTACGTGATCCACTCACACTGTCACCGTATCAGCTGGAGGGCCGAAGGCCCGACGGCTGGCCCTACGCTACACGATCCACTCACGCTGTCACTCTATTAGCTGGAGGGCCGCAGGCCCGACGGCTCACCCTACGTGAACCATTCGCGCTGTCACTCTATCAGCTGGAGGGCCGCAGGCCCGACGGCTCGCCCTATGCGAACCACTCACGCTGTCACTTTATCAGCTGGAGGGCCGAAGGCCCGACGGCTCGCCCTACGCTACGCGATCCACTCATGCTCTCATCTATCGTTTCGTTTTCGTAATCGTAAATTAATTCTATTCTATCAGCCGGAGGGCCGCAGGCCCGACGGGTCGCCCTACGTGATCCACTCACACTGTCACCCTATCAGCTGGAGGGCCGAAGGCCCGACGGCTCGCCCTACGCTACACGATCCACTCACGCTGTCACTCTATCAGCTTGAGGGCCGCAGGCCCGACGGCTCGCCCTACGCGAACCATTCCGGCTAGTCACTCTATGTATTAGCTGGAGGGCCGAAGACCCGACGGCTCGCACTACGCTTTGCGTTCCACTCACGCTATCACTCTATCAGCTGGAGGGCCGCAGGCCCGACGGCTCGCCCTACGCAAACCATTCACGCTGTCACTTTATCAGCTGGAGGGCCGAAGGCCCGACGGCTAGCCCTACGCTACGCGATCCACTCACGCTCTCATCTATCGTTTCGTTTTCGTATTCGTAAATGAATTCTATTCTATCAGCCGGAGGGCCGCAGGCCCGACGGCTCGCCCTACGCGATCCACTCACGCTATCACTCTATCAGCTGGAGGGCCGCAGGCCCGACGGCTCGCCCTACGCGATCCACTCACGCTGTCACTCTATTAGCAGGAGGGCCGAAGGCCCGACGGCTCGCCCTACTCTTCGCGTTCCACTCACGCTATCACTCTATCAGCTAGAGGGCCGAAGGCCCGACGGCTCACCCTACGCTACGCGATCCACTCACGTTGTCACTCTATCAGATGGAGGGCCGCAGGCCCGACGGCTCGCCCTACGCGATCCACTCACGCTGTCACTGTATCAGCTGGAGGGCCGCAGGCCCGATGGCTCGCCCTACGCGATCCACTCACGCTGTCACTCTATCAGCTGGAGGGCCGCAGGCCCTATCGCTCGCCCTACGCGATCCACTCACGCTGTCACTCTATCAGCATAAGAAGGCTCAATGTCACCCAAAGGGCAATGGAGAGGGCTTTGCTAGGAGTTTCTCCGCGATATCGGATTAGAAATGAGACCACCGCAGCAGAATCAAAGCAACCGATATAGCTCTTCGAAACGCTAAACTGAATTGGCAGTGGGCGGGGCTCGTTGCGTGTGGAACTGATGGCCTTTGGGGCGGGAAGGTTCTTGAGTGGCGGTCACGTACCGGAAGGCACATCGTGGGTAGGCCCCCCACAAGGTGGGCTCATGACCTGGTGAAGGTCGCTGGATGCGGGTGGCACAGGGCCGGTCCTTGTGACAAACTTTGGGGGAGGCCTATATTCACCAGTGAACGTCTTTCGGCTGATAGGATGATGGTGATGATGGTAATGAAATCCGTATGTTTCTACCAAATATCTAAAGCAGTACTTCAAAATCTACATATCGCTAAACGTAGCGGTTGTGGCAGGCAGTAACACTGGAGTATCGGATTTGAGGAGTTGGACTTTAGTATTTCATTCGCATGTTTCTACTTAATATCCAAAGCACTTCTTTAAAATCAAGATATCGATAAAAGATAATCCTTGCGGTTATTGTGGGCAGTACTGCAGCATCAGGAGTGAGGAGTTGGAAGTCAAGATCAGGCTGTTAGTATTTGATTATGCCGAACATGCTATACTTTCATTTTCACGTGTCTAACACTCTCGGTTAAGGTAAGCAGTACGTCTGCAGCATCAGGCTTTGAGGATACAAGGATCCAAATATTATAATATTGCATTGTCATGGGGACTTGATAAGAATTCCTAATTTTAATGATGTCGGTTTAGTAGAAGTGGTCGAAAAATCGATCACAAGATTTGAAGCATCGACGACAGTTGATACGCGGTGAAGTTAATAAAAACCGTTTAAAAAGGGACAACCTTAACAAGTCAACGCCGTGTTTGGCTTTTAAACGTTAATAACAATGTCACGCTATTGTTTGAAACATAACATGTACCTCACACAGTGTAGTTCGTGATAATTAATTAAGATTTGTGATATCATGGCTAGCTTTTAGGTTATATCGAACACGTCTCAAATTGTCACAACCACGATATGAAAAAATCGTCACGGCCATGGACTTATTGAGTACGTGGTTGTGACATATATAACACGTGGTCGTGACATTTTCGTTTCATTTAGATAATCTACGGATTTATACTGTTATTATAGATGATTTAGAATATTTAATATACATTATTTATTGAGCATATCCCGTTTTGTCCGTTTTCCCATGGATTTGAAAAGTTTCTGGCCTGACATGGAAACAAGTCGTTTTCTGTTATATTTTTATTTACTTTTCAACATAGTCTCCTTGTAACTCTTGTAAGGCTATACAATTGTCCCTACGATGCTCCCATGATTTTAACATGGCCAAATAGTAGTTGCCGTCTTGCTCTTCAAAATAGGCCCCAATTACCCCTTCGTTCTTGAAAATCTCTGTCCACCGAGCCAAGATTTGTATCTGGCATATTAAAAATGTTGTAGGTATTGTTTCAGGAAAGCAATTATAGAAAAACTTACCGATAAAATGGCGCCTATTTTGACATTTAACATCAGAAAAAGTAAGGTTGTAGTACCAAGCAGGTTTTTTAAAAAGTTATTATCCATTGTCAGGCCAGAAACTTTTCAGATGACCCTTGTAAAAGAGATATCGATATAACTATTTTACTGTTTTGAAGAAAAACACAAATAAATAATGTTAATGAAACCATTTCGTTGCGTTATTTTATTGCTTAATCATAATAAATTATGATATTACGAATTTAATAACATCAATTTTAACATTTATTGCAAAAAGTCACGTCCATGTCATACATTGTCACAACCGTGTTTACATGTTTTTTGGCCTTTTCCAATGGTATTAAGCTTATCCAGATTCATCAAGAATATGCTTTTGGTATATTTTATTGCTTAATCATAATAAATTATGATATTACGAATTTAATAACATCAATTTTAACATTTATTGCAAAAATGTCACGTCCGTGTCATACAGTGTCACAACCATGTTTACATGTATTTTTTTTTGCCTTTTACAATGGTATTAAGCTTGTCCACATTCATCAAGAATATGCTTTTGGTATATACTTTCGGTAGAAGAGGAAGAGGCAGACCAAGACGAAGCTACATGGACCAAGTGATGGAAAGAGCGGGCGTGGTGTCGTATCAGTGTCTCAAAGTGCTAGCACAAGATAGAGAGGGCTGGAAGTTACTCCACCGACAAGAGAATATCTCTTAAGTTTATGATGATGATGATGATATACTTTCGATGTACATTGCGGAAAACAGTAAAGAAAAAAAACTTTTTTATTTTCTTTTGCTGAACTTTATTTAAGAATCACCCGGCTGCCTTAAACGTAGTTCGTTGAAGATGGGACGGTGCCAGGGTGTCTACGCAAGTAGCATCCCATACCAACATCCGTCCCAAGCTCCAAGGAACCAAAGACACACCATCAGGTCTCTTACTATCATTTCTAATAATACCAGTAGGCTCAAGAAGAGCAGGTACGTTGATCGTGGCAAGAGACCTGCGGATTATGTCGTTAAGCGTCGCATGTCTGGAAATACAGCCTGCGCTTTTTTGACAACTTAGTCCGCGTGGTGTCCCAGTCGGTCCACGTCTATGCCACAACAGCATAAGTGAGGGGTACATACCGCGGCCCCGAGTCTCAGGCCGGTTGCGAGCCTAAAGTTTTGTACTTAGTTTTTCTTATTTTGGTGGAGGTAGATCTATCAAATTTCCTCCATTGTCAGTCGCTTGTAGACCACGAACTCCGTGTGTTAGAAACGTCAGGATGTGGTTAAATTTAATTAATATACGCGATATACAGGGTGGTCATGAGTCATGAGTAACCCGACAAACTTGAAAGGTGTATTCCTGGCCACATTTTGAGACTATTAAATAATGTCACATGAACTTTTCTGAATTCGGTTTAGTTTCAGAGATAATGACGTGCTTTTCAAAAAACTATTTTCATCACAAGTTACTGAAAAATGCACTATTAAAATTCTTACACTAATAGTTTTCGTCTTGACATACCCACTGATAAAACTTAGAGAAAATGAGAAAAAGTTTCAGAAAAATGTTCTACTAAAAAAAATTATATACACCGTGTTTTTTTTTAATTCCGTTAACAGGCTACTTGGTACGTGAATTGGAGCTACCTGGTATAAAGCTTTTAGTCAAACTCGAAAAAAAATTTTTTTTTCGTTTTCATACATAATAAATGAACTGGTAAGTGTGAGAGAACCTTAACTCGGCGAGAGTGTGGTGAAAAAAAGTTAAACAAAAATATACTCTGAATATATTGACATAAGTCAAACGTAGGGTATGAGATACCCTGCCATACTCCCGCCGGGTTAAGAATAACACAAAAGTTAATTTCAGGTGACTGACGGCACACGTCAAAATAAGTAGCATTAGGATGTATTAAAGGTTGCAATACACTTGTTCTGTCATTAAACTTATTTTTTGAATAACTCAATAACAATAAGAGTTAAGATACTACTAGTTTCTTTGAGAAATTGATTATTTTTAACCTAAATAAGCTTCCCTTTAATTTAACGGAAATCAATAAAAACACGGTGTACATAAAAACATTAAATATACCAAAAAATTACATAATATATATCATGTAATACTTGTCGAGCGTTGCTTCCTTGCTTACCCAACTATTAAACTGTGAAAATATCGAACATATTGTGAAAACACAAATCAAATTATTTATTAACTAAATATTTTGATTTGTACTTTTAATTTTTCTCCAGTAGTCACACTACTTAATACTATATAAATTATAAATATTAGATGTCATATACCAAAGAAAAACGACCAAGATCACCTATGTCCGAGGTGGGGATCGAACCCACGTACTCAGGTTTCGCAAAAGCTATAATTTATATAGTATTAAGTAGTTCAAATGAAAATATTTAGTTAATAAATAATTTGATTTGTGTTTTCACAATATGTTCAATAGATGGCAGCACCATCTCTCTCTAGCTATTCTAGAAAACTGTAAAGTATTCTAAATAGGAAGTGCAGGCATGTAGTTAGTGCTTGCCCTTAGAGAATGGTCAAAGGCGCCTAGCCTTGTAAGGGATTGCATATACCCGAGAAATTTGACCGGTGGTTGCTAAGACCGAGTGGCCGAGGGGTACAGGCATCAGCCGCGAATTCGTTCGAAGTTCGATCCCCACCTCGGACATAGGTGATCTTGGTCGTTTTTCTTTGGTATATGACATCTAACATTTATAATTTGTGAAAATATCATTCGGCTGACGCGTGTATTATATGTAATGGCTAGTGTTTCTGACTCTAAACGCACCTGAAATAGTGCTTTCGAAAATTGTATCATTTATTAGATTAATAAATACATTATTACAGTAAAGAAAAAGAAAAACAAAATCGAAAATCTACATAATCCAAAAAATTGCAGAAAACAATTATAATAATAAATATATATACATATATATATAAATAAAAAACGGGCTCTTGTTAAGTACCTTGCGGCAGGGTGCCTAGAAGGCTTGTTGTATAAAATATTTGTTACTTCTTTTGACATCAAAAATGCATTTGTAAAGTCTTTCGGACTACTCGTGCCCACCCTGTAGAATCCGTTTGAACAGTTTTATTTCATGAGTTATCATCGCGGTACTAACTGATTAGGTTATATACCTATAATGTAATGTCCAAGCAAGCCGAGATCTGGAAGAATCAAGTTCTAAGGATTTTTTTGGAAAAGGCTTTTTTGGATTTATGTTTTTTATCTTGTTACAGTACATAATGCCCGAAAACGTAAACGCCTCGCATCCGATACCCGGCGTCTACGATTTGGCTGTTTGGACATGCGCCTTCACACTTTTCCGATATGTAGACGACAAGGTCAACATACAAACATATGTTTGCAACAGAGCTGGATCATATTGGTAATATGTTTTAATTGGAATTTATGTTTATTTATTTTGACCCCCAATTTAATAATTTATTCTGGAAGAATAGGGTACTTTAAGATATCAACTTGAATATTTTATCGGTTCACCCTGTTATGGCATAATTCTTTTATGAATAATTCTATATGGCATAAACTATGTAGTCATAATGGACTTTGTGCAGAAACTGTTGTAGCATACTCAACTTTAGCATATTTCGTTGTGGCAGATTTCGAGTTGTTCGAATATTATACGAGCATAATTTCGATGCTCCTATTTATGATGAGGCATAATCTCGATGTGCATAAAATACTTTTTATGCACATCGAGATTATACTGCGGCATAGTTTGTTTAAGCATAACAGAGAAGGAATAATTACAACATCTCAATATAATCGAGGTAGTTAGTAGTAATATTCTGCATGTTACTTATTCTTATTGTATTACTGATAGTACTGTCAAATCGTACATAATTTTACCCTAAACTCGCAAATCAAGTAGTATCGCTGCATTTTTAGTATGTTGTTTAGACACCATAGGACAGTATAAAACCAAATTTTGCAAGCAAAAAAAGTTGTGCTAGCTGGGTAGTACGTGAAAAACTGCGAAATTTACGGCCATTTTTTAGTTTCTGATTTTTATTTAAAAAACCTTTCGTTTTTTGATATCATACGTAAATAAACGTTTAAAGACTAATAAATTTCCAACAAGTTGAGCTAACATGCATTACCGTAGGTCTTATAGTTTCAGAGATTCAAGACTTTAAAAAGTACCCCTTTTTGTAAACTAGATAAAATTTTGTGTTTTGCTATCGTTTTCGACTTAATATCGCCTCACCTAATTATGCTAAGAAAAACATGCAATAGTGACCTTATAGCGCACTTAATATTCTTTAATTTAAGGGTAAAATTAGGTCTGTGAACTTTTTAGTTGAAAGTATAAGCCCGAAATTCCAAAGGCAAGAGGCCCGCTATCTAAGTTTTTCATACAAATCGCAAGTCGAGTTGCAAAGCTGCAATTTTGGTATATTATAAAGGCCTTATAGATATATACGAAAATGCATATTAAAAGAAAAACAAAAAAATAATTTGGGCATAGGACGTAAAAAACGGAAAAAAATCGCACTTTTTTTAGTTTTTGACGTTTCACTAAAAATCTGTTATCTTTTTGATACTGATTGCTATAAAACTATGAAAGAACATTAAATTTGAAAGGATTTGAGCTACGTTGCATCACCGTAAGTTATATATATTTTGAGATACGACATTTCATAAAGTGCCCTTTTATCAAAACATAAACAAATTTTAGGTTACGTTAAAGCTATTCACAAAATATTGGCAAAACGTTCGCGCTAAGAAAAAAAAGTAATTGTAGATAATAACTACAGTAAATTTGGAACAAATTGAGCCGATAACAATTACTGTAAGTCTTATAGTTGGGGGTATACGAGGCTTCAAAACATGCATTTATTTTCTTAACTTAATGAAGGGCACATTTTGAAATGTCGTATCTCTAAATCTATATAATTTAGGGTAATGCAAGGTAGCTCAAATCCTTTCAAATTTAATATTCTTTCATAGTTTTATAGCTATTAGCATCAAAAAGTTATAGTTTTTTAGTTAAACGTCAAAAACTAAAAAAAGTCCGAATTTTTTTCAGTTTTTTACGTCCGATACCTAAATCCTTTTATTTTTCTTCTTGTAATATGCATTTTCGTACATCCCTATAGAGACTTCATAATATACAAAAATTGCAGCTTTGCAACACGACTTGCCATTTGTATGAAAAACTTAGAAAGCGGACCTCCTGCTTTTTGAATTTCGCGTTCTTAGTTTCAATTACAAAGTTTACTGACCTGATTTTACCCTTAAATGAAAGAATATTAATTGCGCTATAAGGTAATTATTTCATGTTTTTCGTAGCATAATTAGGTAAGGCGATATTAAACCAAGAACGTTAGCAAAACTCAACATTTTATCTAGTTTACAAAACAGGGTACTATTTGAAGTCTCGAATCTCTGAAACTATAAGACCTACGGTAATGCATGTTATCTCATCTTGTTACAAATTCATTCATCTTTAAACGTTACCTGATACATATTGTCAAAAAACGTAAGGCTTTTTTTATAAAAATCAGAAACTAAAAATAGACAGTAAATTTCACAGTTTTTCACGTATAACGCAGCTAGCACAACTTTTTTTTGCTTGCAAAATGTGGTTTTATACTGCCCTATGGTGTCTAAATAACATAGCAAAAATGCAGCTTTACTACATGTTTTGCGAGTTTAATGTACGATTTGACCGTACTATGAGCAGAGTACTTTCTTCTTCTTAGTCGGCATCTTCATTTCTGAAGGTCGTGTCTAGCTTGAAGTGTTCGTTACTTGATGCACCATGCTCTTCCAAGCGGGTCTGTCTTCGGCGACCTTTAAAGCTTTAGAGATAGACAAATCAGTGATGGATTGATTTTATCAGGTCCGCCCATCGGGTTGGCGATCGGCCGCGGGCTCTTTTTTCCATCTACCTGACCAACTTTCGCTAAGCTTTTTGCTAAAAAAAAAATAACCTCGAAAACTAAGTTAGTCTTCTAACCTGACCTATCCGAGTCGGATCTGCCCCGGAAGGTTTTGTTCGCTCGCTCACTGCGGTTTTAATCCTCACAAAAAAATTTGTCTGACGAAAAATGCAAGGTAAGTTTCGAACATGTAGCTATATGCCAAAAAAAATGTAAATCTATATTCTGTCTTATAAAACTTGGCGTAAATAATAATATGCCAAGATAGTTTCGGGCAAAATGATGTTAGGTTTATCTGATGTACACAAGTGGTTGAGGGTTTCTAAAATTGTTGACGTTATTTTTGTTATTAACACCATAGGGCACTATAAAACCACATTTTGCAAGCAGAGTAAAATTGTGCTTGCTACGTAGTACAGTCACCAGCATAAATATATTACGGTGGACAGCCGTGCAAATAGTAGATTGTACAACAAGTGCATAAAAGATCCAATGTTACCCCGAGGTAATTTTTTGGTCTGAGCGAAGCGAAGACCAAAATAGTAGACGTGGATAAAAATGGACATTTATGCCCGTGTTGTACACTCTGCTTTTCACTTCGTTTGCGAGGAAAGTAACATTTTTCACTGCAATTTACACAACCAAGATGTCGTAAAGCGAAAGAAGAAAAAATGTACATACAACCAATACCCGCCAACGCATTTTTTTATTATTTTTTTTAATTTTCAACCTGTGATCAGAGCTTCCGATGCGCGATTTTCTGCCAAGTCAAACATTTCGGAGCATTTTTGAACGATAATCGATATTTATTAAATGAGAGAAAATACAGAATTCTAATATTGTATTATATACATATTTAACCAATTTAGTCATTTTTATTATTTTATTACTTAGTAAAATTGTGCAATATGTTTTAACTGTATGGCTTTTGGGACCGATTACCTTAGCCCATCTTCGCCTTAGAAAACAATTTTACTTTTGTGCCCTAGAACATGAAATGCGATTTTATGTCGTCTACGCACGACAAAAAGGTGCACTTTTTGAGCATGAGAAGTGAAAAATATATGATCCTCCATCGGGAGTAAAAATATATGACGTCACAACCACGGTAAAAATATGTGATGTTTGGTGGCCGGCAAAAACATCGTTACTGTGTACCCGCATAAATATCGGATCGGGTCGCTTAAAAATATTTGATTAAATACTTATAAAATGCAAAGTTATGTGATCACTCTTATCGGTATAAATATCAATCCATGGCGCAGCAAATTCATCGGTTGAAACGGACAGCCTATACAGGGTGTAAGTCTAATACGGGCGAAGGTCTTAACTGGCGTTAGTTTACGACATAATAAGTACATTCAAATAACTTTTTCTTAAAATTAGAGCAACAAAATTTTCCATACAAAATAATTCGGCGCGCAATGTAGAGCAACATACGCGAGTTCAGCACTCGTTGACAGCTAATTTCAAAAGCAGATGACATAACTGCCATGTCAACAAAAACAAATGTTCGTACCTACATTGCTGCTCCGATAATCTTAAAATAATTCTGTAGGGTCATAATTAAGAGTAACTTTAAAAAAACTTGTAATCCATGATTAAACTAATGAATCCCATGCCTGGTTTAATTGATCGCCCGTATTAGATTTACACACTGTATATCTGACACGTTAGGAAATCAAAATTATGTAGTCAATCTGCAAAAACTAACCATACTAAAATAGCATAGAGCCCTAAATTGTATGAAGTTTTATAGCAATTAGTATCAAAAAGATAATAGTTTTATAGCTAAGAGTCAAAAACTAAAAAAGTCCGAAAATTTTTCCGTTTTTTACGTGCTATGACGAAATTTTTTTTTGTTTTTCTTGTAATATGCATTTTCGTACATCTCTAGAGGGTCTCTATAATATACCAAAATTGCAGCTTTGCAACACGACTTACGATTTGTATGAAAAACTTAGATAACAGGGGCCTATTTCTCGAAAGCTTGTAGTAGTAAATAGTAGTGTAAGTCTTTCACAATCACTTAACTTGTTTTGTTCATCACCAACGTTATTATTTGTATTTTTATGAGTCCAAGTTTAATTTCGTATTTGCCTCGAAGCCACTGACATAAATTGGAGTTAAATAAAAACTATCAATTAATTCATCCCGTTTATTATTTTTATTATTCCGTTCAATAAGCCGGGAAACAAAACACTGGAGAAGTAAGCGCGATGCCGCGGGTTGGGATGTATAAAATATAAACTGTTTGAGCTCAGGGTATATTATAAGAGGAGCAAACAATACGTTTATGAATAGGGGAGTGAGTCTTTTGTTATTATTTTTTTAGGCTCCAGTTCGGCACACCAGCGCTTGAGAATGCAGTAGCGATCATAGTTGGCTTCCAGTTCGTCGTGTGGCACAAACGAAAACCCTCGCCTTTTTACAAATATGCGGTGAAAACCCAGAAGTATTCAGGCAAGTGTCCAAAGGTAAGGTTCATTTTTTCTTCGTTATCTTTTTCTTTTATCGGGTCGGTGATAGACATAAACGCGCGAGATTAACGGTTCTTTTTCAATCACAGTTCGCGGTCGGTCTTCTAAAGTGCACTTATTCCCCACCTTGCTAAAATCTCTCTCCCAATCCCGATAAGAACCAGGGGGTCTGATTTCTCGGATACCTATTACAAGTTCAAAGCTTACATTTACAAAGGGTAGGCAAATAAGTAACACATATTTAAATATTCGATATTTATCGAGCTTGCAGACGATTATGTGATGCATACGTCTTAGGAGTGTGGCTTAAGGTTGTAGTACCTTCGAAACATTACGTACAGATGTCGCTAGTGATTAGATTCACAATACCATTGGAAAAATTCGCTGTGATCGACGGAAGGTCGTCTGGTGTAATTGGAAGCACGTTGGACCGGCAATCCAGAGGAAGCGGGTTCGAATCCCGTGACAACCAGAGTCTTTCGTAGTTGATTTTTTCTATGGTAAGCACATCTGTTACGACATTGTGGGATTATCCGCATTGTAAAAAAGTAACTTCAATATCAATTTGTTTAATTATAAAAATAAATTGATGTTTTCTAATCTTGTATTGATTACAGCGCCCTCTCTAGCAAATTCAACGCAGCGTAGAGTTGCCGAGCTTGCAGACGATTATGTGATGCATACGTCTTAGGAGTGTGGCTTAAGGTTGTAGTACCTTCGAAACATTACGTACAGATGTCGCTAGTGATTAGATTCACAATACCATTGGGAAAAATTCGCTGTGATCGACGGAAGGTCGTCTGGTGTAATTGGAAGCACGTTGGACCGGCAATCCAGAGGAAGCGGGTTCGAATCCCGTGACAACCAGAGTCTTTCGTAGTTGATTTTTTCTATGGTAAGCACATCTGTTACGACATTGTGGGATTATCCGCATTGTAAAAAAGTAACTTCAATATCAATTTGTTTAATTATAAAAATAAATTGATGTTTTCTAATCTTGTATTGATTACAGCGCCCTCTCTAGCAAATTCAACGCAGCGTAGAGTTGCCGAGCTTGCAGACGATTATGTGATGCATACGTCTTAGGAGTGTGGCTTAAGGTTGTAGTACCTTCGAAACATTACGTACAGATGTCGCTAGTGATTAGATTCACAATACCATTGGAAAAATTCGCTGTGATCGACGGAAGGTCGTCTGGTGTAATTGGAAGCACGTTGGACCGGCAATCCAGAGGAAGCGGGTTCGAATCCCGTGACAACCAGAGTCTTTCGTAGTTGATTTTTTCTATGGTAAGCACATCTGTTACGACATTGTGGGATTATCCGCATTGTAAAAAAGTAACTTCAATATCAATTTGTTTAATTATAAAAATAAATTGATGTTTTCTAATCTTATATTTAAATATCACTAGCAGAATTTGTATATTTTTAATTCCTTTATTGCTTACTTAATAAACAAAAAGTTAATAAATGTGTTAATATTCACCTCAGTGCCGCCTACAGCTGTTTTCTCTACAATATTTCTTGTTTCACTATAATATTGCAAGTCACCATCTGTCACAACATTAGTTCTGTCCCATGATAAAACCAGATCCATATCTATTAGCTCAACTTCAGAGGGAAATGAATGACATCAAGGAGGTCTTCACATCTCGGATGGCTACCTTTGAGAGTACTATTCCATCCCAGGAGGCAGCTTCATCAACCATTCAAGACAGCTTCAAGGATTTTAAAAATTTGATTTGGAGGTTGGTGGAAGGCTTGCAGAGTCAGATGAGCATTGTACTGCGGACACTGGAGGACATGGAGTGCCGGTCCCGAGCTGACATTTTGTTGCTACATGGGTCTCCGGAGATTGAGGGTGAGGATATCTATACAAATGTGCTGGGTTTCTGTCGTGACAAGTTGCAGTTGGCTGATTTCACGCAGAGCTCACTTATTAGATGTCACCGGGAAAAATAGAACGGCACCTAGGCCCAGAGCTATTCTTATCAAGTTTTCCTCCTGTCGAGCCTATGATGCAGTTTGGTCTGCCAAAAAACTGTTAAAGGGGGTCGGGTCTCAGTGTCAGATTTCCTGACTATTAATCGGCATAATGTATTTGTGGAGGCCAGGCGTATCTATGGGTTTCAGGGTAGCTGGACCAAAGATGGGCGGGATATGGTTATGTGTCCAGATGGTTCGCGGCATAAGATTACGTCGTTTGATGAGCTTCGAGCACTGCCAAATCCTTCTGGCTCCTCGAATGTTGCCCCAAATCCTTCTGAAGTAAGAGTGGCTACCGGGACCAGCGAAGCTCTTGTGCTGCCCATTGCCGCGGATGCCTCGGCGTCTGGGGCAGGACGCAAGGCTTTCCCAAATCGTTGTGCCAGAAAGTGAAGAATTGCTTTGTTACTTTGTTAACTTTAGTACTAGTAGTAAATCACTTTATTGTACACAGGATATGTTACAACACAGTTATAAAGAAATGTAAGTACAAAGGCGAACTTATCCCTATAAGTGATCGCTTCCGGCTAACCTTTGAGAAATTGAGTGGAGATTCGAAAGTTTAGATAGACAAACTCCCATGATGCACAATAAATAAATAAAATACATTATCTCTAAATCAATAGAATACACGTATAACTTTTATCATAAAATACATAGACTACATATCAGTATATACATATTATACAAATGAAATATATAAAAATAATAGAACTGCTAAAATGTCAGTAATTAATCTAATCACCGTTGGCGGACACTGGACAACCACATCTTTTTAATATTAGCCTTGAATGATGCCACAGACTGGCACTGCCTCAGGGATAGAGGCAAAGCGTTCCACAATTTCACAGCGTATACAGTGAAAGACTTAGCATACGTTTGCGTCTTGTTAGGTGGTATAGCAAGGATGAGATTATGACTTGAACGCAAGCGATGATCACTACCTGTAGCTAGACAGCTAAATCTCTCTGTTAGATAAGGTGGATATCAGTAAATTATATGGATATCAATTTCTGACTAACGAAATTCGGATTAACAAACATATGGGAAAGAAAGGGATCCCACATTAAAGGCATACCCGTCATAATAACTAATATCACACAGTATAAATACAAAATTGCATAATAATTATTACGCATCATTTCACGATGCATACAAATAGTTAATCCTAAAATTAGACTACCAACAGGCATGATTGACATGCTATTACAGTTAGCTGCCTTTCGTTTACGATTGACGATTAGCAACTTGTCTAAGCATCCAGGCGTTCTACTGTATACGGAAAATGACTGTAGATTCATATTTAGTTTCATGAATAAAAGTGACGGTGAGAAATAAAAAAATGTAAGCGATTAAGGAAAGCGATAAAGGTGTATTATCTACTTATATAATAAGTATATGGGAACAATAGTGAAGTCGACGGGGGTCTGCGACGCAGACTCCCTATTCTGCGTAGTTTAGGCGCTTCGCGCCTGGACAACACACTAACCTAACCTAACCTAATTTATCTGTAGATATTAGATAGTAAGGCATTTTAATATTTTAGTTTCAAGAGACCCGCAACAGAATAAAAGAACATTCTAAAATATGTAAAATACTCAATAACTAAAATTATGGTTTCCGAAATATGTATGGCTAGTAACCATTAGTCCAAACAGTAATATGCGTAGTATACATTAGGCAAATATAAATTAGTCCAAGTTAAATTATTACAAAACTTTAATATGCGAACAAAGTAGTATGCCGAAATAATTACTATGCGACAGTACATTTATGCTAATACAAATTATGCGAAGAAAAGTATGCCAAAATTTCGGCGTAGGGCCGCTTTATATCAGGCTCGGCCGAGCTATAGGGAGATGGTTTAGCTATCTACGCACTTATGCATGTAGGCATGGACTCATAATGAAAACACAACATGAATTACGATCTTTTTTATTACTACTCTGGTTCGCAAGAGTTAAACCACAACATGAGAAGAACCAGGAAGAAACTCAAGCGGGTTGTATGTTTTAATCTTTTCAAATCATTGGTAATTACAATTTTAGATCATTACAATAGGTACACACTTAAAACACGATTAATCATACACTTTAAACAGCAACAACAACTAATGGAAAACGACTGGAGAGTTCGAAGTTTGAGCCCATGCTTTACCAATTTCAAAACACAAGAAATAACGACTTTCGCCAGGATGCTAGGAAATAACGATCTGAATCTGAATCTAACGAACTATTGAATCTAGTCAAACTCCTCTCACTCTTGGAGTGCACTTAATCAAATCTATTCGCGGTCTCAAGATAGACTGACTTAAGGAAAGGAATGATCATAATCGGAATCTATTCCAAGTCTAGGCAAGAATCAATCTTTCGAAGTCTAACGCGGGAATCAGAATGAATTGACTTTCCAATGTTTAAAGCAAGAATGACTTCTTTCTAAGTCTAACGCGCGAATGCCAATGCATCATGAAAACAGCGCTAGTGACCTTTTATATTGTCAGGTCATAAACTACCTGCTTCACAGGCGGGTAGATCTCAACCGGATTTTATCATCTACCTGCATGGACCAAAGCAAAGACCACTCGAAGCAATACATTGCTTATCGTTTCCTAGATTTAGTAACTCTTAACAAATTAATTGTAAACATTGCAAACAAAACTGTTCTCGTTGTAAATAGCACAATTCTGGCGTTCGATGACTCGACGTGTCGTACAGGTCTGCACGAACTGAAGCGCGACTCCGACATAGAATAGCCTAAAAAAGATTATGCGACCAGAAGGTATACCATGTCAGTGTCATCGTACCTACTGCATTAGATTAGTGAGTATTGTCGGTAGCAAATTTGTTTACAATTAATATTAATCTAAAAACACATCTACCGCAACAAAACAACAACAATAATTTTATATCTACCGTTACAAAGATATACCAATGATACGCTAAGGTTATTGAGGCGCTAAATAAGTGACGCAATATAAAAACCAGTTGGAAATGTAACGAAGAAAACAACACAATAATGCTCCTATTGGCGTTTTCCGAGACCGGCACCCGTATTGAGTCTCGCACAGGCCTCCGCTCCACCGCAGCCCCCGAAGAAGAACTCGCTGTCGACGCCAGCCCTGACCCTGCCACAGCCCCTTCCGAGACTTCAGCAGTGCCCGCCGGATCCGGCAATGCCTCTAACTCAGCCAGCGAGATCACTCTACGGCGAACTCCGTCATGGCACTGCACGACTATTCGCCCATCGCTTGTCCAGCAACCCCTTACTCCATATCGCTTGCGTGCCTCGAGGAATACAGCATGCCGGGTGCTGGTGAGGAACTCGGACAGAGTTCTGCCCGAGCCCTTTAATAACTTCTTAGCAGCCCAAACTGCATCCCTAGTCCTATGACTGATAAATTTGAGGAATATAAGCCGAGGCCTAGATGGCACTGAATTCCTACCCAAGCGATAGCTTTGCTCCGAGACCCCCTGCACCATCAAGGTCTGCTGAAGGACGTCCGACGCAACAGCACTGGTCACTTCACCTTGTACCTCAGGAACACCATGCAAAAGAAGGATGCCAGCATGAGATCGGGTTTCCATCTCCTCCAGGGTCTTTAACACAACCTCCATTTGGCTCTGGAGACCCGCCACAGATTTAAGAATAAAATTCTTAAATGCCCCATACTCGCTGGGGGGCTCCTGGTTTCCACGGGATGCAATGGAGTCTTCAAAAGAGGCCATTCGAGATGTAAACATTTCCTTCATTTCATTGATGCTCTTCTGTAGCTTCACCAAGTGGTCCATATTTACTTTCTATTGAGTGACCTTTGAACTTTTTGTAGAGTAACACTTAATATTGTGAAAAATGTGATTCTAATTAGCTGTGGGTGCAAATGAGGCACTATATATCACATGTAAATTATTTTTATAGTTAAGTCATGTATTATAATATTTAAAAATAATTAAAAATTACGACTCTACAATTTTAATGTCTTGTTTGCTTGCCTACCCACAGAGAGAGCTTCCCACTTTAATTGTTGCATTGCACTTAATTTCGTTTCCATTGCGTGTAAGTTCTTTTTAATAATCCTTTGGGTACGAGCCTGCCATCTTGAAGGCATAGTCTATGATTTTGTATTATATTTAAGGTAGTTTTGCCTAAGAAAACTTAATTTCATATCGTGCGGTGTAATATGAATTTTTTAACGTTACCAACTTCACTTTTATGTGGAAAACGTCACTGTCATCCCTGTCGGTGCGCTTGACGAAACTGACAGGCTGCGTTCCACTTATACATATTTTTTGTTTGTGAGGGTTTGCTTTTATGTGTTATGTTGGCATGCCCTGAAATGTTAGAGATTTGTAGATTTTACCTTAAATGGATTTTTATTATTTTACAGATTGAAATTCTGTTTTACTTAATGTTGTTGTTACAGATATTCTATCTCACGAAGGTTGGTTATGAATGTTGTCAGGCGTGCATGTATACAATGCTTTAGTGTGCGTAAGCGCGGAAGCGCTCAGTTACGATCGCAACGCGGTCGAGGTCGCTAGTGTTCTGAGTCCACGCCAGATTATTTCACGGAGTAGCGTTAGTATGGAAACTAAACGTCGGAAAAATTATTAAAAAAGTTTTTTTTTTGTAAATTTATGTCATCCACGCTGATAAGAAATGACGATAGTAATTGTTAAAATTATTATTTTTTAATTACAAGACATTTTAATCATATGTAGATACTTCTGATACAATTAATATGATTGTTTATTGTATTATTTGTGCGTGGTGGATACATTGTTTCACTGAATTGGACTTTTAATATTCGCAATTTTTTTTCTTTGTGCTATCTAAATTAAAATGCTTAGGTACTTATATAAACACGCTTGACTTTTATTTACTACCCGTAATAATACCTTCCAATTTTAACTAAAAGATTCAAAATATTTCAACGAAATGCTACTTTACAAATACATAAATTAATTGGCGTAATCAGATTTCCGTGCTGACGCTCCTCACGTTCACGCACACAAGCACGCTTATCTGTACACTTTACACACACAACGAAAGCCAAACGGACTTCGTGAGATAGAATATCTATATTACATTTATTACTTAAATACTTGCTGTCGAGTAATTGAGGAGGCTGTTTTACGTAGTTTATAAATTTATAATATTGCGCAATATATTACAATTGTCTTATACTTATGTATATATATAATAAGTTTTATAATAATACATTTATTTATTTTAATTTTATTACTTACCGCAAATATGTCTGATGTCTTTAACACTATCTAAAATAGCGAATTCTTTTTTCTGTCCTCTTCTAGCCTTTATGACTGTTTTAGCGATGCGTCGGATATGCCCGACTTGAGCGACCGTTTATTTAATACTTTTAGTTCTGCTGGTAAGCAGTTTAACGTTGTACACATTAACGCTCAGAGCATCCCGGACATTTCCCTGATTTACTAGCCACTTTTGAGGCCAATAACAATAGCGTACACGTGATTCTCGTTTCTCAGTCCTGGCTTAAGCCATCTCTTCCGTCCACTCTTTATCCACTGCCTGCCTGCCTGGGTACCGTTTGTTTCGAAATGACCGAACTGGCATTAGAGATGGCGGCAGTGTGGTAAGAAGTGGTAGTGTTGCCATTTTACACGCGATTCTCGTTTCTGAGTCCTGGCTTAAGCCATCTCTTCCGTCCACTCTTTATCCACTGCCTGCCTGCCTGGGTACCGTTTGTTTCGAAATGACTGAACTGGCATTAGAGATGGCGGCAGTGTGGTAAGGGGTGGTGGTGTTGCCATTTATATAAAAAGCGATTTCATGTGTCAAGTAGTTGCTCAGTCTCCCGCAACCTCTCTAAACTGCCCGGAATTCCTTTTCCTTAGTGTTACACTGCATCATAGCAATCTTCTTCTGGGAGTCTTCTACAGTCCTTCTTCTAGCGTTAATTATTTTGATATACTCGAACATACATTAGTTGATCTGTTACTGCGCTTCGATCATCGTATAATTATGGGGGACTTCAATACCTGTCTATTAAAAAATATACAGACATCTATATATCATCTGATATAGACATCTTTTGAACCTTTGATTTGGCTCTAAATCAAGATTTAGAGCCAAAGTCAAGATTTAGAGAAAAAGTCAAAAAACCTATCGGTTCTAACATTCAAGTGAATTTTGTTACGCTAATACTGCAGCGCGTCTTTCATAACCGCTGAAAAATATATGGCAAAAAGCGTGGGTGCCAGAACACATCCCTGCTTTACACCACTCGTGACTTGGAACTCCTCGGATAGATCGTTTTCGTGCTGAACCTGGGCTCTCATCCCAATATGAAATTGTCGAATCAGGTTAACGAACTTCTTTGGACAACCAATTTTCCCAAGAACAAGCCAAAGCGCTTCACGCGGAACTCTATCGAATGCTTTTTCTAAGTCCACGAAGCACATGTATTATTATTTATTTATTCATGAAAACACAATTACAAAATTTTACATAAACATTCAGTGCGCCAAACTGGAGTAACCAGTTTAATGGCGCTACGCTCAATTCTTACTTAACTAATTTTACAATATCGTGTTTACTATTGTTAGCAGGAAGAAGGCATGCATTATGTTAGAACATTACGGTATGTTATCACAGTGAGGGTCTAATCTATCTAGTTCTAATAAAGCCCACACGGTGACAACACACTGTGTGATAAAGTAGGTATGTAGCTATTGTTACGAAGTAGTTTGTAATTAATGGCAGGTTTTGTTCAAACTTTGTTTCGTTCGAGAAACGATTTTAACATTTGGTTTTTTAATTTTCGTTTATAAGCTGCTTTAGTAATAATTCCATTTTCGTTCAAAGACAAAAATGGTATATTATTATAGATACGTGGAATTGTGTATTATAGATACGTGGTTGAGAGGCCATTGGTGTTCAAAGCTTTTTTCTTGGAGTTGCCTTACGACAGAAATGGCGTCAATGGTTCCCCTACTAGGGCGGAATCCGCATTGACTCTCTGGAAGATGTTTTTCGGCTAACTCACTTAAGCGGGTGTCAATGATGTGAGCAAGAATTTTCCCTGCATAAGAGAGAAGCGAAATTCCTCTATAAGAGCTGCAGTCGGAGACATCTCCCTTCCCTTTGTACAGCTTGCAGATAACCGTATCTCTCCAGGCCTGTGGCACTTGTTTCGTATCCCACACTTTTAATATGAGATGGTACAGCCTGCTGATAATTTGTAAATTTCAGCCGGTAGTTGGTCCATCCCGGGGGTCTTTGCATTTTTATTTATTTATTTATTTTATTTATTTAAGGTTCACCAACGATTGTTGACATCAATACATTCAAAACTTACTAACTAAAACATGTAGGGAGGTATGTCACAACCACTTAAAGGTAAACACCTCAAGCAAAACAATTTAAAGAGAATGTAAACAACTAAAAACTTACTATAACTAAAACTTAGTGTTATAAGAGAAAACTAGGTACTTACTAATTAACATTAATCAGTATTAGTGTACACATTAGTGTTAATACTGATTAATGTTAATTTAAACATTAAACAGTATTAGTACACATTATTTTACAGTATATATTTCTTGCTACACGGAAATAAATGATGTAATAATGTGTTTTAAGACGCTGTACTGCTGCCGCAAGCTCTTCATAAGTTGGCTGGTCATCCAGTTCTTGACAGACAGGGAGCTCTTCAAGCGTGTTTATATAAGTCAAGTCAGCACTGAGCGCATCAGGGTTCAAAACATCATTAAAATATTCTGCCCAACGCTTCAATACACTTTTATCGGTAACTCGGACCGACTTGTCTTTTGAGTATAGTGGAGCCGTTTTTCGGACTCGAGGACCGAAAATGGCTTGGACTCCTTATTTATTTATTTATTTAATCTTTATTGCACAAAAGAAAAACTTATAGTACAAAAGGCGAACTTAATGCCATACGGCATTCTCTACCAGTCAACCTTGAGGCAAAGCAGAAAGATTGTAGGCGGTGCATTAACAAAACATTAATAAAATGAAGGTGATGAAAACAAAGCATAATCTCAAAAACAAATAAAATACTAAGAATACTAAAATACACAATTACACATATACATAATATTTATATGAATACATACAGGGTTACTTTTACACCGGTACAATAAATTTTCCCACGTATTTGGTATCGATAATATTAGAAAAAATAAGGGACTGCAGCAGAATAGTGGAACTCGATAGTATAATAATAAACTAGTTTATCGTGGCTAAATGTATTTCGTTCAAGGTGACATGACAGAGTGTACAAAAACATAAATATTCCGTTACTATGGTAAATTCAAACATCTTTCGTAATACAGATTACTATGATTGCCTGTATGCACATATGCATCCTCCAATACGCCCTCTCAATCTATTACGAACATGCACCAAAACACTTTTGTACACGCGTATACTCAGTACATAAAATAAATTTAATATAACACTTTTGTGCCCAACTATACACAAGTATAAACACAAAAACTGGAATCGCCTAACAAATTAAAAGCATGCATAAAAAAGGATAGCTAGAAAAATTATTCTATTACCTACACAAAGCACTTAAAAACATAAAACACAATATAAATTATAAAACATCTAACTCTAATCCGCCCTCTTAATAGGATAATTTGACAGGGATAAATCCTTCAAAAAATCTTTTAACTTCGGGCCAGAAACACTCTTAGTTAGAATGTCTGCTATCATTTTATCGGTTGACATGTACTTAATCTCAACTTTATCAGCTAGTACACACTCACGAATAAAATGATATTTTATATCAATGTGCTTTGTCCTATTATGCATCATTTTGTTGGCTGCTATTTTATGTGCCGACTGGTTTGCTATCCACAGCAGTCAAACTGTTTAGCAAACTACGTAAGTAAATCGCTTCTTTTGAAGCGTGGCTAAGTCCAACGTACTCAGCTTCGGTAGAACTCAAACTTACTGTCGCTTGTTTCCGGCTTTCCCATGCGACAATGTTTTTCCCTAATTTGAAAATTAATCCCGTGAAAGATTTCCGATCGAGCGTCCCACCCCAGTCTGCATCGACATAGCCGCGTAAGTCTAAATCTCCTGACTTTTTAAAAGTGAGACACAGATTAGACGTACCTTTTAAATACCGTAAGACCCGTTTCGCGCACTTAAAGTGTATTTCATCGTAACACGAATTAAATTGAGAAAGTACACTTACCGCGTGTGCTATATATATCCTGTCGCGTATTACAGGCTAAATAATTCAGGCAACCTATCAAATTTTGATATGGTAGGTGGCTGTGCCGAATCACGTGACCGCTCTAATTTCATACCTACTTCCATTGGAGTAGTTACCGGCTTAGCATCTATTCTGTCATGTTAAAATCATCCAAACAATTTAAAATAAACTGTTCCTGACCGAGATGGATCTGACCCTGCTCTCTTCTCAGTCTCATGCCTAAAACATGTCTAGCCACGCCTAAATCTTTCACTTTAAACTTGTCAAGCAAACCTGATTTTAATTTTTGCTTTTCATGAACACAGTTGCCAAATACAAAGAGATCATCAACGTAAATAACGACAATTAACTTCTGCTGTTTTTGATACAAACACGGTTCTATTTTTGATTGTATAAAGCCTAAACTTAACATGTCTTTATCTAACTCTTAGCTCCCCGCGTTTGAGGCTTGTTTCAAACCATACAGAGATCGCTGCAGCTTACATACCTTGGTTTCCTGACCCTTGGCGACTGCCCCTTTTGGTTGGAGCATGTAAATGTCCTCTTTAATCTTTCCGTATAAAAACGCAGTCGTGACATCCCATTGGTCAATAAACCAATCGTATTCAGCAGCCAGCGAGAACAACAATCGCAGAGTAGAACTTCTAACTACCGGAGAGTAGGTCTCCGTATAATCTACACCACATACCTGTGTGAACCCTTTGGCTACAAGTCTAGCCTTGTACTTCGTTACCTTGCCATCGCTATCTTTCTTGATCTTGAATACCCACTTGCATTGAATTGGTTTCTTGTCAGCTGGTAGATCCACCAAAGTCCAGGTCTGATTCTCCTTCAGCGACGTAAGCTCATCATCTATCGCTTTTGTCCATAATGCACTATCAGGTCTCGCCAACGCATCCTCTATGGTAACAGGATCTCCATCAAGATTGCTCTCCTTGGCATACATAACATTGCAACCGTACCGATCAACTTGTCTGCGTTCTCTCTGAGGATACCTCCTTTCTGACAGGTCAGGTATTATCACTTCACCATTAGTGATCACCGCATCTGGTACGTGCCCATTGTCAAACACTTCAGGTCCAGGTAATTGTAATATGCTCTCATCTAAGCATCACGCAACTCATCCTCGTGCGTCTCCAGTACTTCAGGAATATTTGCGGATCCATTTGGTAGACAGGACTGACCATCAGAGTCCGTATTCAGGTTTATCATGACTTCTGACGACTTCTCGACGTTCTCTTTTTGAAGAAAAACATTTTCTAAAAATTTGATATCTCTCGCAGTTGTCACTACACCCGTCTTTGGATTCATCAGACGATAACCCTTCTGATTATCTGGATATCCGATAAAAATCATTGGCTCCGTCTTCATATCCAATTTACGTCTCTTCTGTTTTGGTATTAGTCGATGTGGTATACAGCCAAATATCCTTAGATGGCTGACATCCACGTCCTTTCCAGTCCAAAGCTTTTCAGGCACTGTATTGTCCAAAGCTTTCGTGGGGCTCCTGTTCTTTAAATATACCACAGTCTTTACAGCCTCTGCCAATATTTCTTACTCAGGTTCGCTTCTGACAGTAGTGTTCTTACTTTCTAAAAGATCGTACGATGGGCTCGTTTAGCCACGGCGTTCTGTTCACTCGTGTAGGGTACTGTTGTCTGGTGTTTTATTCCTGCTTCAAAAAAGCATTAAATTTGCTATTACAGTACTCTCCGCCTCCATCCGATCTCAAACATTTTATCTTTTTATTCGTCTCATTTTCTACTTCCGCCTTATATTCACGGAACTTAATCGAAAGTTTGACTTTTATTCTTCAAAAAATAAACATGAGTCTTTCTTGTAAAATCGTCAA
This sequence comes from Thaumatotibia leucotreta, assembly GCA_025490895.1. Classification (NCBI taxonomy): domain Eukaryota; kingdom Metazoa; phylum Arthropoda; class Insecta; order Lepidoptera; family Tortricidae; genus Thaumatotibia; species Thaumatotibia leucotreta. The sequence continues at coordinate 79,008 of JALPQI010000380.1, forward strand.
TAAAAAGCAGAACGTACCTCGAACCTTCAAAGGACGGCTCTTCGACCGGCCCACATAAATCGCTATGTACGATTTGTAGAAGATCCTTAGCTCTCGTACCTTTGTCCTTAAAGGGACTCTTGCACGTTTTCCCTTGAATGCAGGGAATACACGGTTCGCACAAATCTGTGCTTTTGAAATTCATACCTTTCACGATATTTTTCATTTTCAACATTAATTTCGGCTTAAATGAGCTAAACGTTTGTGTAAAAGATTCGAAATATTATTTTGTTGTGACACTGTCAAATTTACGACGTTGTTTTTATTTTCTGACAACTCGTAAATGCCATCAACTTCTTGACGGGTGCGTATCATAATGAATACGCACTTTTAGTATAATTACAGTTTACAAACGTTCATAACGTATACTAACGTTAGATATAAAGTATTAAACATCTATTTCCAAATAGAATAATACAAAAATAATATAACGTTAATAATATATACCGTTGTTTAGTCTAACGTTTATATTAACGAATTCCGTTTCATATATCAATATAAAAGTATAAAAGTTAAAATATATACTAACATCTGATATAACGATATAAATATAACTGCCAGAAAAGTATGTTAGGTTAAGTTCTACAAAAACGTATACATTATATTACTTACCGTAAAACTACCCAACTATAGTCCAAAAGCTCCCAACTATGGTCCAAATCTAAGTCAAATATCTTCGATTTAGTGTAATTTATTATATTATGACGCAGTTGTTACTCAAAGTCTCCTCATTAATTTATTAAAAAACTTAGATAAAACCAAAATAAAAGATTTCCATTGATACTTAAGTACCTACGAGTTGAACTTGTGGACCATAGTTGTAGTAGTGGACTATAGTTGTATGGTTTTACGGTACCCTTTTCAATCCTTTCTAGCCGAAACCTAACCAATCCAAGTAATAAATCAGGGCAAAACCGACTTGGATTGGTTAGGTTTCGAGCGTAGTTTCCCGGATAAATAAAAATAGTTGTTTTGTATATTCGATTATTTCAATGTTATACTAATTAATCGTTATCGTAAACGATATTATATGTTACGTTCATTATAAATTTTACAATTATTCATTTAATAATTATACCTTTTATACGTTATATTTATTACACGTTAGGCATTATACATTTATACAAACTGAATTTATACGTTATGATTTATATAGCATAAGTTCGTATACGTTATATTACATACCCCTTCTTGACATCTTGCAATAGTTCGGTTCTTATTTTGAATTATGCAACCTTTTTCGTCAAAAATAATTTTACATTTCTTCTTTGTCAAATCGCTTACCGAAATTAAGTTCATGGACAGATCGGGAACATGCATGACATTTTCCAGGACTAATTTCTCCTTTTCGCTGACTTGGGGCTCAGCGTTCCCACGACCTTTTACTTCCAACTTTTCACCGTTTGCAACCGATATTTTCATATTGCCATGTTGTTTTGTATATGAAACTAACTTGCCTTTGTCATGTGTAAGGTGGTTGGAGCATCCGCTATCAAGATACCACTTATCTTTGTCTATTGCCTCCTTGGTGTTCAGGCAGACATTTGCGGGTTTAACACGCTCCTTGCACTCTGACGCCTTATGGCCTTGCTGGTGGCACCTGAAGCACTTGTACACGAACTTTTGCTTACGATCATTTGTTTTAGGTGTAGATCTGGCTTCGTTCGGTGCTTTACGTGTCACTAAAGCTTGCTCGTAGTCCGTACTCAACTTGCTTTGACGACCTCCTTCTTGCAACAATTTCGTCTTGATTTGCTCCAACGTGATCTCTTGCCCACTATTATCGACAGCCATTATGAGAGGGCTGTACTCAGGCGTCAAACCACCTAGCAAAATGGATATCAACCAATCCTCAGGGATTGTCGCGTCAATATCGTGTAATTGTTGTGCAAGGAATGTAATTTTTGATATATAGCTCTCCATACAACTGAAATGCTCTAACTTACAGTTGAAGAGCTCTCGCTGGATGTGGATACGTCTTCCCCAGTCTTTGTCTTAGTAGGCTTTTTGTAGGTTGTTCCAGGTTTCTTTGGCAGTTTTCACATTGTAGACGTGGGTAAAGCACTCTGGCTCCAACAACAAGCATATGGTTGTTCGTGCTTTCCTGTCTGCTTTTTACTACGTCTTTCGTAATTACGTCCCACCAGTTTTTGTTTTCGAGGTAGTTACGTACCAGGAACTTCCAGTTCGGGTAATCCGACGAACCTTTCAGCTTCTTAATGCCACTTATGCCGTTGTTTTCCGACATAATTAACGCAAGTTTCACGACTACTCAAATATTTGAACCACTTTTTCTAAATATTTAAACTAGCACTATCGTTCAGAAGGCACATAACCTATTAGAAAAAATAAGGGACTGCAGCAGAATAGTGGAACTCGATAGTATAATAATAAACTAGTTTATCGTGGCTAAATGTATTTCGTTCAAGGCGACATGACAGAGTGTACAAAAACATAAATATTCCGTTACTATGGTAAATTCAAACATCTTTCGTAATACAGATTACTATGATTGCCTGTATGCACATATGCATCCTCCAATAGATAATAGATTACATTTATCAAATAAAATTGACATATATTTTTTTCATTTATTATTAATTTATCCTTCATGAAAATGTAAAATAATGGGCTTACTAATGACAAGACGTCAACGGGGTGCGGGACGCAGAGGGCGGCGGGAATGGGTGAGCGACCTGCCGGCCGGCGCACGAATTGGCAACATAGCAGTTACCTTAATCTCGGTGACTAGGTCACAGTCAGTCCCGCGCTTGACGTAGGTGTGTGCGCGCGCGCCGCATCGTACTACCTTCAGTCGGAAATTGCTCGTACGAAATGGTTCGTAGTTATTTTCTCATTGGGGAAAATGTGCCCCGCCTGGACAATGCCAGTGTTATAGCCATGGCCAGCCAGGTCAACAGATTTGACCCCGTGTGACTGTTTTTGTGGGGTGAAGTGAAACGGCGGGTAGGCCCAAAATTTAAAAGACTTAAAAAATCTAATAATAAGTGCATTTTATGAACTTAAAAGTGAGAACTGACTTGTGTTGGGAAATATCGAAGGAAACATTAAAAAACGGGCAAGAGTGTGTTTAAATATACCAGTGCCAACATTTTGAACACTTGCTTAAGTATGTGAAATTGTGAATTAATAAAGTAGTATGAGAAATGGACTCCATTACTTAGGTATGTTTTTTTGATTCCAATCATTGTGCATAAAGTTGATTTCAAAATTTTAAATACGCCTCAATGAAGAAAGCTTCTGTCCTACTTTGTAATTTCATCATGTTTCCCAGACATAATTTAAAACATTCGATAAACTTCACACACAGAAAAATTCTTATTTTGACGGTCCTAAGCCCGTGCTGTAGTGCAAGTATGAAGGAAGATTTGGGATCAAGTAAGATTTTTTTGCCAAGTCATAATCATAACTTAATACCAAGTGCACATTACGCCGCCGCGCCGTTTTTCCAACCCGTCATGCCGCGGGCGATGACGTTGTAAACAAACAGTTGCCAGTTCGTGTGTTTTGCTAGTTTTGTACATTGATAATGCGTAATGCGTCCAATTTTCTTGTTAGGTTTGCGGATAAGTTCAAACATCGGTATTTTAGTTTTTTTGTTCTAAAGGGGTGGTAACAAAAAATGCTAGTATTCTGTAACTTGGACTACTATTACGTATGTTGATTTTTTGTACTGGTGAAAAAGTAACCCTGTATATTATACATACATTAATAAATAATATATACTATATACCCAATAAAAGTAGTATTAAACATTATTTAACTTTTATCTACCAGCAAAGAAACCACGAACAGATTTTTTAAAGGCGTATTTGTTCGGCGCTTTTCTGATGTTTGCGGGAAGACCGTTTCAGAGACGAGCAGCTCGAATGGTAAACGAATCAGACATAAAGCTAGTGCGATGGAGTGGGATCTGTGGGATAGAGAGAGACAGATTGCCGGAGGAACGGAAATGACGATCAAAAGAGGTACCATAAAAGCGAAAGAAGGATTTGAGATATTCAGGGGATTGGGAGTCATTTAGGATTGAAAAAAGAGTACAAAGCAGGCGAATGTTTCGCCGCTGACGAATGGGAAACCACCCGAGCTGCGTGCGAAATTCAGAAATGTGGTCATATTTCCGGAGGCAAAAAATGAAACGGATACAGCTGTTAAGTAATCTGTCCAACTTGTTAAGAAGCGTCTCGCTTAAATCAGGATAACATACATCACCATAGTCAATAATCGGCAGTATTAAAGTGTTGACTAATAACTCCCTCGTCTTAATTGGCAGAAAGTGCTTGAGTTTGTTCAGGGAGTGAAGGGATCCCAATACCTTCCGGCTGATCTCGGCAACTTGGGGTCTCCAGCACAGAGTGCAGTCTAAATGCACACCCAGATCCTCCTTCGAAAAACTTCCCTGTCTGGTGAGTGTCAGCAGTGTCGTAGTTCAGCAGCTTTGTCTTTCCACCACTTGTCCTTCAATTCGCGGACTTTAGACCTGAGCCCGTTGTGTGCTCTCTTTTTGTCACTCGCAACTGCTGTCCGAGTTTAGTTCATGTCTATACTTTTCCACGAGCATTTTAATTTCGTTATCTGCTGAATCAAACCAAACTTGGTGTCTTTTTTGTGGCTTACTAATGGTATCTAAAGCACAGGCATGAAGGTTTTGCGAGAGGCATTGCCACTCATCATCTGTGGTAGTAAACTCAGTTGGCAGGGCGAGGTCAGAAAATGCTGAATCCAACTTACAACCTAGTTCCTTCGAGGTAATGAGTTGCGAAAAGGCAACTTTTGGAGATCTCAAGAATTAGGCGGAGTTGTTCGTAAAAAGTCTCCTTGTCCTCTTCCGGTGACGGCAGCGTAGGTGCCTAGGCACTTATTATGTGGGCGTCTTTGTTATGTGCTATCGGCAGGCGGAGGGTCATAAGACGGTCATTGACACCCTTTGGCAGTTCGCTTAGATCTTTAGCTAAGCCATTCCGAATAGCAAAGCCAAATGTCTATATTGGAGATACTTTACGCAGATGATCTATGCCTTATGTCCGATAGCATGGCAGACCTCCAAAGCTGTGTTGACGAACTACGTCGCTCATGTCAACGTTTTGGGCTGGTTATAAGTGCTTCTAAGACACAAGTCCTCAAGCAACCACCAAGAGGAAGTGAGGCCGATGCTGCGGCACTCAATCTGGATGGGAAACTACTGGGTGAGGTTCCGCACTTCAAATATCTTGGAAGTACTATCCGACGTGATAATACCTTAGCTTCGGAGATACCTTCACGTATTGCCAATGCCGCTGCTAATTTCGGACGACTCACAGACCGTGTCTGGAGGTCCCTTGATTTAAAGCTCGAGACAAAAATTAGTGTTTACAAGGCGCTTATCGTTCCTGTCCTTCTGTATGGAGCGGAGACATGGTGCCTCTACAAAACAGACGTCAAAAAACTAGACACATACCACTTAAGGTGTCTGCGGTCTGTACTTCGGATCAAGTGGCAGGACCGTGTATCTAACTCTGAGGTCCTACGTCGTTCCGGAATGCATGGTATGGAGGCTATGCTGATGCAGCGGCAGTTCAGGTGGTGTGGGCATGTCCTACGAATGGATGACCGCCGTTTGCCTAAAAAGCTTCACTCTACTCTGAGTTGGCGGCAGGTAAACGGAAGCATGGCGGTCAACATCTGCGCTATAAGGATGAACTCAAACGACATCTGAATGCCTGTGCTATCGACACTGATCGCTGGGAGGAGCTTGCAGTGAAACGGTCATCTTGGCGCTCCACGGTCTTTAACAGTGTCAATAATTTCGAAGAAAACCACCTGATCACCTTAGACGTTAAAAGACAGCTACGTAAGGAAAGACCTAAGCCCTCCTACGCGTACACATATAATGCAGCTGATCAGCTCTATTGCTCTGATTGCAGAAAAGTATTTAGAAAGAAAAGAAAGAAAATTTACTTTATTAGCACAATACAACTTACAATAGGTCACTATAAATAACAACATATAAAAACAGATTGCGCTAAATGGGCTGCACTCGGCTTTTGTGTCACGAAATGAGCCACAGGGCACATTTTGCGACGCTGATATTCAGTGAAACCCAATACGTGGACTAGGTGGCGCTAATACAAACTATACATACAATTAAAACAATCATACACTTAACACTAAAATATAACTGAAAACATAGAGATCTACCTTATCAATATATGGGCGTGTATGTGTATGTTTGTGATCTGTGTGTATGTGGTGTGTGTGCGAGACATAGATTTTGCGGGAAGGGAGAGGGGGGGGAGTGCATGTGCACGGCTGCCTAGGACGCGTATTTCTGCTTAGCCAATAAATATTTCTTTAGGCTTATTTTAAAACTCTATACAGTCCTACAATTACGTACTGGTGGAGGCAGATCATTCCAGCACTTCGTGGCAGCGAAACGGAAGCTGCCACGAAAGGCAACCGTGCGGTGAGGGGGGAAGGCGAGTCGAGATGCGTGTCTTACTGCGCGCTGAGAGAAGTTAAGTTTGTCATACAAATACTCGGGCCTTTCATTCTTTATGACTCCAAACAACAAAGTTGCAAAATGTAGGTGTCTACGTGAGCTCATGTTCATGAGATCATATTGGTTCAGGAACGGGGTAATATGCGCACGACGTGGTACCGGGAAACAAAACCGCGCACACGCATTTTGTATTTGTTGAAGTGCTTTTTTAGTACGTGCCAGTAAACGAGTACCAAATACCACATCTGCGTAATTTAACTTTGACAGTATAAGTGTCTCACACAATTTGATACGTATATTTACAGACAAACATTCTCGAATCTTATAAAACACTTTTAAACGATAAAAACAGTTACGCATCATTTCTGATACGTGCATTTCGAATCTTAAGCCTTCGTCCATTATAAGTCTCAGATTAAGTGCTTCCAAAACTCTTTCAAGGCTAGCTCCATTTAGGGAAACAAGAGGCTCGTGACTTGAAATGTTATTAATTTGTTTTTTCGTGCCTAGTAACATGAATTTTGATTTAGATGGATTCAAAACTAGAACGTTCTGAGTACACCAGTCGTTTATATAATTCAAATCCTCATTTAGCTTGTTAACAGCAACACTGGTGTCATCTGCTTTAAAAGATATGTACAGCTGAATATCGTCCGCATAAATATTAAACTTACAATGTTTTATTTGGTTGACTATGTCTGCACTGTATAGACTAAACAATATAGGTCCCAGTATCGAGCCTTGTGGAATTCCTCTCGGAACCATTTAAAACAAAGTTCGGCCTAGCCAGCCATATCAGGGCTCACAGTAGACAACGTCCATAGAGTTTATTTGGTGTCGCCATCATCGAAAACGATGAGGAGGATTATACACGATGATTCTTAATCCGTGATCAGGAGTAGAAAAACATTAAAATTTAGCCCAAATGAAACTTATTCGGCGAGGTCTCAAGTTATTTCTTCACTGTTTAATTAATTAAAAGTGAAAACCTAATTAAAACAAATTACCACTTAATACATGGTCATCCTACAGTATAAAGTTTAACTACGATATGTCAAGTGCCATCAGTATGGCGGGAAACGGGAATTTGACAGATCTTATGTCAATAAAGACTTCTATTTCTTCATTATCTTATCAGTGCAACACTGATAACGACGAACATAATTGATAGGAGATTATGTTAACGTGCATTACCTAAACTTGGCAAAAACTGGAGCAAGTAAAGCAATTTGTTTTCATACAGTACAATTTAATAATCAAATAAAAACAATAAAACTGCATACCTGACCAACTAAAACAAAAAACATGATTTTAAACATAATTTAACAAGTGTTCAAAATGTCCACCGTGTTGTTCTTGACACAGATCCGCTTCATTGTTCCTGTGATTGGATTGATTCACTAGAAATCTTCTTCAGCAAAGAATCTTAAGATTTATACTGATCCAGGTCGTCAGGATGATGACGAAGTCGTCCGAGTGCTTGAGCATGTTGTGGCACTGTCACGGCACTGTAAACTGTCCGAAGTCGCGAAGATTTTTGATGGATGCGATTTATTAAATTGTGTCCGGGGATCGGAATGTTTGGATGAAGTTCGTGAAATAACTGTTGGGTTCGCCTTGTGCTATTCGTTTGTATTGACAAACGTACAGTATCGTAACGCTCTATGTTTGAGTACGGATGTGGTGGAGGCATGCTTTTTGGTGAATAATTATAATTTTCTCATTCAACATCCGTGACTATGACTTTGTTTATTATGCGTATGACAAAAGTGATTGACAATGTCATGGGCAAGGTTTACATAATAAATTGACAATTGCTAATAACATTGTAAAGAGATTACAATACAACCTCTTAAAACCGATATGGTAGTAGTACAGTGACAAGGATTTTAGGATAAAATTCAATTCAAAATTAAATCATGATTAAAAAATAAATAAATTTGTTTTCACGTAATTACTACTTTAACGTAATCCCCATCAATTACTGAGTCAGAAAAAATGATTCCTGATCACGAATTAATTATATATGAAAAAAAATAAAAAATGTACAAATGTACAATGTACACTAAAACTAAATTGTTTAGTCTCCTCCTTTAATTCGAAGTTTTACCCCTCGGTCCTACTCACTTTCCGCATAATGGTCCTCCCTCCCTATTAGATTTAATTTTAACTTCTATGAATATTGTTGCTAGATATGATCAACTGAATGCCACCGCTTTCTCGATCCATTACCTGATTTTTGCCTCTTTGAAAATCCGTCCCCCCCCCTCCTAAAATACGCCATAGGATTGTATTGCGGCGCCACCTTCATGATGTTGACCAGCAGGCCCTCCTTGAGGGTCTGCGCAATGCTGACTGGTCAGTCGTTGACGGTTGCAATGAGGTAGAGGGTAAAGTAAGAGCTTTCAATGCCGTTTTGCTTGCGTCTTTTGACAGACACGCTCCGTTAAAGCCAACACGGGTCAAACATTATCCGGCTCCATGGCTGACTGGTGACATAAAGTCACTTATTGTTAAACGCGATCGTGATCGCGTCGGGCTTCGCAGGGATACCTCAGAGACAAACCTGCGCGCCTATGTGTCTTTGCGGAATCATTGTAACAAAGCATGTAGACTTGCAAGGCGTCAGTATATCCATCAATCCGTGGAGAACTGTCCACCTGCTAAGCTGTGGAAGTTCCTGAAATCGCTCGGAGTGGGAAAATCTCAGCAATGTTCCACAGGTGTTCCTGATTTGGATGCAATGAATTTGCATTTTAGCACCTCACTGGTTCCCCTTAACCCTTTGGTGAAAAAACGTACTTTATCTCTCCTGTCTGACTCCTAACTTCCGGATATTCCGTTCTTTCATTTTAGGCAAATATCACCTCAGGAGATCCTTTCTATCCTTAAATCTATTAAGATGAAAGCAATTGGTGAGGATAGCCTTGGCTTGGATATGATTATGCTCGTGGCGGAAGTCATTTCTCCCATTCTAGCCGAGATTAAAACTTTTCTTTCTTTTCAAGTAGTTTTCCATCATCTTGGAAACTTGTTAATGTTATTCCTTTTCTCTAAAGTCTCTAATCCTACGTCCGTTTCCCATTATCGTCCCATTTCACTTCTTCCAAATTCTCTCTAAAGTTATCGAACACTTTGTTCACAAACATCTGTCTTCTTTCCTAAATCAATATAAACTTTTTAACGCCTGTCAATCTGGTTTCCGCCTCGGGCATAGTACTGTTTGAGCCCTGGTTAAAGTTATTGAAGATATTTGGCTTAATATCGAGAATAAAGAGCTTACAATTTTGGTATTGCTAAGCAACGGTCAAAGCACCATAAAGATATTCCAACTCAAGGATGGAGGTCTATCTTCACATTCACAATACTTTTTAGAATTGGGACAAGTCTTGTAGTCCAATTCTCTGGCTTAGCATTGTTAGCCTTGGTCCAAACAAAGGTTTGGTAAACATATCTGCTAACTGCAGATCAGTGGAAACTTGCTTCAGAACGAAATCACCATTTTGTATGCACTCTCGAATGAAGAAGTGTTTCATCTTAATATGTTTCATTCTGTTGTGGAATTCATAAGGCGGGTTCTCGGAAAGCTTGAAAGTTTTTGAAATCAAATCAAAAATTATTTATTGTCTCAAACCTTATTAACTAAGTACAATAACCTTGCAGAATACGTGCACAGTAGCTTATTAAAACAATTACATAATAAAAGTACCTAGTCTAAGGTTCGGTCAAAGGGTTCCAATCTCAGCGTGTGCCAGGCTTAACGTCTGGCGCTGGTTTTCAGACTGGACTCTTAGAGTCGATCGACCGCAGGTTAACATATTGTAACCAGCGCTTAGTTACTATACAAAAAAAAGGAAATAAGGTAGGTTACATGTTAAAAAACATAAGTAGGTGGATGGGTGCCGTGCAGTTCTATGTGTTAAGGCGTGTGAGTGTGCGCGGGAATGTGTATGTGTGTGAGTGTATGTGCGTGTGTTGATGTAACCGTGAGTGCTTTTTCAATCACACCAGCTAATTCCTCTAGGAGTTCTTTTAGCCAAAACGCTTCTCTTGCAGTTTCAGTTAGTGCTACTAATTCAACCTCTGTAGACGAAATAGCAACGGTCGGTTACTTCTGGCTTTTCCACATAATCGGACCTGAGAACATGAAAATCATTCTTGAAGTTGAATGACCCGTAGATGCGTCGCCGCCAAAATCAGTGTCGCTGAAACATATCAACTTCTTGTCCCGGCCTTTTGCGAAAACAAATCCTTTATTTATTGTACCATTAAGGTATCTAAAAATTCGTTTCACTCTCATGGCATCAAGATTAGTCGGTTTGTCTAGGTTCCTTGATGCAACGCTAACGGCAAAGCTGATATCTGGTCTTGTAGCGACCATTAAATAAGCTAGAGCTCCCACAGCTTGACGATAGGGAAAAGACGTGTCTGGGTTATCATCACCTTCTTTCAACTCGATAGGTTTTTAAAAATAGATTTTTTTTTGTTCAGGCAATATTGAATTTATAGGCCGCCATATTGTTTTAACGTGACGTCACAAATCCTATGCGCGCCGTCAAGAGGATTCTAATGATACCTTACACTATTAAAAACAGCTAGGCGTTCGCGCAGTTCTGCTTGTTTAAAGAAAATATGCCTCCTTTAGACAGTCGTGTAAAAATTGGGTTCAGATACCATATTATTCCAAACATTCACATCTTTGAACTTGGATGAAAAAAGTTTTATTTTCGATATTTTTTTTGCCACTTAGGCATGGCAACAACGTAAATATTTACATGTAATGTCCTTGTTTTTAATTTATCATTTGTCTCTTTTTCAGACCGAATGGGGTTGGTTCTACTGCGTGTGGGGAAGATGGGCCATGCTAGGCCTGGACAGCGGGGCTGCCCTCCACAGAGCAAGTCAAGGTCAATCCTGGCTCTACGACGGCCTCCTAGGCATGAATGCCTTCTCTATGAACCTTAGGGCAAAAGAACTAACCCACTACTTCACTGCAATAGAAAACCACTCAGTCTTGACCTTCCTGTATGATGCTTATATGGGTTTGTTGCCTTATCGATACTTAAATGTTCATTTTGAGAACACACAATGGTTAAGTCCTCAGTTTGTGATGACTGAAGAAGTAAATACATACTATTATTGGAGATACGGTTGGCCACAGGAATGGGATATTAAATATGATCCACCAATATTTTATAAAAGGTAATAAATAAGGCTATGTCCTACGTAGGCTTTTGATTTGATGCAACGAAATCGTGAATGTATGCAAGGCGGTGCGATGCGATGGCCTTATGTTACTTGCACGCGAAAAGTCCTTTCGATCGGACATTTTCACTAAACAAAACGACACACTGTTCGCCCGTCGCGTCTCAATCTTGCGAAAATATCAAACAAACTGATAGCGATTGCTACGCGTCGCGTCGGGGTTGGTCACGTAGGACACTTGTATTAGCTGGCGGTTTGATTTTATCGCGTCGCGTCGTGTCGCGTCGCTTCGCGTTCGTAAGGGAATCGCTCATCTAGGACATCGCGCAAGGGTATCTTCTGATCAAGGTTTCAAATTTACGAAAATACTACTTTGACTACAAAATAGTATTTGCCTTTTCGCCGAAAATTGTATGGCCGAGTTTCACTTCCCAACCAAGTTTTCGCAGAAGTGTCATTCGGCCGAATACCTTTTGGCAAATAATTATTTCACAATCATTTCATTTCCCAACCCCATACTTGGGAAATGAGAATTACCCACTAGGTGTTGATCAAATCATTTATTAACAAAAATATAGTAACATAAAGGGTAATTTAAGAAAAATAAATAAATAAATAGTTATCACGCAAGCACTGATGGAGATATTAGGTACTCTAGTCAGGTAGAGGAAAGATTGGGTAGGGCTGCGCCGTCGCTTAGGCCAAAGAAGTTTTTGATGGAGTTAAATTTGTGGCGCGTACGCCGAATACACATGCTTGTTGCACGGAGTATGGAAATTATAATTTTAGATCTAAGCCAGCCCATTACTACGCTGAGGGATCTGTCCCAACGATCAGCGATTGCTTCGCCGAGATGTTTCACGAAAGCGGACATCTGAGGTGCGAATATCCCATCCACGGATGTTACAAGGGGCCACCTTGTAACATCCGACCTAACCTTACCCACTAGGTTGGATAAGGTTAGGTCGGATTATGTAAAGTAGGGAAATTAAATTCAGTCAAATGACACTTCTGCGAAAAGTTGGTTGGGAAGTGAAATTCGGCCATACAATTTTCGGCGAAAAGGCAGAGAACCCTACAAAATGTTAATGTAAGTTACCCAAATAGTACGAGTAGCTATTGTCCTGTTAGAAAAGGAAGCTTAAAGCTTTTACTTTAAATAGATTTAATATTTAATGTAATGCTAAAGGTATACATGATAAAGGTCCAAATATGTTGAGGCTCGTCCATAGGCAGCCAGGGCAGGTATCACTCTTCTAAGGTTGGATTTTAAGTCTTGACGATAGTCGGGAAATCTTCAATGAATATTTGTTATTTTTGCTTGAGATGATAGGTTTACTGAAAATATAGTTATATTAAATTAAGTAACAGAGATGCGGTTCGAATGAGAATCGTTGGCGAGTGAGGGAGGTTTCCCTCGCGTCGCACGTCGCACCCCGCCGCGGACCGTGGTTGCTGGCGAGTCCCAGAGATGGCGCTGCGCGCTAACAACTGTAATGTGTAAATAATTAATATTATAATTAGGTAGATAATTTTACACGGCTGTAGTGGAATGTTGCAGGATTTGAAAACTTTTAAAGTACTTAGGACAGCGTTTATATTATGACAGAAATGGCGCACCAAACCCCTGGAACGCCGCAGTCATTTTGCTTATCGATTAATTATTTTAATTGGCTTTGTAAAGTTTTCCGAAGGTATGAATATTATCTCTTTCCCTGACAGCCGATGTCTTAATGTTCAAGAAATGCGGTATTCAATGAAATGTGTAATTTGTTAATAATTTAGACTGATTCATATTTTTTTCAATGTTTAATAAATAAGTGTAATGAAAAATATGTATTACTTGAGTTTGAACATGTGTTTTATGGCATTCAATTATCTGAATCCGAGACTGAATAGTAAATACAGGGTGTTTTTTTTTCGACCGTTCAAATTCTACGTAGTGAATGTGTAGGGTCATACTGACCAACTTTTACTATGGGGACAAAGTGGAAATCGCGAAAAAAAAATCAGCTGTTTCATACATTTCGGCCGGCGTAATGCCGCCAATTTGTATGAAACAGCTGATTTTTTTTTCGCGATTTCGACGTTGTCCCCATAGTAAAAGTTGGTGAGTATGACCTACACATTCACTACGTAGAATTTGAACGGTCGAAAAAAAAACATCCTGTATAACAACCATAAGGTAAATCATATTTTTAAGGTATTCAAACTGTACTTTTTGTTCAATTGGGTCAATAAGCTTAAGTTTAGACTAAAACCTCTTTATTCATAATAGTCTCCCAACTTTAGGTGGATTTACGAGCGAATGCTCATTCAATCCCCACTCTGCGAAATTCGTTCGTTACAAAAAACGTATTTCGTCGAAATTCGTTGATTTCGCAAGGTGCATTCAGACTAAACATCAAGGTGGGAGGACCTCTGAGAGTCCCAGATTAGAAAAAAAGTGTTTTTGTGATTCTCGGATCCAAGATGGCCGCCGTAGGGCCCGTCGAAGTTTGTATGGGAACTCTTAAACGGGGGGAGATAGGTGGGGGGTGCTCGACCAAATGTCATAGAGGACTCCGAGTCTCGGAGTCCGAGACTCGGAGTCCGAGAGCCATTCGATGGGCAAAAAATTTTTGCAAAAAAAATTTTTTTTTTCATCCGATCGTGCTGGAAATTGCTGTGCGTGAGTTATGGGCACTCCAGATTCCGAAAAAAAATTTTTCAGTTTTTTGCACAAAAAAAAATTTGAATGGATTTTTCGAAATAATGGTCCGATCGCGCTGAAATTTGGCATGCAGGCATTATTTGGGCCCAGGAGTGACAATCTGAAAAAAAATTTGGAAAAAATCCAAGATGGCGGCGCTCCCGAACAAAAAGTAAAAATTCCAAGTAAGTTAAGCGAGCCCGAAGGGCGAGCTTCAGGCCGGGAGGCCGAAGGCCGACCCCGCGGAGGGCCGAAGACCCGGAGCTTCACTCCCGGGGCCCAAGGGGGTCCCGAACCCCAGTAATTTTGCATTCAGACCAAACGAGCATTCGCTATTCTATACCCCACTCTACGAAATCAACGAATCACATTTTGTGTAACGATCGAATTTCGTAGATTAGGGGGTTAGAATAGCGAATGCTCGTTTGGTCTGAATGCACCTATAGAGTGGTGGATAGAATGAGCATTCGCTCGTTTGGTGTAAATCCACCTTTAGCAAGCCGCTAAATATTGTTTGTCCCTTTCGGTGTTACCTATCTTTGTATCTGTAAGACCGAAAGGGACAAACAATACTTAGCATTTTGTTAAGTTAAGAGACGTTTATGAATAAGATTTACCAATCAAAATGTATTTGGTAATAATTCGAATCGTAAATAGTATTATGGTTAAGTCCGGCATATTTTATTTGTAAGGAACGTCCGTCATATTATGCGTCTTGTATTGTTGAGTGGTGGGAATCAGTTGGTTGACGGACTTTTCTGATAGGCGGTCTTACCGCGCATTGAAATGAATACATTTGTATAAACGTTCGGAAAATTCTGAACAATTACTGTAATGTATATATTAACATAGATTTATCGGTAATTATATATTAATCAGTTACTTTTTAAAACTAATAAAATGTTATTTTTTAATGCTGTTATCATTTTAATTCCCTTTAACCACTATTGATTATGAAATATCCACAATATTATAAATCATAATTTATATTGTTAGTACGGTCAAACTTTACATTAAACTCGCAAATCATAGCTGCATTTTTTGTGCTAGCTACGTAGTACGTGAAAAACTGCGAAATTTACAATCATTTTTTAGTTTTACATTTTTATTTAAAAAACATTACGTTGTTTGACATTACCTATATGTTAAGAAGCGTTTAAAGAATAATTCATTTTTTGTAAACTAGCGTTATTTTCAGTTTTGTTTTGAAGATTATTAACGGTATCCACCAACCAGTTAACCGCCGCCGCCGTGCTTGTAGAGTCGCTTTGCTCTTTACTGGTGCCATTATTCTTGCTTTTTATTAAATATTTTTTTGGTGTTTAATGTCAAAATATGAAAAAGCTGACAGCTGATTTTTCATATCTGTTCATCTCCAAGCTCTCCAACGTGTCGTCTCGTCTGACATGTTGCAACATTTGTAATAAATAATTTTGATAACAGGAGGTAATAGGAGATACCTGTGTCCAGCTATGGACTGAAATAGGCCAATGATGTGGTGTGAATAAACGATATAAACTCATTTCATTGTGAATCACAGAAATGTGCGAGAACAGGTTTGCGAGATAAGGGTATAAGCAAATTATAAAGTAGCTTTTCTATAGACTTTTTGTGACAGGCAATCATTCTGACCTAGCATTACTAACCCATCAAGACAACGAAGTGTCCCATCCACCTCTCTATTAAATGTGAACTTTATTCTTGGATGCATCTCATTAAGATCGGTTAGTAACACATCAACAACTCTATGAGGAATTACAGCAAAAACGTCATCCAAATTCCAATGTAACCAGCATCTCGGCCTATTCGGACAACTCTCGAATGCCCTCTGCTCAAATATATCCATGAAAATGTTGACCAGTACCAAAACTACATTATAAGAGAACTCTTTGCTTCAATCTGCATCTGCAAATAATAAACTTCTGCCCTCTCCAAACGAAATAGCAACTATTCAGGAAATTTTCGATGAATATCATCTGCACATAGGTAAGTAGTAACGAGCTACAATATCTTTAATTATTTTTATAGTTTCCAGTACCTACTCGCAAATAAATAAACTACATCTGATTCAACTACATAACCTCGTCTTCATTCAACACGACATTTTCCAGAAACGGTACAAAAATACTGTGCCTGATCTATTTTTCATAATAAAACATACAATTTACCTGCTTAATTTTCTCAAAATATTTCATCAGAGTTCCATAAAAAAAAATAAAAAAAATATCTTGGGACATCTTACACAAATCGACCTAGTCCCACGGTAAGCTCAATTAAGGTTTGTAATGTGGCTACCAAGCGACAATATATATAAGGTCCTAATTTATTAGTTGCAGATATTTTAACACATGATATTTTACATTAAAATAATTAACTTTAAATAACGCATTTATATAATTATTTTATACGCTGATTATTTATTTTCAAAACTACAATTTATGTACATAATCATAAAATCAATTATCTAAATCACAATCAACATCCGCAACACAGGCTTCGTCAGGTATGGCTACAACAGAATATCAGCAATAGGCATCGTCACATACAATTAGGTACAAAGATGAAATCCGCAACAGGCTTTGTCAATCTTAATAGCTAGTTACTCGTACACACGAACGCCCCGAAACGTACCCGGCCCAAACGTGCCCATTACACTAGCAGCGTTGCCGCGCTGTATGGCCAATGAAATCTGCTGTACCAGGTACGATCCGGAGCGAGGGTCACCTCCCCTTTCTCTCAGTCGACGGCCTAAGTACTTTAAATATAAATTAAGAAATCTTTTCATTTAACTTTTTTGATTTCATTTTCCTAACAAAAAAAAATAATTATAATTACGTCTAAAAAAAATCATCATGTTTATTAATTATCACATGTCACAATAACACTGTCTGTCATGTCATCAAACGACACAATCCAACGGAAAATGACATGACATTGACAATCAAGTATTTAATTTATCGAAGTGAAGTGGCCAGTTCCAGTTAAGTAGTATGTAAAAGAAGTACGAGAATCTGTTCAAAGAGTTTTCATTTAATAATCACATAAACAGGGTGTCTTTACGTAGCAAGTTTGTTTTTCCGTTTTCTCCAAAAAAGCATGGTAAAAGCTACAACGTTTCACGGTTTAATATACTCCAAAGACCGAGTACTATCAGCTGTAAAAATATCTGCATCTAAAGGTGGGTCCACACTTGTGACATTTTGCCGAACATTATTCCGTGACCGTAACAGTAACACGTGTCAGTACCGTTAATGTGGACGTATTTTGTACGCGAACAATTTGTTACAACTTGCAGTACGGCACAATCCATTCCGAATACTCAAAGAACTGTTTTGACACAAACCATGTATGACCAGTCTGCAGGACAATGTATGGAGTTACGATCTACTAACCGGGCCTAGTGTGGACGCCGGTCTGTGTACTGTCACGCATCGAAGTCACGTGTTACGGGCCGATCCATCTCGAGTCGGTTTTCTTCAAAGCATGTTCGCTATTTTCCCCGACCTGTGACGTGACCACGACACGTCCACATTTGCATTTATGACACGCGTACAAGTACGCCAGATGACACAAACACAGCAATGGGCTAGGAATGGATCACGTCGTGACCTGTCCCGCGGTACGTCCCCCGCCCGCACCTCGCCGCCGCCTCGGTAGTCCATCATTCACGGAATGCACGCATAACTATAAACTTCCGCGATTGCAGATGCTTCTGCAGACGACATGTTGAGTTACTAGGTAGTCGGTAAATGACAACCAACGACCGACTCTTGTACCGATGTCATGCCACGCAGTCTGGTTCGCCAACGTGCGTCTACACTTGTGACATTTCATCGTACACGGTGTGTAACCGTGTCAGCACGATCACGGAGCGTCCACATTGAGCGTAACATGTTCTGTTGCAATGTCACGTAGTCCGGTCCGTCGTATTGTTACAAGTGTGGACCCACCTTTATAAATTAGGACCTTATATAATAGATAGATACGTATAGATACTTAGTAGATACATACACAGCCACGGCCAAGGAACACACATTTGTGATAAATAAATCCACAAAGAATGCCCTCGCCGAGATTCGAACCCGGAACCTCCAGCTTCGTAGGCAGGGTCACTACCAACTAGGCTACAGAGGCTGATAAAAATACTATTAAATTGTTTGTTAAATGACATAATATAGTAACTAACAAAAAGTTTTTATAATGTTTCCGCAAAATAATGTAGTAAATAACAGATACGACAAAACTTACACGAATAATTCCGACGTATCTTGTAGTATGTATAATTTACGATCAATGACCATTTATGACCACCAGCGTAAAGTGACGTTAGTAATACATGTTCAGGGGAGCAGTTGGAGTGTGTAGATGCAGTGACAAGGCCCAGTTTTAGGAACACTATTTATAAAATAGAAAATTAAGTAGCACAATTGCACAGCACTAAACTTATTTGCCGATTCGTGACCGATACAAGAAGCCCGAAGAGCGAATGAACGAACTTAAACATTAGAATGAGTGAATGAATTATTACATTCTGTTGGAGTTGAAACATTATCATAACAAAAATATTGAATTGAATGCCTCTTGCGCTGCATAATGGTAAACCGAGTGTGAAATCAACACTAAAATTAATTTATTATGTCTTAGAAACTTATAATTATTATGACATAGTCACCACATTTGAGGTTAACAATATAAAGAATTATTGGCAACAACTTTATTCCAGACTAATTTTCGAGTGATGGCTTTAATGTAATTAACTACATATTTCACACTAGAAGCGCGATACAATGAAAGGTTAGATATAACTATAATTAGCAGTAGGCGGTTTATACTTAAAAACATTTCAAAAATGCTCTTAATACTTAATATTCATAGAGGTAATGTATATCATCACATTACAAACAAGTTACATTATTTTTCTTAATACTTAATATCTATGGGAATGCATATCACATTACAGACAAGTTACATTATTTTACTTTAATACTTAATATCTATAGAGGTAATGTATATCACATTACAGACAAGTTACATTATTCTATAGGTAACACGGCGAAACCGCTAAGTGAGCGTTTGTACACCTTTTTATTAGGTGCCACGAGGTCGACTACTCTGACCTTATCGTCATCACCTGCACGGCAAGCACATCATGGGCGCGGGACGACAAAAACTGCGACATAGAGTTTTCTCGAGCTATGTCACGAATTGGTAGCACAACATGCGCGCGAGATAGCGCTGACTCGCGATGATCTATCAAAGCGACATAATTATTTCGCTTGAAAGTCCCACGCGAGATATCCTCAAAATTCGTAGCACAAGTGTACCTTGAGCGATAAAATACATTGCGTTTTAATGTCAAAATGCGACAAATTGTCGTCGAGGTATGAAGGTGGCGAGAAAGTCGAGAAACACATAAAGTTCGTTACGGATTGCAAATTTAAGCTTTCAGTCGAATTATTATTGTTGCTATGAGCTATGTATTGGTAGTTATGAATAATCTGTTTTAGTACATGCGTTCTAAGGCATTATTTAATGTTTTAATATTAACAAACTTCGTTTCATTACCGACCCTACATTCGATACCGTAAGGTCTGAAGACCCATGTGGTTCAATAGAGAATCAAATGCTAGTAATATTTTTAAAAGCAGCGGTTGTAAAGAAGAAGTATTAATGTACCTACCAATGCTTATAGCTATTGAATAGAAGTATCTAAGGGCAAGATGCATAATAGTATTAATTGTGATAGCGATGTTCTGTGTAGTATACCGTACAATTACGCAGCTATATTTTACAAGTACAATATAATTAAGAAAAGCGGCATTTGTACACATAATCTATACCTATAGGAAAAGGTAGATCAGCCTCTATTAGTTCACGGCTGCATGGGCAATGTCTTTTCCTTAGCCTATGCGCATAGCCGCATTAGGAGGTTAATACCTATATACCCATAATCGGGAGTAGTGTGTCCACTATGATGATGCTGCTGCCCATCATAGTGGACACACTACTCATACTACTACCCATTGATAAATAAATAGTCAATGACACTTCAATCCTTTAACCGATTCTTACGACATCAACGGGAAGAGTGGGGGTGGTGACAAATGTAATCTTACTACCGTCTCCACACGGCTATTAATAACGCGCGTTTTAAACAAATAAAAATATATATAATAAATAATCGAATATGTATTTATTACAAAAAATGTATTTATTATAATAACATGTATTAAATATTCAATGTAACAAATATTTGTATCGTAAAGAACAGTTGAACCAAACAAGTTTACAATCACAAATATATTAATAATTTAATTAGGTAATAAACGCCTGTAATTTCTGCTCTATTGTAGACGATCGTCTGAATTGAATGGGCACTTTTATACTTTGCCGCGAAAGTTCGCGTCCACGGCGTTATATTTCTTCCACTATGTGAAATGTGATTTACTAACATAAATTGTAAGAACATGAAACCTCATACATATAGTGAAAAAATATCATACACCCATGGGCTCTAACTTCAACGATATGCTTTAAAACCACCCAACCAAACGCAGGCTGCGCCACGAGCTCGGGTGCCAAGCGTACTCTTGTTGTTCACGTAGAGCTGCAGAGCGGGACCCAGCAGCCGCCTTCATGGTTGTTGTGGAATCCGATTTGCTGATTGCGAACCTTTTTCTTCAGTTTGCGCCATATCTTTAAACAATAATTGATAAATACCATGCTTTATTGACAGCTCCGCAAAAATAACCTGCAGATCAAATAAATAATCGTAGTATGATTTTTATTATACATAATAATGTATGTAACTTAAGGTGTTACTTTTCTTGACCATACTTGACCTTAATAATTAAGTTGGTATATGCAGGATATCGGATATATCAACTACTTTTAGGTCATAGCATAGGTATATTGTTTTGGAACCTGGAGGATGGATTAAGGAGGCGGGTATCGGGTACGAAAACGAAACCCTCATATTTCCATCATAAATTTAAATGATTTGTACAAGCTTTCATCGAAATACCTGCGAGTAATTCGAAGACCCGATATATTTATTTTTTGGAGTTTGACCCAATTTAAGTACTTCATCTTTTCCGGATCCACATTCTCCCTCTGAAAACTATGGGTTTAGTTCAACGACATCTTGCTTTGTATTATTATTGAGCTCCATGAATGTAGGATTAATATGGATTTGACAACGTTATAATAATAGCAAGAACGAAAGGGATGGTCTTATGAAACTTTTTACTAGTGGAAGTGAAAAGGAACGATAATCGTCCGTCCTTATCACTGTGCCACTATTTTTTGTGTATGTGTGCATTAGATGCTAAATGTAAGTGCCAGACAAATGCGTTGAATACACAGATAAAATATAGGGAAGATTCCGTGTATTAAGACATACCTGAACAAACTATTGTCATCCTTTACCATCTCAGTATGTATTCCATAAGGAAAAAGAGACAAACAAGGTAGTTCTACTCGGTCGTGAATTGTATCACCGACTCCATTTTCTTAATTTTTCTTGAACAATGCTACCAACCTGACTAGATAAAATGTCATTACTATTAGTGTTGTCCAGTCTTCATCGTATGCTTTTATCGGCAATAATAATATTTTTACCAAATTAGGTAGCGATGAACAGTGCGAATAAACCTTATTTCCTACCCAGAATCACGATCTTCTGCGATCCTTAATATGTCATGATTTCTAAATCTACACTTTAGGATAAAAATAAAATCACAAAATTAATGAAATATTTTCTTTAATTAAAATGTCAAATGTCATAAGAAGTGTTCTGTCTAAAACGTATGCCACTAGTTGGCGCCACTTAGCGGTAAGGTCCCGCTAAGAAACACAATTACCTAGCCTCAAAGAACAACTAACTAGAAGAAGGTCATTTTATTTTTTTACATAATTTTATTAACTTGTACAAATCATTTAAACACGAAACTATAGGCGCTCTGAGAATTTAGACAAGTTTCTGGACCTGACGCCTCAGTGCTGCCGCCCTGATGAACGGCATTTCAGAAAACCCTCATTATAACATGTTTTACGGAACTTATCATCCCTTAAAGCATACCTAACAATTTTCGTATGATGGCTTCTTTATAATTAATCAGTCTACACAAGTATCACATGAGTGTCATTATTAAACTAAACTTACTTTACTTTCTGGTTGACATGACATTGGATGATTACCAAATATGGTGGGTACTACGTCAGAATGTAATCACTTATGGGTACGCCCTTGCCTGAAACAACAGCTTAAAAATGTGCGGAGCATATTTTTGAATACTTTTTAGGGCACCAGTCGTCTGCCTTTTTGATATTTTTGACCCATATTAGCCTTTGTTCAGTGTCCTGTGGAAACCTGTTGGAAATTAAAAACATCGATTCATTTTCTGAGTTGGCTATCAATAGATTTATCGATATCACGATCGATCGCTTAAGTACAACACTATGCAATACAAATATTTGAATCCCACTATTTATAATTACATTACGAATGCAAATACGAATGGTTAATTCACAAAGCTACACACATGTATCCGGCAACAAATATTGAATAAGATTTTCAGTTACTTTTACCTTAATAAGGTTCGAAATTTTAAAATTCAAGTCAAAACTAAATTACCGGTGAAACGTAATGTCTTTATTTTGTTCATTCAGGTAACCCTGGCGGTTTTTACACCATGGAACCACACAAGTCATCACTTTTATCACATTCCGTGCACTTATCGAACAGAAATATACATGAAAAGCTTTATTTTAATCACTTTTACTATTTGCGGTTTAGGTGCAC
Source organism: Thaumatotibia leucotreta (assembly GCA_025490895.1). NCBI lineage: Eukaryota > Metazoa > Arthropoda > Insecta > Lepidoptera > Tortricidae > Thaumatotibia > Thaumatotibia leucotreta. The sequence continues at coordinate 102,246 of JALPQI010000380.1, forward strand.
TAGTATAGCCAAACAAAGATCGTTGACAGGCATTGCTGGCGTCACCCACAGATATAATAGACTCGGTCTATTAAATTAATAAGTTTATGGTTGAATACGTCACTAAGTGCCTGTGTGGCACTTTCTTCTTAGTAGTAAGTGACTATGTCTATCCCTCTTAGTGGCACACTATGTGCGGCCCCTCGTTGAGCTCCGATGACTGAAATATAATTCATTCATAACATACATTTTTAATAAAGAACTGTGAGCATGAATTTCAAAAAATATACGGTTTAAATGTAAATAATCGTAACTAACATCCACAGTACCTAAGTAACGTATAAAGAGTATAAGAGGCTATAATTAACTTAAATTTTACGTTCATGAGCCATTTAAAATATCGCCACCAAACACAATCTACAAATGTCATGTGACAGATTATTATTATGACATTTTCATATTAAAATGTCCTATCTCTTTAATCTTTATACTACGTGAACGAGACAAAGTTATCGTGACTAGAGATGTTTCATTTTTAAAGCTTGCTGTTCACTCATCATTCAACATTATTTTTACCGATTCAGTGTTGCTAGGAAAGAAAAGTTAGTCCCACATATAAAAGGCAACACTTGTTATGTCGCCCGCGGGATGACTCTTTCGCATGGAACTAATTTCTCGAGCTGTTAACTTGTGCTACCAAAATCGAGAAAATGACGGCTAGAAATATAAATTTGACAGCCGCGACATGGCTTTGTCGCAGCGCGAGCTATCTCGCGCTCAATGATGTGCTTACCGGGCTGGATACACTTTAACAATTCTAGCCATTGGCCACGTTATGGGCGGAGAATTAGGTACCTACTTTAACATTTGGTTGGCTATCGCACCACTTGGGACGACATTGTAATACATTCAAATAGTATTTATGCCATACCTTCCAGAAATGACCTCTAACCTTGTTACAAAGTTCCCAAAACTTCAATCTATTAGGGGAAGTGTCATTCAGGTCTGCTTCTGAAAAGGATGTCATTGAGGTACCAATCAAAAAATGACCAGGTGTGAGGTAGCTGAAATCATTGATATCGTTAGCTGCAACAGGTAAAAGTGGCCTAGAATTCAATACAGCTTCGATTTGACATAAAATGGTATTGAGCTGTTCATTATGTTAGTACATAATTTTGCAAGATACGCTTTAAATGGTACTTGGTACTTTTAACAGCAGCCTCGGCAAGGCCAGCAAACACTGTTGAGTAGTTTGTCACAAAATGAAAAGAAATGTTTTGCTGGGCCGCATAGGTTTGTACCAGGGTTTGATGGGCTTGAGACTTATTTAATTCGTACAGCTCAACTAATTGGTTCCTTGCCCCCTTGAAACATCCACCATTGTCACAGAAAACATCAGTTGGAAGGCCTCTTCGCGCTATAAAGCGTTTAAAACATGCAAGAAACGCATCAGTGGTTAAATCTGAGGAGAGTTCCAGATGTATGGCTTTAGTTACAAAGCAGACAAACACACATATGTAGCCTTTTGTCTGGATCGCTCTTCTCACACGCGAGTTTTTTACTGTAATAGGTCCCGCGAAATCGATACCTATTTTTTGGTATGGACGACAGGCATTTACCCTTTCAGGTGGCAAGGAACCCATCAGCTGTTTTGCACATTGAGCTTTCATTCTGAAACAAGGTAAACATTTATTGACCACATTTTTTACGTACTGTAATCCATTGACTATCCAATATTTTTCATTTACCTAATGATGACAATAATAGTTTAGGTGGGGCATGAAGTAGCCTCATATGTTCATGATACACAATAAGATTTGTTATGCGAGACTGTCTCGGTAAAATTGCAGGGTGTTTTTGTGAAAATGACACGCTAGCATTTTTTAAGACACCTTCATTGTCAAGGAAGGGATGCAAGGGATTAAGTGTACCCTTAACATTAATTGAATTAGCTTTAAGGCTGTCTATTTCTTGGTTGAAATAAATGCTTTGTTCATTTTTTATGCGATGAAATAATGCTGTTTGAATTTCTTTAGAAGACAAATACTCGTGATTATTTTTGTCTTTTGTTTTTAAATTAGTACAAAACCGAATTATATAGGTCATTAGGCCATTACTCTTACCATTTTGTTGAGATCTGAAAACTTGTTAAACTCGTAGAAATCAGATCCCTTTTATGTAAGAAGCGTAACCTTGATACTAGATAGCGCTTTTTTCACTTCAGGTAACTCTTCAATAGTCGGCAGGTTGATTGCAGGCTTATTATTAAAATCGTATTTACCGTCCTGTAGGAAGCTTGGGCCGTTAAGCCACATGTGTATAGTCCGCAGTTCATCAGGGTCTGTGCCTCGGCTGACACAATCGCTTGGATTGTCTTCACTAGGTACGTACAGCCAGCTCCGTCCATCTGTAAGATCTCGAATCAACCTGACTCTCTTTGCAACAAAGGCCTGAAGCTTTATAAGCTCGGTGTTAACACATGCGAGCGCTATTTGTGAATCAGAAAATAAATAAATACTCCAGTTCGGTTGAGCACTTAGTGAGAGCACGACGTGTTATTGTTCCGGTGCATCTATTGCATTGATAGATAACGAGTTGTTTTTTCCTTATCGCCCGGCCGGCCGGTCGGCTCGGAGCGCATACCTACTGTTTGTTTACCTGTTGCTAATGAGTTTGGTTTATTATACGTATGAGTGTTAGTAGTTTATTAAACTGTTCGGAAGATGATGAGGGTTTGAATAATATGGGCATGGATTGCCCAGAGGATGAAGAGAAGTTGAACGATTGGAATAGAGAGGACAATCCAGATATGGTGCAATCACCGACATCACGCGTGGAAAAGAGACCGAGAAATGCTAGTGACGACACAGATGACAATGACGGGGAAGGCAGTTTTACATTAGTAGAAGGAAGGAGAAGATCAAAACGATTAATTCGGCGTCTGTCTTCTGAACATGAAACGCTGAGATCGGGGGAAACAGTTAACATTCAATCAAACACAGAAGAATGTGAGGTTTGTCTTACGTCTAAGGACGATTTGCCTAAACAAATCGGTTTAGCTAAGTTGCTGAGATCTGAAGGCATTCAAAACGTTCAGAAAATATCGTTTAAAAATTCGTTTAAGGTTCTGTTAAAATTCAATAACAGGAACGACGCAAACAAACTTCTTACGTCGGCAAAATTTAATGAATCTGGATATAGATGTCAGCTGACGAGCGAGTTAAGGCTGACCTATGGAATATTAAGACAAATAGATTTTGACATAACTGAGGAGGAAGTAGTGAACACTTTTGAGTGCATTTATAAAATAGTTTCAGCAAAGAGACTGAAGCGCCTTGACGAAAATGGAAAATGGGTTGACAGTGAGACTATGAGAGTTTGTTTTCAGTCTCCAACCTTACCTCCGTATGTTCATGCATATGGATATGGGATAAAGGTGGAGCTAAACTACTTTCCAGTTACTCAGTGTTCGGGGTGTTGGAAGTTTGGCCATCTCGTTAGAAACTGCCCGAGTAAGAAGAAAATATGCCCAAAATGTGGAAGCGGTCATGAAAATTGTGAAATCACTGTCTTTAAATGCGTAAATTGTAAAGGAGACCATATGGCGCTGAACAAATGCTGTCCGGCATATATTAAAGAACGAAGAATCAGAACAATAATGACTCAGAATAATTGCACGTACCGAATAGCGTTAGAGAAATTATTGAACGAGAAACATAATTTGCCCAGGTTAAGCGACAAGATAGTCGAAGCAGTCAACGAATGCAATCATGCACCAGAAAGAGTCAGCGCTGGTCCCAGTAGTTACCGGGACGCACTCAAAACAGGAATGGAACCGGAGCCTGGAACTGAACAGGATATGGACTCGAAGATGGACCAGAATGGTAGTGAAGAAGAAGATGATGCGACGAGGAGCCATGAAAGTAACCCAGGCCTGAAAGCCAAGAAACCTACAGGTAAAAAACCAAAAAGGTCTCAAACCCGAAAGAGTAAAGCGGATAAAGAAATAGATATAGAAGAAAACAACGATGTCCATATGACAAGGGAAGATGACTCTGGTTGGCAACAAGATCGCAATGAGAGAAGAGAGGCGATTTCATGGGCTATGTTTTGGATTAGAGCCAAACAAATTTTTATGTCTGATTCAACTGTAGAAGAAAAGATAAAGCTTGCACTTAAGTTTATTATGGAAGTCGTGACCAATTTTGTACTACACACTTTTAGAAATGGAGACCTGCTTAGGAGTATACTGTCTAGTTTTAGCCACGGATAAAAAAAAGCTTAATATAATTCAGTGGAACGCGCAAAGTTTACGACCTAAGAGTTTACAGTTCGAAGCTATTTTAAGTCAGGAAAAAGTACATATAGCTATATTGAGTGGAACTTGGTTAGAGACTGATACGGAGATCAAATTTAGTGGATACAATGTGTATCGTTTTGATCGAGATGACACCTATGGAGGTGTAGCTATAATAGTGCATAAATCCATTCCGTCATATGTAAGTTTATATACTAGTGATAATCCGGGGATTGAAGTGTTGCATGTAAAGATCTTGAACTGTAAGTACTTAAAAAACATATTATCCATATATTGCCCATCGTCTGTCCGCACTAGGCGTGAAGACTGGGATGGCATTTTCTCGAGATTTTCTAAACTAACGTTAATAGCGGGCGACCTAAACGGACATCATACTAATTGGTCCCATAAAAATGACACCAGAGGCGTACAACTAGCTGACTCATCATTAGATCATGGATTTATCCCACTAAACGACGGTAGTCCCACTAGAATTAAATTGGTTAATAGTGTACTACAGGAATCGGCACCCGATGTTACATTAGTCACATCTGATATTGCTATTTATTTTAATTGGAAAGTGACTAATGAAAGTTTAGGGAGTGACCACCTCATGATAAATTTCTTTGTAAAATGTAATTCAAACTTGCTTCTCAATTCTTCTAGACGTAACTTTAAAAAAGCAGACTGGTTAGCATACCGCGAGTACATCGAGCAACAATTAGCAAGTCTGCTTAGTGTTAGTGCAGATTTACAAGCATTATACGATTCATTTATAGCACTTGTCAATGACTCCGCGAATAAACACATTCCGGAAATTAAATTGTACACGGGTCCTATACAAAAATTCACGCCAAAGCACTATTGGTGTCCCCAGCTGTCTATGATAGTTGCACAAAGACGTTTAGCATTGAAATATTTTAGAAAAAATCCTACACCGCAAAACTTAAGCACCTTTGAAAAAATAAACCTTGAGAGTAAAAAATTAATAAGTCAAGCTAAAGCTAAAGGCTGGCACCAATTTTGTGACGACCTAGGTGAGTCTACCACCGCGTCAGAGGTATGGAGGAAGATGCGATGGATGAAAGGCGTCCGGGCCAATTCGGTAGTTGTTTCTGATGGTAAAAAATATGAGTTGCTGTGTAGTCTGGCACCCGACACCGTAACGCCTTCTAAACCCGTTTTCCATTCCGTGAATGAACAGTTAGAACAGGATTTCAGTATTAATGAATTTATGTGTTGCCTGAAAAAGAAAGATACTGCCCCTGGTGAAGACGAAATAACTTATTCCATGATATTCAACTTGCCCTTAAGTGCCAAAAAATATTTGCTTCAACTTTATAATATTATGTATAAGGAGTCATTCATACCCGAACAATGGCGTAGCATACAAGTAGTGCCTATTCCCAAACCCAGAAATCACAATAATTCTGAGACTGTGTTGCGTCCTATATCTTTAATCTCGTGCATATGTAAAATCTTTCATGCTATGCTTACTAAGCGGTTAGAATGGTATGTAGAAAAAAATAAAATATTAGCTGAGTCTGTAACAGGTTTTAGAAGAGGCCAATCTTGTGTCGATTCCTTGGTTCGCTTGATCTCATATATTCAATTGGGATTTTCAGAGAAAATGCCAACCCTAGCATGTTTTTTAGACATAGATAGTGCGTATAACAATGTTCTTATAGAAAAAGTTGTTACCACGTTAGATAACATATCTGTTGGCTCTAAACTTTGTACTTACTTGTGGGAATTCCTTTGTAATAGAAAATTAAAAATAAAAGGTGAGACCACAGATAGGTTTATCAGATGGAGCAATAGAGGCCTAGCTCAGGGTGATCCTATGTCCCCATTGTTATTCAATATAGTCACACACAAAATAGCAATACTGACCAAAAACGTAATGTTAACACAATACGCAGATGACTTTGTCATATACAAACAATCTCACAATTTAAGTGAGAGTGTTATTTTGGTCCAGAATTCACTTAATGAGGCTACAAGGATATTCGAAGAATTAGGTCTAGACATATCAACTAGTAAAACTCAAGTTTGTTTATTTACTCGTAGACGTAAAGTACAGTCGGTAAATTTTAAGCATAATAACAACCTAATTCGTACAGTGGACAAAGTCAAATACCTGGGATTCTGGTTAGATAAGGCTTTACTGTTTAGTTTACATATAAGTGAAATGAGGGCAAAAACTTTAAAATATTTGAACATATTTAAAGTTTTGGCAGGACCGGCATGGGGAGTTCACCCGATACATTTGAGAAGGTTATACATAGCACTAATTAGAAGTAGGCTTGACTATGCATGTTTCCTTTATGACTGTAGTGCTAAGTCACATGTAACAAAATTAGACAGGCTCCAAAATCAAGCGTTAAGAATAATTGGCGGTTTCATTAGATCGACGCCAATTCACGTGATGGAATGTGAGCTTTGTTTGCCACCTTTATATTTGCGCAGATCATTTTTGGCTTATAAATATTGCTTAAAGTGTTTAACATGGACAAACAATAAAACTTTAGAACTTTTAATGTTGCTAGAGCTCTCTTCGCAGAACCGGTACTGGAGAAAAAAGAAAATTCCACTTCTAATCACTGTCTACAATGATATTAAAGATGAAAGGGTGTCTATGTCGAATCCGCTTAAAATGTTTTGTTTAGATACCTGGGTCTCAAATATAAATGTAAAAGATGCAATTATCGCTGATTTAGGTGGTGTTAAGCATTCTAAAACATCGTACCACCCTTGTGACCTTAGGAATAACGTTGTATGTGAGCTAGGTGAAAGATACAAGGGTTGGCATACAATCTATACAGATGCATCTAAAAGCGGAAATAATCTAGGAGCTGCGTACCATGACCCCTCGTATAACGTAAACAGCTCTTATAAAATAATATCTGAGATATGCGTTATGTCAGCCGAACTATTTGCCATCTCAGAAGCTATGTCGTATGCAGTTAGCTTAAAACTTGACAAAGTTGTAATATTGACGGATAGCAAAAGTTCCTTGCAGCACGTAGCTCGCTGCGCCTCTGGCCTCAGAGGCACAGCGTTAGCGTACACAGTGCTACAGAAATTAAGAAGAATACCTGCCGATATGTCGCTGAGATTGCAGTGGGTCCCCTCACATATAGGTTTGCAAGGAAATGAGGAGGTTGACAAGTTAGCCAAAGCTGCCTGCGTGAGAGGGGCGGAAGTATATGTTATTCCAGAGTTTACAGAAAAACTACATACATACAGTAAAAAAGTACAAGGTACCTGGAAGGAACATTTTGACGAACGTAGCAAGGAAAAAGGTGTGTGGTACAAGACTATGCAATGTGAACCTCCTCATGTACCTTGGTTCACATTAGCAGATTTAAGTAGGAAATTAATTAAGATAGCATTAAGGTTACGTTCCGGACACATTCCGCTTAAAAAGTTTGCGTACATGATGAGAAAAGAACCATCTCCAAATTGTGAAACCTGCAATAAAATAGAAGACGTTCAACATGTTTTGACGGAATGTGTTCGCTCACTCAGTCTGAATAGGTTAGATATAGGCGGTTTTCAGAGCATTTTGGCAGAGCCTACGTCAGTTGAGGCTAAACAAATTTATTTATTTGTGTTAGATTATTTAATTAGATATAAAACTATACCATAAGTATTGAATGTAATATTGGTTAAGGTACGATGGGGCTGACATAATCACTAAGGATTTCAAGTCCCTAACTAATAAAAGAATAAAAAAAAAAAAAAAAAAATACTCTGAATGTTTAACTCGGTTTTTAGTGTTTCATACACACGAGTGATTAGTTTAGATAGCAACAACATAGAACATAATTCTAAGCGTGGTATAAGTAGTTAAGGTATCTTTATTGCGGGGGTTGATTCGAGATTTGGCACAAAGCAAGGAAAGTGAAGCGTTACCTTGTGCATCGACCACCCGAAGATAAGCACAGCAGCCATAACCAGTTGTGCTACATGCATCAACAAAACCGATGAGTTGAATCGCAGAAAGATTAGAAGGGATATGAATATTTCTTTTAATTGTGAAAGGAACCATTTGGGATAATTTATTTGCAAATGAAAGCCATTCCTGTTGCAGTGGTTTAGATAGAACCTCGTTCCAACCCTTCTTTTCTGTATATACTTATTGCATAAAGGCTTTTGCCTTCATGATAATAGGCGCTATAAATCCTAGCGGGTCATAAAATCTTGAAATATAACTTAACACTTCTTTTTTGATAGGATTTTCTTTACAAAAAGGTTGAGGGCAAGAGAAAACAAAACAATCCTCTTGCATATTGAGCTTTAAACCTAACGTCTTAATGTATAATTCGTCTTTCTGGAAGTCTACTTCATCAAATTGCCGTTTGTCATTGGGAATGCCCTTTAGAACCCGCTGATCGTTAGATGACCACTTGCGAGTTTAAAAGCTACCCTTGCTTAATAACTCACTTAGCTGTGACTTAGCTTCTGTTACAACATTTAAATCAGAGTGTGAGAAGCACGCATCATCTACATAAGTGCAATTTTTTTAGTATGTAGGATGCTAATGGGAAAACATCTATATATGTTTCAGCAAGCTCTTGTAAGCAGCGAGTGCTTAAAAAGGAACTACTTTTCTGCCCATACGTAACGGTATCCAGTTGAATACATTTTAATGACTCATTAGGAGGATTAATGTTAATACAGCGAAACATCTTTTGTATATCTGTAGAGAAGGTGTATTTTCCCAACCGAAACAAGAGCATGATGTCCACCAAGTATTTTTGAAGCGGTGGACCATTAAGCAAAATGTCATTTAGCGATATTTTTTTATTAGTTTGCATAGAACGTCAAAGACTACACGAGTCCTTGTACTTTTGCTCGTTTCATTAATAACAGAGTCTAATTCAGAGTCTAGAATGGCTTTGACATGAACTTCAGTGCCCGTCTGTGAGTACAGCTTTACTTTGACACTAGGTAATAACACATTGTTGCCAACCGAATTTGACATTAAAGAAATTTGCTGTTGGACTGCCGCCTCTGGATGTAGTAAGGTACTGTGAGATTGCTTACATATATTGCATCGGAAATGAAAGCGGCATTTGCCATCGTGTTTGTTCAGGCAGACAGAACATAAACTGTTATTTTTGCTGAAGGCTATTCTTTCACCACTTGTCAACACTTTAAACTTACTACATTGAAATAATCTGTGGTCTGACTTACAATAAATGCAGGCAGTGGAGGCTGGGGCACTTGCAGTTGTAGATAGAGCTACTGATGCCTTGGAAAATGATTTCCCCGAAGTTGTTACTGTTGACTCAGCATTTTCTAGAGCCAAGGCTCGCTTTTCCATGTATAGTAGGAATTCTTCCACCTTCGGCTCCTCAGCATCACCCCGATCCAGTTGATAAGCTCGTGATATGTATGTATCTAATTTACGGTACGAAATAGCTAATATAATAGGGTCCCAGTTATCAGTGTTTACATTCAAATTTTTCAATGCAGATAAACATTGTTTGACACTAGAAACAAACTGTCTTAAATTTGCTGGATTAGATTTGGTCAAGGTATTAATATCGAGTAAGCAGTTTATGTGCTCATTGACCATTTTAAAGGAATGATTGTACCGTTCCTCAAGAAGCTTCATAGCTTCTTCGTAACTACCTGGAGTTAGAGGAAGGTTTTATATTAAATCGAACGGTTCGTTTACTAGAAATGATCGCAAGTAATATAATTTCTGAAAATTGTCTATTGACCTATCATTGTGGATAATAGCCTTAAACAATCTGTACTGACCAGTAAACGATTCGATTTTAATAGTAGGCAACTTAGCCTTATAGTTGTGGCAGGACGTAGAAGAATCGTAGGAGGACGATTCTTTCATTTTTATGGCCTCATTGAGCACCGTTAGAATATCATTATATTTCGCTTCGAAATCAGCCACGTCTTCAAAATCCGCTCCGTCACATGCCAAAATTTACTTATTGTAGGTACGTCTTATATTTGGCGAATAATTCTACAATTCTCGTCCCTTTTGCTTTTAATGTACACAAGGCACTTAGTTTCACCTCTTGTTCATTATTTGTGAAAGAATACAATCTTGTAATTGAGGATTTAGTGTATCCTCGTGAAGCACGTAGTGTTTAATATCTGGTTGCGTCGTGGTCATTTTCACAAATATCACCACTTCCGTATTATTATCAGAAGTCACAACTTCCGTATTATTTAAAGTTTACAAGTTTTATAATTATAACTAAAGTGAAATTAATGCAACAATAGCAAGAGCAAAGAAAATGGCGTAATGGCGTCTAGCTAGGGCCAAGCAAGACGCTATAAGATAAGAACGGAAGTTATTTCATTGAACGAGCGGAGAGAACAAGAATGAACGAATGGTAGTATAATTCTCCAATCGCGTGGCCGGTCGAGGCGATGACAGCTTCTGTGACGCTAAGCGCTGCGTCTACGCTTCAATATGGCGGCAAGTGTAGATCGGCAACAGCAGGCCCAAACGACGAAATATAATTACAGGAATGTTATGAAAATACTTGCGTAGCCGCCATCTTGGAAGAACATCAGGCTTCTCGCTCTAACTATGGAGTTTGTGATCTTGCCTCCCTCTCCGTTTGGTGAACTTGGTCTGGTTAGACACAGCCGAGAAATGTATGCGAAGAAATTTCATAGATAGAACGTATTGCGAAAACACAAATCAAATTATTTATTAACTAAATATTTTGATTCGTACTTTTTATTTTTCTCCAGTAGTCACACTACTTAATACTATATAAATTATAAATATTAGATGTCATATACCAAAGAAAAACGACCAAGATCACCTATGTCCGAGGTGGGGATCGAATCCACGTACTCAGCTTTCGCGGCTGATGCCTGTATCCCTCGGCCACTCGGTCTTAGCAACCACCGGTCAAATTTCTCGGGTATATGCAATCCCTTACAAGGCTAGGCGCCTTTGACCATTCTCTAAGGGCAAGCAATACATGCCTGCACCTCCTATTAGAATACTTTACAGTTTTCTAGAATAGCTAGAGAGAGCTGGTGCTGCCATCTATTGAACGTATTGCGAAAACACAAATAAAATTATTTATTAACTAAATATTTTGATTTGTACTTTTAATATTTCTCCAGTAGTCACACTACTTAATACTACATAAATTATAAATATTAGATGTCATATACCAAACAAATACCACCAAGATCACCTATGTCCGAGGTGGGGATCGAACCCACGTACTCAGCTTTCGCGGCTGATGCCTGTACCCCTCGGCCACTCGGTCTTAGCAACCACCGGTCAAATTTCTCGGGTACATGCAATCCCTTACAAGGCTAGGCGCCTTTGACCATTCTCTAAGGGCAAGCAATACATGCCTGCACCTCCTATTAGCTGAGTACGTTGGTTCGATCCCCATCTCGGACATAGGTGATCTTGGTCGTTTTTCTTTGGTATACGACATCTAATATTTATAATTTTTATAGATAGAATTAAAAAGAAATGATCTTTGAAGGTGTGTATGATGCGACGATAAGCAATCGCGCCGCTCGTTTGGTCTTCTTTCTTGAAGTATGTTAATTGGTAATTGACGTTCTTGCGCCGAACACGATGTGAATTTGCGTGAAATCGGCGAAATTATTTTCTTGTTGCGTCAAATATGCTATGAGGGTTTTCGTAATTACGATGATTGTAGCAAAGTCTTGCTATCTTGATTGCACGATGCGACGAATATAATAGCTTCGCGCCGCTCGCGTAGCTTTGCTTGAATACCTTTTTCTTTTTCTTAGTACTTAACAAATCGTTATTTAGGAATCTTCCGTCCACGACGAAGTAATTTGCGTAGGACTTGTAAATCTTGCAGGCACGATGCGACGATTTGTAAGATTGCGTCGCCCGTCTTCTTACATGTATTGCGTGTTCGTAGCACGATGGTTAATTGGATCTTCTTATTTTGATTGCGTGTTCGTAGCACGATAGGTATTTTGCGGTCTTCTTATTGCGTGCGTGGTACTAGTACGTAGCTCTTCTCTGGGTGGGCACGTGTCGCAAGCCGATTCTTGATTATGTTTCTTCTCGAAGGACCATGTTCAGGGGAGAAGTTGGAGTGTGTAGATGCAGTGACAAGGCCCAGTTTTAGGAACGCTATTTATTAAAATAGAAAATTAAGTAGCACAATTGCACAACACGTATTTGCCGATTCGTGACCGATACAAGAAGCCCGAAGAGTGAATGAACGAACTTAAACATTAGAATGAGTGAATGAATTATTACATTCTGTTGGAGTTGCCAACAATACATACCACAAGTTTTAGATTCTATTTTCGGTCATATACTGTCGTAAATGCAATTCCGGCAAAAATATGAAATATATCAGAAAAGTAATTATACCATTATAAAGACAGCATCTTCGTTATTGTTTATGCCAATTTTCAAAGCAATTCATTGAACTATGTGACCACCGTACACATTTCAAACTTTAAAGTGCTCTCCTGTAAACTAGCCATTTTTAACTTACGACAACTTACGTAGGGGCCGTCGAAATATTGACAAAACGTTCACACTAAGAAAAAAGTAATTATTACACTAACTACATTAAAATTGGGACAAGTTGAGCCAATAACAATTACTGACTGGAAGTCTTATAGCTGGAGGTATACGAGGTTTAAAAACATGCATTTTTTTCTTAACTTAATGAAGGGCACTTTTTGAAATGTTGTATCTCAAAATCTATGTAACTTACGGTAATGCAAGCTAACTCAAATCCTTTCAAAGAATTATGGGCAAATTGGCCCATATGTCCAATACACATCTCATGTACACCAACTGAAAGTTAGTTACATAAGCTTTATTTCCTAATATGGGGACAAACTTTAAAAACACCGGAGAAGAGAATTATCAGCCTTCAAATATTCACCCCCATACAACGTTTATTACTGCACTAGCTGTGCCCCGCATGGTTTCAACCTAATACATGTCGTTGTCTAACTCGGTACACAGATCGCGGACACAAAACTCAACGGCGTTGCAAGACCAATAATTGTTCCATTATGGAAATAATATGTAGTTAGAAATAGCAAAATGAACTCATTATTTAGAATAACAAGCGTTGAAAGTAACAAGAAGACTGAAGAGAGACGAATATCGATGTTTGCCGATAGTGCCAGTTTTCCGAATTACCCGCACTTGGTCTTGTTTTTGTTAATTCGATTCAGTTACACGGCTGTGTGCCGTACCGCACTCGCAGCATCCGACGATAATAAATAATAACTATTTAAGTTATAATGTATGTGTATTGTATGTGTATGTGTGTTGTAAGTAATTTTTATCAAAAATTTATTATAGTTAAGACAGTCGTATCGCGATTAAGGGCCTGCTTAGAGTTGAATATTACCTACGCTTTCATTTCGGGTCTGTGCGAACTTAAACATTTCATCTTAAAATATCTCGATTGCCCCAACCTTCACAGTCAAGCCATCATAATAACAATTACAGCAAATAGTGGGGTCTACAAGCCTGCATATTTAATAATTCTATTGGTGATTGGGCTGGGTTTCATACATTGTTGCCCATCATTCTGTAATAGTCTTTCTAAGTTTTGTTGCAATTAGTATCAAAAAGATAATAGTTTTTTAAATAAACGTCAGATACTAAAAAACTTCCAAAAATTTTTCAGTTTTTTACGTCCTATGCCGAAATCCTTTTTTTGTTTTTCTTGTAATACTCGTATGCATTTTTGTACATCCCTATAGGGCCTATATAATATATTAAATTATATTGCAGATTTGCAACACGACTTGCGATTTGTATGAAAAACTTAGATAACTGGCCTCCCGCCTTTTGAATTTCGTGTTTTTTTTGTAATATGCATTTTTGTAGATCCCTATAGGGCCAATATAATAATATACTAAATTATATTGCAGCTTTGCAACACGACTTGCGATTTTTGAATTTCGTGTTTTTATTTTCAATTACAAAGTTTGCTGACATAATTTTACCCTTTAATGAAAGAATATTCAGTGCGCTATAAGGACATTATTGAATGTTTTTCGTAGCGTAATTAGATAAGGCGGTATTAAGCCGAAAACGTTAGCAAAACTCAAAATAACGCAAGTTTACTAAAAATAGAACTTTTTGAAGTCTCGAATCTTTGAAACTATAAGACCTACGGTAATGCATGTTAGCTCAATTTGTTGAAAATGTATTATTCTTTAAACGCTTCTTAACATATAGGTAATGTCAAAAAACGTAATGTTTTTTAAATAAAAATGAGAAACTAATAAATGATTGTTTTCGCAGTTTTTCACGTACTACGTAGCTAGCACAACTTTTTTTGTGGTTTTGTAGTGCTCTATGGTGTCTAAACAACAAACCAAAAATGCAGCTATACTGCATGCTTTGTGAGTTTAATGTAAAGTTTGACCGTACTAACAATATAATTCGTTGAAATAGTTTATTAATTAGATGTAAAATTATGATATAAAATTTTGTGGATATTTCAGAATCAAGAGCGGTTAAAGGGAATTAAAATGATAACAGCATTAAAAATAACATTTTATTAGTTTTAAAAAGTAACTGATTAATATATAATTACCGATAAATCTATGTTAATATATACAATACAGTAATTGTTCAGAATTTTCCTAACGTTTATACAAATGTCTTTATTTCAATGCGCGGTAAGACCGTCTATCAGGAAAGTCCGTCTAGCAACTGATTCCCACCCCTAACTCAACAATACAAGACGCATAATATGACGGACGTTCCTTACAAATAAAATATGCCGGACTTAACCATAATACTATTTATGATTCGAATTATTATCAAATACATTTTGATCGGTAAGTTTTATTCCATTATTCATAAACGTCTCTTAACTTAACAAGATGCTAAGTATTGTTTGTCCCTTTCGATCTTATAGATATAAAGGTAAGACCAAAAGGGACAAACAATGCTTAGCGGCTTTATTATTAAATTTACTTTACTTGAACAAAATTATGAATCAGTCTAAATTAACCATAGTTATGCAGAAAACGACAAACTTTAATTATTATTTATTTTCAACCAAACTCAATATGTTAAAGTTTAAAACAGATTGACGAAAAATAGCTATGGTCAAATATTTCTGCAAAGCTATGGTTAATTATTACTAAATTATTAACAAATTATATTACATAAAAATGAGCCGCATTTTTTGAACATTAAGACGTCGGCTATCAGGGAAGCAGATAATATTCATAACTTTGGAAAACTTTACAAAGCCAATTAAAATAATTAATCGATAAGCAAAATGACAGCGGCGTTCCAGGGGTTTGGATCGCCATTTCTGTCATAATATAAACGCTGTCCTAAGTCGTTTACAAGTTTTCAAGTCCTGGAACATTCCACCACAGCCGTGTAAAATTATAACCTAATTATAATAATATTTATTATTTACACATTACAGTTATTTATTAAATATCTACATTATGCTTTGGTATCCTAAGAAGTGGTCCCGATAAAAAGAAGCAGTGTATGATATGGTATCTTTTTGAACTGATCGGTTTTTATTATGCAGTACTTATTTATTAATAATCCTTATACAGGGTTACTTTTTCACCGGTACAATAAATTTTTATCGATAATAGATTACACATATTTGGTATCGATAATAGATTACATTTGTCAAATAAAATTGACATTTTTTTTATTTATTATTAATTTATACTTCATGCAAATGCAAAATAATGGGCCTACTAATGATAAGACGTCAACGGGGTGCGGGACGCAGAGGGCGGCGGAAAGGGGTGAGCAACCTGCGCACGAGTTGGCAACATAGCAGTTACCTCAATCTCGGTGACTAGGTCACGGTCAGTCACACGGTTGACGTCGGTGTGTGTACGCGCACCGCATCGTACTACCTTCAGTCGGAAATTGCTCGTACGAAATGGTTCGTAGTTATTTTCTCATTGGGGAAAATACAGTGGCAGCCCAGCGGCTATACGCTGAAGAAAGTGTGCCCCGCCTGGAAAATGCCAGTGTTATAGCCATGGCCAGCCAGGTCAACAGATTTGACCCCGTGTGACTGTTTTTGTGGGGTGAGGGTAGGCACAAAATTTAAAAGACTTAAAAAATCTAATAATAAGTGCATTTGATGAACTTAAAAGTGAGAACTACAGACTTGTGTTGGGAAATATCGAAGGAAACATTCAAAAACGGGCAAGAGTGTGCTTAGTTAACCACGGCCAACATTTTGAACACTTGCTTAAGTATGTGAATTAATTAATTAGTATGAGAAATGGACTCCATTAATTAGGTATGTTTTTTTTATTCCAATCATTGTGCATAAAGTTAATTTCAAGTGTTTAAATACGCCTAAATGAAGAAAGTTTCTGTCCTTAGTGCAAGTATGAAGGAAGATTTGGGATCAAGTAAGATTTTTTTGCCAAGTCATAATCATAAGTTGATTATCACCGCCGCTTTTCTAAGCCGCCATGCCACGTGCGATGACGTTGTAAACAAACAGTTGCCAGTTCGTGTGTTTTGTTAGTTATGTACATTGATAATGCGTAATGCGTCCAATTTTCTTATTAGGTTTGCGGATAAGTTCAAACATCGGTATTTTAGTTTTTTTGTTCTAAAGGGGTAGTAACAAAAAATGCTAGTATTCTGTAACTTGGACTACTATAACGTATGTTGATTTTTTGTACTGGTGAAAAAGTAACCCTGTATACTATAGTCTATAATAAAAATACAATCATATTAAATTAAACAAGCTTGTGTGAATTAAGGCGTTCAGTACAGCAACATGCTTTTGACTTTTTGAATAATTTGCGAATTTTCATTTTATGATTAGTATGTGTGCACTATTAGAACAGTATACATTTTTTTATGAGCTGATTTACGTTTTAGAGAAGATGATCTAATATAAAACAGTTACATTTGTTAACTGGTTCCTACTCAGGGCTGTCAGATGTACCACCACTTCAAGCTCTGAAAGTACTTTTGTAGGGGAGTTAATTTTCGATGAAAAATGCAAAACCGCCAAAGTTGTAAGTACCGTTCAGCACTCTCAAATTAAAAGTCAATGAAATAATGTCTGTTTCGTAATAAGACTGTTCAAAGACGCATAAAATGACTCTTACAGAAAAAAGTATTCTTAAATATATAATTGCTTAAGCCCGGAGATCAAAGAGGTTCCTTCTTATGAGGTGATTGTAAAAAAACTAAAGGACTTTTTAATCAAAAATGCTTTTTATAATATTGACGAATTTTATAATCTTATTTAATTTTTTTTACTTTTCTAATTTTATTATGGTTATTATTATTATTATTTGATTTTTCTTTTTTTTTTTGTATTAGATTGTTGATTGTGTTGTGTCACACTGATAATATTATTTAACGTAGTTGTAAGTATATTTGACATGTGTTATTATTAACATTAAAGAATTTGAATTGAATTGAAAAAGGTAAAAATCAGGTAAATACTGCCAGAACACCGTGTTCAAGAATTACTAAAGGTACATTGGAACAAGTAACGTTAAAACTTCTACATGATCATTTGATTGAATATGAACTTATTTTTGTTTTGAAGTTTTGTTTGTAAGGATTACAAAAAAAATTGTCCTGTTTAACAAAACCAGTCAGTTTAAAAATATACCATATCCTACGCTGCTACTTTTATACCGAACCACTCTTTATAATAGTTGAAGAAGAAGGAAAGTGCATGACCGACAGTTTCAATGCATGTATGGCACAAAGACTTTATTTTATTTTATTTTCATAAAATCATCGCTAGTAATAGAAGGTACCAGCTAACATAATATTAGCATGACTTCAAATGGTATATTTACCATGTAAATTCGAATGCCACCTTCACGGATTAATTTCAACAGTACCGAAATATCGGGTGCTCAATTATACGAATTTACCGTAAATACTCGTATCTCGTTTTAAAATTAGATAACATCAATTTTGTTTTTATAACTAAACAAATTGAAATTGAAGTTACTTTTTCAGTAATATCAAATATATGTGGCATAAATTCTTTGACTTTGACTTTGACAAAATAAAAACAAAAATCAAAATATTTAATATTATCTTATGAGTTATGAAATAAAACTATGAAAACGGATAAACTCGCGTAGGTATATTAATTAACTTTGACTGAGTCACCCGCAGACCACGAACCCTGTAAAGTGTTCGAAACGTCGGAATAAAGTTAATTAATATACGTGAGGTTATCCGTTTTCATAGTTTTATTCCAAAATATTTAGTTAATAAATAATTTGATTTGAGTTTTCATAATAACTTCTACGAGGAGATTACTTTTTATAAAATATCGGTGGATCATATTGTACGTTCCATGGTTCCGGTTGAGCCACAGTATATTTCCACGTCATCTCAACATATTTATGAGGTCTAGGCGCTTGCCATTCAGTGTTCTCATACCTGTCGTCCAGCCAATTAAAAGGTATCCTACCCATATAAGCATCATACAGGAAGGTCAGGACCGAATGGTTTTCTATCGGAGTGAAGTAGTGTGTTAGTTCTTTGGCCCTTAGGTCCATAGAGAAGGCGTTCATGCCTAGGAGGCCGTCGTAGAGCCAGGATTGACCTTGACTTGCTCTGTGGAGGGCGGCTCCGCTGTCCAGGCCTAGCATGGCCCATCGGCCCCATACGCAGAAGAACCAACCCCACTCGGTCTGAAATAAAGATAATATTTAATATTAAATAAAAATATTTTAGCCTATATAATGTCCCACTGCTGGGCACAGGCCTCCTCTCATATATGAGAGGGATTGCGCTATAGTCCCCACGCTGGCCCTAAGCGGGTTGGGAACTTTAGACCTTTGAATTTCTTCGCGGATGTATGCAGGTTTCCTCACGATGTTTTCCTTCACCGAAAGCTAATGGTAAATATCATCTGATATTCCGTACATAAGTTTCGGAAAAACTCATTGGTATGAGCCAGGATTTGAACCCACGACCTCCGGATTGAAAGTCAAACGTCTAAACCACTGAGCCACCACCGCTGGTACCGCAAGATACTCATATTTATTATTATCCTTTATTTATCTCTCTTTTTAAGGTTAGGTTTTTATAAAAATGTCTATAAAAGTCAATTTTTTTTATGTATAGTCCATTTCAAATACGAAGGCCCGATGCCACTCGAAACTTTTGTCATTTAATTGGTCCACTACAAATTGGCACGTGTCGTACACCGATGTATGCAAAAATATCACGCCACAAAGGGGTCTGGCCAGGTATATTTTGTTATCGTTTATCCTATTGTTGACGCCTAATGATTTTGTCAAGTAGAATCAGGCCTTCATATTTGAAATGGACAATAATACCTTCTTTAATGCATGCTATTTTAATAAGATATATATATATATATTAAGTAAAATTATGACTCAATATTATGATGCTGGAAATCAACGCTATTTTATTTGCTATACACCCTGATGATTATGACCCTTATTACCATTGAGGATCTGATGAATATAAAACACCAAATCAAAAAAATTAAAAACAACCAACTTCAACCGATTTCTCCAAGATCCTTTCATCTGTGGTTTCCATCATTGGTTTCCTATCATCAAATTCTACTTTCTGAATGCAAATTCTTGTAAATAAAAGAAAATTACCAAAAGCGCCATACATTGTACCTGTAACATTTGAAGAGATCCCTCGATTTCTCCAAGATCCCAACTTGGTGCTAATGGGACTATCACGGGGTTATACACGTTCGATCACAAAAAAAATCGGTTCACGATTCTCTGAGATGTAGGGTTGTTACCCTACATACATACAACAAAAAAAATCAATCGAATTGAGAACCTCCCCCTTTTTTGAAGTCGATTAATAAAGGAACAAGTCAGATGCTTACCTTTGGACACTTGCCCGTATACTTCTGTGTCTTCAGCGCATATTTGTAAAATGGTGATGGTTTTCTTTTATACCACAAGATGAACTGGAAGCCAACTATGATGGCTACTGGATTTTTTACAACGCCAGGAGTTGGTGACCCAAATTGCAGCCTGCAAAATGAATAAAGAAAGAAAACCCTTATTTATGGGTATTTTTTCAAAGTCGCATGAAAAATGGGGTCTTACTGCCATCGCGCGGCATGGGCGTAGAATAATAGAGGTCAGGATGAAAGGGGTTGCCGGCCGAAGATATATAGACGAACGAGCGAAGCGAGGCCGAATACTCGTAGGTCTGCAACCCCATATTTCCGGCCGAGGTGTATTATAGTGCTTTCCTCAAACATGCAATGACCAACAAAACAATCTAAGTTTTTTTTATACGCATAGTATTGCATGGTGGCAGAATGTCATGATGCCTGTGCCACTAACTTATGTGGAATGGAATTAAAAAAAGAGCACTTTTGCCTAGCCTTCAAGATTTGTATTAAATCCCATTAACGACCTCTTGTCCTAGTCGCACCTGAAACGTCATATTTCGCAACCTATTATAAGGAATATAAGAACAATACTTCATTGCATGTTTGAGAAAAATAAATAATTACCAATATGACCCAGCTCTGTTGCAAACATATGTTTGTCTGTTTGTCCATTCGTCCACATATCGGTAAAATGGAATAGTGCCCGCCCATACAGCCAAATCGAAGACATTTGGCATTGGGTGCGAGGCGTTTACGTTTTCAGGCATCAGGTACTGAAAAAATAAATAAATTTTAAATATACCTTTTTAAAAATCAAGTTAAGTAGAGGAGACTCTAGGACCCTACATATATTTTTATTTAATAAAATGCTATTTTAGTGCGAAAGTCCCTTTTTATTAGGGTTCCGTGGCCAAAGTGACAAAAACGGAACTACTAATAATACTTTCGCCATGTCCGTCTGTCCGCAGCATAGCTGCGTGGGCGTTAATACTAGAAATCTGTAATTTTTTACTGGTATACAATATACCTACATATTAAACATGCCAACAAAGTGGTCCAATAAAAACTAGAAAAAAAACTCGAGGACCCCAACCCAACTGGTGAAGTAGGGATGATTTTTTTTATTTGCTGTAATCCTATAGTGTGGGGTATCATTGAAGAGGTCTCTTAAAAAGAATAAGTTTTTTTCTGTAGTCAATATTTTCGGAGGTGGAAAACCAGCTCGTGGTCGCCCTGTACACACATGGAAAAGAAGCGTGGAGAGCGAATTGCGAGCCAATATTGCTCAAGACAGAAAAGCGTGGAAGGATCTTGTGGAGGCCCTATGCACCTCCGGGGTGCCCTAGGAATTACAACAACAACAATATTTTCGGAGATAATCGGTCCAGAAGGAAAAATAATTGTGTCCCAAAATTCGTAGGCCCAAAAAATATGAAAAAAAAAATCATGAATAGTGGTCTTTTAGAATAAAATAAAACTAAAACTATCTTGAACATAATCGGCCCAGCCGTTTTTGAATAACTACGGAATCCTATACTGAGCATGGCCGGAAAGAGCGTAAGTTACAAGCGTTAAGAATCAGCTGAATGACGTCACAAGTGATGTTTCATATTATACGTAAGAAAACGACGAAAAAAGGTAACAAGTTTAGTGTCAAATGTCACTGCCAAACACAAGTGACATTTCAAACACAAATTGTTTTGGCTACAGTGGCAGCTCTGAATGAGCTATGAGACGTCAACTATTTTTAAGATTTTTAACAAAAATAATGCAAAAAAGTTTAAAAATATATGTTTAGTACAGATGATGCCTTTTTTAGGCTCTAGTGCGAGAAGTGGCTCATTTTAACTCAGGTCCAAAACTTCGAAGGGCCATCTGTACTAAAAACGTCGTACGAGATGAGACACGTGCTAAGAGGAAATTCGTAACTTGTGTTGATTTTAAAACTTGTTTCGGATTTCCTGTTTTTCGCATTTGTGTCATAATGTACTATTTTGTAATCTACATGCGTATATCTCGAAATGGTTTTCGATTTAGGGACATCGAAAATTTTGAAACATTGTCAATTAGGGCCCTGGTTTTGTAAATATTTGGTTGGTTAACCAATCAATGTTATAATTATAACTACCCGAATGTGTACAAATTGTTTATTTAAATACCTAAAAAAAGAGATTATAGTTTAAGACACTTATAACAATTGTAAAAGAAAACTTACCATAGGATGATAATGAATCCGCGCTGGAGTCATGTATACACTATTGTTGGAGACGTAAGCAGAAATATCATACCATGCACCAAGAATATTTTCGAAGTTCTTCTGATTCTGAAAATATGAAAAAATCATTGATATACAATGTACAGTCGAGTGCATTAATATATAGACACATTTGTAAGGGATCAGTATGGAGAAGTGTATATATATTAATGCCCTTGACTGTACATCATCAGCCTCTCTCAGTCTACTGCTAGCTGTGGCCTCTTCTACTAACTATGAGTATAAACGCATACTTTTCTAATAAGAATTGCGAGCTCTTTCGATCCTCATTAGCCGAAATTTCAGTCATTTTTTTAGTCTTCCACCGAGTTATGGTCGGAGAAGTGTATGAAAAATACTAACTAAATGGATTTTCTTTTGATACTTTTTATTTCTATCAGGACCGAAAGAGCGCGTGATTCTGAGTAGAAAAAAAGAAATAAAATTAAAATTAGGAAAATTTAGAAAATGAAATCCAAATAAAAATCCGCCCTCGTAGTATATGTCACAAAGCCCGGACGACGGGTGCAAAAATGAACTTTTCACTAGTGCTTGATGAAATATCGACTATTCTATCGACATCCATATGAACAAATTATGTAATTTGAAATTTATGGATTATACTTATTATGTTTCCCTAGTAGTTCCACTTCTTTTCCAGATATCAAATTATATAAGATTTGTGAAATTGAAACCACGAACTTTTTTAGTCTACACATTCTGATATTTCTTGTGAATAATTTCGCCTTGAGGATGTAAAAGTTATCTTAACAAGTGCACTTTAAACTTTTGAACGATATTCTAGCTGGTTTTTAGACTTTAATTTTGGTTTTGTGACTGTTCTATGGTACTAGGTATTATTGACATATTATTGTTTATCAATTTTAGGTTGCAATGCCTCTGATTACGTACGGTTGTATAAATTACTATTGATCAATACATTTCTAATTCATAAAATGTTGGTATGGATGTCGATAGAATAGTCGATATTTAACTAAGCACTAGTGACAAGTGCAGTTTTGCTCCCGTCATCCGGGGTTTGTATGACCAAGGTACATACCGGATAGTCCTTAAGAACGAGTTCAGTGGACGTGGCCGTAGTCAGGATATGCCGAGTTGTTAGAACTGCGCAACCCGCGATGGGGTTAGTTTTCTTGTAGACAGTACAGCAATAACAGCCCAGTAGTTGAGGGTGGTCCTGTAAAACGGATAAGAAATTCTTCATCACAATATCAGACGTCCACTGCTGAACATAGGCCTCTCCTAAAGATTGCTACAATGACCGGTCCTACGCCACCCGCAACCAGCAGACTCCTGCCACCTTCACCAGGTCATCAGGCCTACCCACGCTGCGCTTTCCGGTACGTGGCCGCCATTCGAAATTTTTTCCGCCCCAGCGGCCTTCAGTTTTACATGTAATATGTCTCTCACTGCCACTTCAGTTTAGCGATCCGGAGAGCTATATCGATTACTTTCTTTCTGCTGCGGTTGGTTTCATTTCTAATACGTTTACTCAGAGAGACTTCCAGCATTGCCCTCTCCATTTATAGGAAATTGTATAACGTCTTCTACACGATCGGATCTAATCCCCAGCCATGGCCTTAGTTGATATTAAAAGTTAGTGTAGGAAGCGGTTGACCCATCCGATATTTTGGTTGATCGCGAGCGCATACAAACTGACAAGTTGAGTCAACCACAAAATCGCGTGGAATTAATGCGAAAAATGGTTAGTCACGACAGATGGTGGTTAGACCAAGGCGTAAGTAGTATATTATAACCCCCTTATTCATTCACGTCTCCTAACTTAGCAAGTCGATAAGTATTGCTTATTTCTTTTTGAATCATAGATACAAGTATATTGATAAGACCGAAAGAGACTAACAATACTACATATGGGCTTTCTAACTTAGGAGACGTTCATGAAAAAGGGGGTAAAACTTTTAATGGCAGGGCGTGAGAGAAAAAAGCGGAAAAGGAAAGGTATGAAAGAAATATACTTTACTTAAGTGAGGTAAGTACGTTAAAAAATATTAATGAAGCAATGAAGAAGAAATACGTAAACAAAGAAATAAATATGAAGAGTACTTAAGTCGATCGAGAAAAAATAATGATAATTCTGAGAGAAAAATTTAGAACAAAACAGACGGACAAAGTGTAGGATATTATGACACTGAGAGAAACAAACAAAAGAAAGAGCACAGAGAACACAAATGCATACAAAATTGTTGTACGATGCGTCCCAGTACGCTGCGCTAATCGTGAATGGCTGCAACTTGTAAGGCCTCTCAAATTCTTCATAGTAACTTTGGGAGTAAGGTTCCGGTGGTATTTCTTCGACTCTGAAATCCGGTGTTAGGACAGGATCTCTTTTTGGGTCTATCAAGGGCCTGTTGAACTGGAAAATAATTAAAATTATGCAATACACGGTTCTTTCTTGAATCACTAATAATCTAGTACACACCCTAATTATGTGGAAGACTTTTTCATGCATATTGTGATCTCGATATTTTGTATTGATAAGTGTTTTTTTTTCGCAATTTCATCGTTGGTCTCATACTAATTAACATAAAAGTCGTTGCTCAGTATGACTACTCAAACACTGTACAATGTATGCAAGATTATTGATGACCAGAGATCGGACAAATAAATGTGCGTCATTGTGCGCAGTAGTATGAACATGACCCCAAATTTGATTGAATAATTAATCATTTAATCATTTTCAAAAATTATCTATTTGAAACGTTTGTAAATAGTCACATTAAAGCTCCGAAATTAAATTTCAATTAATTAATTGTTTAATTATTCATTCAATCAACTTTGGAGTCCTGTCCATATTATTACGAACAATGACGCATATTTTTAGTCCGATCTCTGTTGATGATTCAGGAAAGAACCTGTGTAATAATAAAGAATAATGGTATACAGAGAGTGCACTTCAGCTCGTTTGTGGGGAGACACTATCGCGAATCCGAATTTCCAAACCCTACGCCGGTTCAGACGACGCAAAGGAGCCACGTAGTTGTATAACCTAAATCTAACTAAGTTTATAAATATTGGATGTCATATACCAAAGAAAAAACGACCAAGATCACCAACATCCGAGGTGGGAACCGAACCCACGTGCCCAGCTTTCGCGGCTGATGCCTGCACCGCTCAGCTACTCGGTCTTAGCAACCACCAGTTAATATTCTCGGGTAAGGTATATGCAATCCCTAAGGTTAGGCGCTTTTGACCATACTACAAAGGCCAGCACTACACGCATGCACCGCCTATCAGAATACTTTTCAGTTTTCTTGAATAGCCGCTAGAGAGCTGGATGCTTAGCCAAGTTGCCAAGCGCAAGCGCTTAGTAGCATATCGTAGTTTTCCCTCTCTGTCACTATTTCATATTAGTCCTACAATGACAGTTAGCTGTCTTTCGTTTACGATTACGAATGACGATTACGCGCACGCGCTAGCAATTAGCAATTGGCAACTTGTCTAAGCACCCTGGTGCCGCCATCTATTGAAGTAATTGTGAAAACACAAATCAAATTATTTATTAACTAAATAGCCACCTCCCACCCACCTCGGACGTTGGTGATCTTGGTCGTTTTTTCTTTGGTATATGACATCCAATATTAATAATTTAATTTATATACTTAGTATTAAGTAGTGTGACTACTGGGGAAAAAATAAAAGTACAAATCAAAATATTTACTTAATAAATTTGATTTGTGTTTTCACAATTACTTCAATTAATGTTTCTTTTTATTTGTAAATGTGTATACATGTCTTATTTTTTTCAATTGTTTAATTTCAGTTTCATGATGCATTGGGTGTTATATTGTAATGTCGTGTAAACTTTTGTTTTAATAAATAAATGAAGGCAAAATACCTATCGTAAATATCGTAGGGACACGAAGAACACTTTGCTACTTTAAAAGTTTGTAATTCTATTCACAGATATACGGTCCACGGAAAGAACATGTCTGGTCAATTCAAATTACAGAAGGAAAAACCACCTTACTTTTAACACAAGAAGATGTGAATTTGCCTTGATTTTTTTAAGTATTGTACATGTTTTTTCCATGGACCCTTCAGATGTAAAAAAAAAGTAAGGCATTAATGAGTAGGTATTGTTATATACTTTGCTTATTAACCCACTCAGCGGCAGCGTTGAAAATGTCGGAAAAAATAAATATTTATTTCGGGAATGTTTGAAATCGTTTTATTCGGGTTTTTACAGAAATAATAATTGTCACTCTCACATCTTCCATCTATTTCAGTTGACTTTTCAACGATGTCATCGCGTTCTTCTGGTACAAGTGAAAATTAGACCCCAAAAACGAAATGGTCTCACCACAGAATTAGATTTGGATAGAAGAAACAAGTTCATTCATTTGTATGGCGGCCGAGTGTGTCAGATTTTGTACTGAAGTTGTTACTTGCCTATGATTTTAAATATGTCTCAGGCCCTTGAGTATTCATATTTTTTTGTGTTGTTGCAATTAATATTACTTAAGGAGGCATTATTAATGTTTTTGTTGTCACTTCAATTTACAAAATTTGACGCCCGAAAGCTGCAAGCTGCGATTAAAGACGGACAACTCAGTGGATTTCACTGAGTTCATTTGACACGCTAAGTAGATACGTTTGCTTGATCTATGGTATATATGACATCTGTGGGTCTCACCTTATATCTTGCATGATCTGCAGGCGTGTGCATACGCCATTTATATATAGGGTTATGTTCGAACTCTGGACCCGTCCAATCGATTTCGGCTGTTACGGCCGATAACACGATGAACCTAAATAATGAAATCGTATATATTTTACAGTAATAAATACATTAATAAATGGCGGTAAACAAGGAATTATGAATAATAACAAATTGGAGCACCAACCGAAGAAGAGGGCTTAAATTTCACGTATTTTTTTTAACCTCGTAATGCCTATTATATTTTTAGGAAATAATAACCCAGTGTCCTAAAAAAAGGACATTTTATTTTTAGTTTTGAGACCTACAAAATAAAATTCATATTTCTTTGAGATATGTTATGCATATTAATAAACTCTATCAACGATTTTTGGTCAACGTCATGGGCCGTTATGAGTAAATTTTGCTGTCCTAAAAATAGGACGTTGGGCCTTACGAGGTTAAACGTAAGACAGGTCTTCATCGCGTAAACTGACGTTTAATATCATCCTGAATTCCTGACGTTTACGCAATTAAGACCCGTTTGTCGTTAAAATATAAGCGATAAGTCAGAAAGTTTAAAACAAAAAAGTAAATTTTTACTACTGTAATAGCTCAATATAGAAAAACATCGAAATAGCTCAATGTTTTAAAATATTTCACACTATTTATGTAGTACTAAACATTTTGTGTAATTATTAACATCGCATTTTTGAACTACTCCATTAACAAAAAAATTATAAAGGTACTGAAGAACGAAAAAGAACGGAATTCGAACTGTTATTTTGTATGGACAAAAAACCGGTATCAGATACCTGCCTGCAATGTTTGTACTAGACATTAAAATATGTCACAATTCTTGTAAGATGTTGTTTTTAAGTCGGTTAAAAATAATTAATTATCAAAATCAGTTGGCGTGATCTTGAGTTATTCGTCCATTAGTTATTTGTCGTGCACATGCTTAATGCTAAATTAAGATTTATGTTTTTCTCATGATGCCATTGTCAGATCTGGTCCAAATTAAAATGGGACTAATCGGTAAGAATCAGCTTTCAAATAAAAAAATAATCGTCAAAATCGGTGCATCCAATCGAAAGTTTTGAGGTAACAAACATAAAAAAAAACATACAGTCGAAATCTTGCATTAAATATATGATGCATTTCGAAAATGAATATCCATAAACCTGATAATGATTGTAATGTCAAGAAATACTTACCTTTTTTGAGTTTACTCGCTATAGTCAGGGGAAAAGTTTTGTGTTACACACGGATGCAAAAGTATTTTACTTCTCGTATGTTAAAACACTGACAACGCTCAAGATTCTGTTTTAGAATTGCTCGCTTCGTTCGTGGTTCAACTATATAATCCGTTCGCTTGCTCGTGTTTCAATTTCATACTCGCGAGTAAAATACTACTTTGCACAATTGTATAACAAATAACTAATATTCGTAGACTTTGTAACGCTTAACTAAACAAAGACACATATATGTACTAACAAAACAGAAATAAACAAAGACACGAAATAGTCTCATATCAGCGTGAAGTCATCATCAACATCAACATCTTTGACTTTAGTGTGTTAACATAAATATTACGAGACAAAAAACTTTGTAGTTATTGTAAAACTGACGAATTTTTGTACTCGACCTTCAAAGCTTCATAAAAATCAATACTTGCCACAGTAAAATCCACATTACGAGTATTCCGACGGATCTCTGACTAAATATCTTGCACTGCTTAAAACGAACTGTTTCATCATATGCCTGTGTTTCATTTATATGGTTTCAGTGTTGCCATCAATTTAAACTGAAGTTTCACACTTTTTTTTAAAGTGGGACATTTTAAGTGTAAAATGTCCCACTGTTGGGCGAAGGCTTCTTGGCTCAGTGTGCTTTTTGACCGAATTAAAAAAAGGAGATTCTCAATTTGTGAGTTTTTTTTGTATGTACAGGGTGTTTTTTTTTCGACCGTTCAAATTCTACGTAGTAGAAAAAAAAATCAGCTGTTTCATACAAATTGGCGGCATTACGCCGGCCGAAATGTATGAAACAGCTGATTTTTTTTTCACGATTTCGACTTTGTCCCCATAGTAAAAGTTGGTCAGTATGACCTACACATTCACTACGTAGAATTTGAACGGTCGAAAAAAAAACACCCTGTATATTACTCAATATCTACGAATATCACGTGATCTCCTTTTTGATTTACCTCTGCCACGGGTACTTTAAAATTCATTGGTTGAAATTCATCATAAATACTTTAACTAAGTGGGTGTCGTAAGAGTCGACTAAGGAATTGAAGTGTCACTGACCATTATTTGATAAAAGATTGATGATGGGCAGCAGCATCATCATAGTGGACACATTACTGCGATCGGTAATCCGCTTGCCCAGCTATTATGGATATTTTCCTCCTAATGCGTTTATACGCATAGTTAATAGGAGCCTACTAGTTAATAGCCTACGTCCAGCAGTGGACTATTATAGGCTGAAGATGATGATGATGATGACATTAACTAAGCAAATTGATATTATAATCAAATCATAACACTAAAAGTAACTAAAAAACAATGATAATGAACTCTAACTTCTGAAAAACAAAATATAATTTTACTAAGGTAAATGTAGGAGTGGATGACACTGTACCAATGAATGACTTTTTATCAATTTAATTTAAATATTAAGGAAACTGTTATTAATATGACCCAAAGACAGTGTCCAGGCGACTAGTAGTGCAATTTCTGATTTTTGTTTTAAACCGTTCTTTGATATCTACAATACTTTTTTTACATTTATAGACGGTTCTTGCGAACAGGTGCTTCGAGTTGCTTGTGCGTCGGTGTTCTTAGTGAATCTGCTAAGGCATTGCATTGTAAAAGTGAACATATAAGCCTGGATTTAACGAATTTTTACAAAGTGTTTACTGAAACTCCAACACTTTAAATGAATCTATTGATATTGTGTATTTAAAGTATTATTTTTATTAGTTCAGTATTTTAGATGCATGTCATATACTGGAGCGAAATTATAGCATTTAGTAGTGGATTGCGCTCAAAATAGTAATTTCATGTATCTTAATTTGAATCGTATTTTATAGCTATAGAACGTATATTTTAGTTATTCTAAAAAACACAGGTTTCTATGGACCATGTGAGTAGCGTCTGACATGGGTGTCATATACTGTTTTTCTATGGAGATCGAGTGGATGACAGTGCGTACTGATATGTCATTCGTTGGGTCATAACAATGTGTCATACATTAGTTACAAGTATTTGTAATGAAAACATGTCCCTAAAATTATTTAAATATACCTATGACAACGTGAAAAAAGGCGAAACTTGTACTAACTGTAAATAAACATAATTTGATTCGGCAAGCGATACTACAGCTGGCCCTATCTTCATTTCCTTAAAAGTAAAATCCAAAAAAGTCCCTATTACAAAAATACGTGCCTATATAGACTGAAAAAAATATATTTTTCAAGCAGCAACGTATCTGAATACGAAAAATCGCAAAAATCGAGAGCACTTGCTCTCGAAATATGTTTTTTTCTTCACATCGTTTGTACAGAAAAAAACATATTTTAGTAGTTGCTGTGTGTAGTAAAAATAGTTTTATAACGCAATTGGAAGTTTTGTTCAACATTTAATAAAGTTCGTCTTAGTTATATTTTTATTTTATAAGTTTACCAGTAGCATAAACTTACCTGCAGTTGAGGTAATCAATTGTAAAACGTGATGCAATGCTATGTCATTTACTGAGACATCAATCCTATTTTTTCATAGTCATTCTTTGCGACATTCAAAATATTGCCAGTCATTCACTGGTACAATTTGAGACATCGCGGAAAAGTGAAATTATAGCGTAACAGTATTAGTTATATACAGTTTATTTTTCCAAAAACATAAAGGAGGAACCAGTCTATAAATTTGTATACACAATTAGTCTCTATGTTTAACAATTACGTAGTTTTGTGCAAAAATGCATGAAATCGCTCCTTATAGTGTCATCCACTGGTACATTTACCTTAAATAAATAAATAAATAATTAAAAAAATAAATAAAAAATAAATATATATATAGGACATCTTACACAAATCGACCTAGTCCCACGGTAAGCTCAATTAAGGATTGCGATGTGGGGGTACCTACCAGACGACGATATATATAATAGATAGATACATACAAATAAATTATAAATATTAGATGGGGACGTCATTAAAAGTGCAAATCAATCAATATTTAGTTAATAAATAATTTGATTTGTGTTTTCGCAATATGTTCTACATACAAATACTTAAATACATAGACAGCCATGACCAAGGAACAAATATTTGTGATAAATAAATACACAAATAATGCCCTCGCCGGGATTCGGACCCGGCCCTTATCAAATAACTACTAATATTTATATTCATTAAACAATTTCAATACACAAAAATCTAACTTACATATCCCATTTCGTCGGGGATAGTGTTCAATTCCGCGTAACTACCAAAACAGATAGAGTTCAAGAATCAAACAATTGACACTCAAATTGAGCCTAATTCAATTGGTTAGTTACGTGGTATTGAAATGAAATGAATCGTTTATTTGCTGAATATGGGTATTACACAATCCCTGACGATATCTAAGATTGGCCCTTGTGGCAGATTGTAGCATTGTACCGAGGATGATGGCGGCATTCAAACAATCAGTACCGTAAACCGAGGTAAATAGGAATGACGGGGTAAATAAGAATGACGGGGTAAATAAGAATGTAGAGTAAACTGGTCTGTTAGCCCAGGACAAACAGTCCAGTTTAGAATAGCACATATATGAAAAAATCTGCTGTTCTAAACTGGACTGTTTGTCATGGGCTACAGACCGGTTTACTCTACATCCCTTTTCGACCTTCAAACCTTCAAGAAAAGAGCGTACTCCCACCTTAAAGGCCGGCAACGCATTTGCGACGCCTCTGGTGTTGCGGGTGTCCATGGGCGACGTTAATCGCTTTCCATCAGGCGATTCGTCTGTCCGTTTGCCACCAATAGCATAAAAAAAGTACCCCGTCATTACTATTTACCCCTTTTTACGGTAAATAGGCCAATTGTCTTTTTCTTGTCAGTCGTTGCCATGGTAACGTTCTCCTTTGGTAATTCTAAAGGAGCGACCCATAATCATTCATCAACAGACATCGGATTCCGTTGGGCAAATCGTCTTGACAGCTAGGGACTTCCGGGAAGGTTATCAATATTACTAATATCGATAAATTCATTTATCGATATTAGTCTTAAATACTACAAGTAGTGATCACACATAGGTTTACTTATAAAGTAGGTATTTTATTTATTAAGAGACCAGCCTCTTCAGACCAATACATAATTACCAAAAATACATACAATGTTGGGGACAGTCACTAGTATGTAGAACTAGTATCGATTAATGAGTTTATCGATATAGGAAGTCCCTAGCTGTCAAGGAAATTCGCCCCACAGAATTCGATGTCTGTTCATCAATGACTCACGGGTAATCCTGTGCCTCAAGTAAGTAAGACCAACTATTAAGGTCCGACCGAGACTATGGATTTTGTCTTGGCTGAGGCCGAGAGTAGTACAATTTAGTTCGCGGCCGAGAATTTCGTTCGGACCTTACCAACTATAATCAGCAGTTTTTCCCTTTTTTTCAATTTCATATGGCAACACTGCGGCTGACAATAATTTCCTGCTTGCTGGTATGAGTGAATTGCTGTTGTAGTTTACAAATCAAATGCTTGTATTCTCGAGTTACTAAATTTTTCCGAGTATATACGAGCATTAAGAAACAAGAAGTACATGTTTCAGTATCTTTTGGTTTATGTACTTATCAAAAAAAAATTGGATCTTTACAAAAATATTTTCTCAAACATGCAATGAAATATTGTTTTTCGTTCTTTAAAATAGACTTGGAAGTATCGATTTTAGGTGCATTAACTCAATGCTTACTTTTCAGGCCTAGCCCTGCAAAGTAACTTTTTTTTTAATTTCGACAACATTGTCATTATTTTTTTTGTATGTTTGAGAAAAGCACTATACATGCCTCGTCGCGATAACGGATTCCCGGTCCCGCATCAGATAAATCAGAGCGGCCATGGTACTCAAAAATATCTGAACATGTAGGTACTTTAATGCCATGACAAGAGAGCCATAGCCCTACTATGCTTTAGCCATCTCTAGATGGACTGATGACCTGGTCGCAGGCGTCCGCTGGATGCGGGTGGCGCAGAACCTGTCATTGTGGCAATCTTTCGAGGAGGCCTATGTTCAGCAGTGAATGTCTTTTGGCTGATATGGTGACGATCATCATCATCATTTTCAGCCGTTACTCGCCCACTGCTGAGCATAGGCCTCCCTTCTTGTACGGTCGAGGAATTTAATTTCCTACCCATTTCGTACCTCGTCATAATAGCTAAAATATGACAGTTCTAGCAGATTTCATATTGATTGTCACTGTGACAAGGTATGAAATGGGCAGGAAATTAAAATCCTCGACTGTACAAGTTTTTGTTATCGCAGGGGAAAATGCGTTTCGCATCGTCACCCCCGGGCTGGGGATGCCCATTTGGGAGGTGGTATGTGGGACTCGCTCCTCTCCTGACTCCCTCTGCTAGTCAGAGGGGAGGGAGGAGAATACCCACTAAAAACCCCTGCGGCGTCTCCCGCATAGCCGTTAAGGGGACGTCATTGGAAAGCATCCATTCAACCACAACGTCACCCGAAAACTTGGTCCCGGTCCTGAGGTAACCTCATCCAAAAGTGACCCGTACTCTTTCGAATATTGTCCACCCATCGAGCGGTCATGATAGTCATCATCCCTGTTTGGCTAGATAAAGCTGGGTCAAAATTCTTTTCGTTGTCTTATTTTGTGTCCTTAAAAACGTGACACAGTTGTGATTTTTGTGTGAGATGATGTTTTGTTTCTGATTTTTGATGTATGGATTAAAATCTAGCGTGAAAAAAATACAAGTGCACCGGATTTTTTTTATACAGCGTGTTTTTCTTCATATGCTATAACTTTAAGGGAAGCTTATTTAGGTCAAATATAATTAATTTCTCTAAGAAACTAGTGTTTTAACTCATATCGTTATTAAAAAAATAAGTTGAATCACTGAACATGGTGTATTGCAACCTTTATTACATTCTAATATGTTACTTATTTTGACATGTGTCGTCAGTCACCTGAGGTTAACTTTTATTTTATTCTTAAGGTTCTCTCACACTTACCATTTCATTTATTATGTGTGAAAATAAAAAAAAAATATTTTATCGAATTTTCCAAAAGCCGATATACCAGACAACTTCTATTAATGGCCCAAGTAACCTATCTAATTTATCGCAAATCGAAACGAACAACCTGTATAATGAGTCGAGACAGCAACTACAAGTAGAAGCGTGACAGAGTGGTATGAAACAAGACAACGAAAATAATTTTGATCCAGCTGCGTCTTTCAATAATTGATTCTGAAATATCGGTGCGTTATTTACACCACGTGTTGTTGGTAGTTGGGAAAAAAGTAAGTATTAAACAATTACTCCGTCCGATTACTTTTGTATGTGTACACTCAACCAATTGGAATCCTAGGCAACTCAGGAACTAAGGTGGAAGTACTAGTACCCGACACTGTACCAATACTCGTCATTATTGCTTGAGTTGCCATCGATAAGATAAAATCAAGTATGATTGATGGATGTACCTTTAATGCTTCATATCCAAACTTAGAACAAAATCGCTTATATCTAAATTTATTTGCATAATTTTAAGACAGGGTGACGTTTATTAGGACCGAGTGTTAATATTTCCAATGTCCCAATATGTGATATTCAACTCCATTGTATGAGTAAGCGTCAGGTGCTATTGCTGGCAGTCCCAATAGCCGGCACTTCAGTACAATTTTCAATGTAACATAATTGGGACATTGGAAATAAATCTCAGTTCTAATAACCGTCAGCCTGTCTTAAATTATGCAAATAATTTAGATATAAGCTAATTATTTCAAAGTTGGGATATGAAGCATTAAATGTACATACATTAGGTTATCGATAGCAACTCAAGCTATAATGACGAGTATTGGTACAGCGTCGGACAAAAGTACCTTACTAAACTTACTATTTTTTCCGCCTTTTTTATTCATTTTATTTTTACTACAAAAAATCCAAAAAAATATTCCGATACCGGGAATCGAACCCGAGCCTCCTGGGTGAGAGCCAGGTATCCTAGCCACTAGACCATATCGGATACGTTGGGCAGGTCGAAATTACTATATTTAAGCTATTTTAGTTTGAGAAGTTTCATAATGACATTAATGACAATCTTTGCCGAGCTTAATAGATTAGAAGTGTCAAGAATATAATTATTATGAACTTGCTTATCAATTAACTCCGGGATGTAACTAACTGTAGATGTGTAAATACATAGTCGACGGACCATAAGTAATAGGTAAAGTTAATAATTATGTACCTAAAAAACAATTAAGTAGGTATATTTTCAGATAGAAAGTAGTCAGGGAGAGATAAAGGAATGTGGTAATTACTGTTCGTCGACCCGAGCCTCGGCTAATCTTGTGTTTTCGTAACCAGATAAGTGGCTTAGTGGTTTGTGTTGTTTTCGAAAGATGGCGCTATTTTCAATACACCATGGTCTCTTTTAACCCGAAAGATTTCAACTACGCATTTTTGATGTAAAAACAAACAAAACATATTATTAACCCTTAAATCGACAACGACACTTTTTTTGAAAAAATACATAAAACTATAGTTTTTATGCCTATTTATATGATTTTAAATAACAGAAAATTAATAAAAAAAATCGCTTATGGATAGTTTTTCAGAAATCATATGTCAAGTATGTTGCACGTTGCCAACTATGCAGTTAATAGGTATTGGGTTTCAACGTCCAGTATTTTTGCCATTGCCAATTGTACGGTTAATTTAGTTTATTATATTTTTAATTTTTTTTTACATATATTATATGAAACAAGATATTTAATGTCAAAATCCGTATTAAAAAACTTATAATTTCAATAAGTAAGTAGTAATATCTTAGAACCTGTGGACTACAAATGAAAAAAAAAGGGACACTGAAAATCAAGGCTGACATAGAATAATATAAGTTTTTATAAATAGTAAATATAAATTCACGTGGTTCTATGTCAGCCTTTGATTTCAGTGTATCTTTTTTCCATTTGTAGTTCACAGGTTCTACGATTTAGGTTCACAATTTAGTAAAATCAATGCATTTAGAGCGGCTTAGTTTACTTGGCTCATAATCAACAGCGATGTCCGAATGATGTCCTTATCATGATGTCTTTCTTTATCAACAAAACTTTTTTCAGATTGACTTTCGTTTACATGTTTGTTGGACTTAAATAAATTAAATTAAGTCACTCCAATGAAAAATCAATACTGGGAGTCACTGAAAATATGCTGTTCTCTGTACTGCTGTACAGCATCTTCCTCGTCTGAGTTTTCGGCATCTAGGAAATTTTTTTGGACTTGAAATCACACAGCTTTATTAGAAATACATTACATAAAAATAATATATAAATATATTAATAATTCTTTGATATATTGGGCAGCAAAAGCTCGTTGAGTGCGAAAATCTATTTCGTTATTAGTACCTACGTCGTTATGAGTAGTATGTAAAAAAAATGGCCATATAGCGATATTATGATACAGATGTTATTGCAGGTCACTTAGTACTGGTTTTTACATAAAAAGTGTCCCATTTTCATTTCATTTGAGTGGTTTTACTCGAAATTATAATGTGTTGATGAAGCACGGCAACATTGGCAGCGAGAAAAATACTGGACATAGTTAAAACAACCTCTGTAGCCTAGTTGGTAGTGACCCTGCCTACGAAGCTGGAGGTTCCGGGTTCGAATCCCGGCGAGGGCATTCTTTGTGTATTTATTTATCACAAATGTTTGTTCCTTGGTCATGGCTGTCTATGTATCTAAGTATCTATACGTATCTATCTATTATATATATCGTCGCCTGGTACTCACAACACAAGCCTTAATTGAGCTTACCGTGGGACTAGGTCGATTTGTGTAAGATGTCCCAAGATATTTATTATTATTTATAAAACGGCAACGGGAAAAATACTGGACATAGCAACAACAACATAAAACATGGTGTAGTTGACAACGGGAAAAATACTAGACATTCTACTTTGCAAGTAATAAACTCATTGATGAACTGTGTTAGAAGTTTCAAGTAAATAGAAATATGTACTTCAAGTATTTAGTTAAATAGATGTGCAAATTAAACAATAACTTATCATACAAAATTACGAAAAAAAAAATTGATAACGTTAGGCCTAGTGAGGTGTCCTTCCTAATTGGGTATCTTGGCGGCGATTTATGACAAACTAGCGTTTCTGTTGACTCGACACATTTTTTTTCAGAATAATAATCATTATGCAATACACTTACACTGCTTAGTTTTCGCTTCAGCGTTTTGGTTTCTTGTGTAGATTTTTGTGTTTTGGATGTCTAGTATTTTACACGGTATCGAATTAAGGGTTAAAAAAAAAATATAGGTACCGGAATCAGAAGGGGATTCGAATGTACTGTTGACACAATAAATGACACAAAATTTACCAAGAAAAGAATTGTTTATAGATGTAGTGAGTGATTAATAAAATTAATCTATAATCTGTAAGTCTCTGCTTAAACTATGAATACATGAATACAACTATGAATATTAATCCTAGATTGACTTATACGCTGTTGTGTCAACAGTACTTTCGAATCCCATTCTAATCGCGGTTTGATAATACATGACTTTTGTCATTTTTGGCGAAAAAAAATTTTTTTTTTAATTTTTTGCTTCAATGTTTTTTATTTTTGAATGTATTTTAACATAAAAAGTAAATGTTAGTCATAAAACTAGCACTTACAATGAGTGTTAGGTTTTTTTTAAAAAAGAACCTCATTTTTTTGAAGGTTTTATTTCTCACTTCTCTGTTCTCCTTAATGGCACCAACGCCGTTAAAAAGAACTTGTACTGAGTAACAATTAGAATAGTACATTACGACACAAGTGCGAAAAACATGAAATTTGAAACGAGTGGCGATGTTTTAAAACACGACTCCCTGTTTTAAATCGACACGAGTTACGAATTTCGTTTTTGCACGTGTCTAGACTACTACGTTTTTTAGTACAGATGACCCTCCGAAGTTTTGGACCTGACGTAAAATTACACTTATACTTATATTTATATATACAGGGTGTTTGGTTAGCGGTGTCGGAGCTTTTAAGGGCTTAAACTACAATCAATTTTATCGATAAATTACAATACAATTTTTTTTTTTGTGCGAACAATAATTAAATGGCGGCCATTTTAAAATTTCAAACAGATGAATACGGGCGCACGTGATATTTGTGGAATTATACGTTTGTTATCAAACTAATTAAGCTAATCATTTGACTCAACTATTTGAACAACAAGGCTAAAAAATTTTTTTTAATTAAAAATAGTATAAAAATCGCCTTCATTTTTTAATTAATTTAATTTTCATTGAAAACTAGGTCGTTAAGATAGGTTTTTGGTGCTGTTATTTATTAGTACAGTATGTTAGCTAAAAAATAACACCATAATTACAGTTATACCTTAAGTACTTTAGGAATTACAAGTGCTCAAACATACATCAAAACAGCTGCATTTAGCGTTCCCGATGCAAAATCCATAAACAAATGAATGTCAGCAGTGTACTAACTAGTGAAGTGGCCGCCTTCCATCCATCCAGTGCATGTTTGAGCACTTGTAATTCCTAAAGTACTTAAGGTATAACTGTAATTATGATGTTATTTTTTAGCTAACATACTGTACTAATAAATAACAACACCAAAAACCTATCTTAACGACCTAGTTTTCATGCAAAATTAAATTAATTAAAAAATTAAGGTGATATTTTTCTATTTTTAATTAAAAAAAAATTGTTTGCCTTGTTGTTCAAATAATTGAGTCAAATGATTAGCTTAATTAGTTTGCTTATCTAATGAGCTATCTAACGAGATTTTTTTTGCAAGGATAGGACCGATAACAAACGTATAATTCCAGAAATATCACGTGCGCCCGTATTCGTCTGTTTAAAATTTTAAAATGGCCGCCATTTAATTATCGTTGGCACAAAAAAAAATTGTATGGTAATTTATCGATGAAATTGATTGTAGTTTAAGCCCTTAAAAGCTCCGACACCGCTAACCAAACACCCTGTATATATATATATATATATATAAATATGATGTATGTACTGCAAGATCTTCTAGTTTTATACTCACCAAGAGCTCTTATGTCTCTGGAATTAAGACTTTTAATCATTTACCTGAATGTATTTAAGTCACAAAACGGCACTGCATTTAAAAATAAACTTAAGAAATGGATACTAACAAAAAGTTTCTACAATTTAAACGAATATTTTATGTGCACAAATGGATAAAATTATTGCTATTATTGTTTTAATAAGTTTGACTAGTTTTAAGTTTATTATTGTACGTCCGAAATGGGCAAACTGTTGGGACTTATTTCACCAACAACATCTATGTACACAGTTCTGACAATAAAGACATCTTATCTTATCTTATCTTATCTTATCTTATCTTACACACTTCTCGCACTAGAGCCTAAAAAAAACACCATCTGTACTTAAAAGTATGTTTTT
Organism: Thaumatotibia leucotreta; assembly: GCA_025490895.1. Classification (NCBI taxonomy): domain Eukaryota; kingdom Metazoa; phylum Arthropoda; class Insecta; order Lepidoptera; family Tortricidae; genus Thaumatotibia; species Thaumatotibia leucotreta. The sequence continues at coordinate 142,006 of JALPQI010000380.1, forward strand.
TTTTTTATTGGTAATAACTCTGAAACTAGGCGATATCCAGAAAAGTTTATACGACATTATAGTTTCTAAATGTGGTCAGGAATACACTGTTAAAATCTTTCGGGTTATTAGAAACCACGGTGTATACGGCATAGTAGACAATTTCAATGTCGTCCGTCCCTGGGTGGATTTTTATTTTGTTGTAGATTTATCAAATTTCCGAAATTTGGATTTTTTTATATATTTTTTTAATCAGAATCGCGAAGTCTTTCGATCCTCATTAGCAGAAAAAAGTGACCGAAAATTTCATACAAGTTTTTGTCTTCCACTGAGTTACGGTTGAAGAAAGTGTATGAAAAATAGTAACTCAACGGATTTTTTAAAAACAATTTGTTATATCTATCAGGATCGAAAAAACTCGTGAATCTGAGTAGAAAAATTTTTAAAAGTTCAAATTTGGAAAATTTAAAAAACGACAACAAAACAAAATTCCGACTCCCTATGTCTGCTTAAATCTATAAAACAAAATACGCAACGGAATTTGAATAATTTAATAGAAAAAGTGATTCAAGACGAAGGTTACAGTATCAGTATTTGGCACTGGTCTCACTGCGAGCTACCTACTACGCTATGAACTATCGGCTATAAACACGAACAAAAGATACGCACTCCCTTGTAAATAAAAGAGACACGCGATACTCGTCCGGCAGTGATAGCTGATAGCTGGGCGAGTAGCTCGCGGTGAGACCTGTGGCCTATCAAACAAAACTTTACAAGCGTACAATTCTACAAAATTGTATAAATTCCCATACAAATAGTTGTCAATTTTGTAGAATTGTATGCTTGTAAAGTTTTGTGGTATTGGCGACTGGCCCCAATTTCACCACATTGACAAGTGCTACCATTGTAAATTTACTGTTTCTTCAATCTGGGGCATCTAAAGGCTACAGTTACCGTTTACCATCTGAAGGGCCGTGCGTTTGTTTACCACCAACATCAAATGTAGTGCAGTAACTTTAATGAATCAGTAATACCTAAATAACTACTTTTTTGCGAAGCAAAATTACAATTGTCACAAAAACATGACAATTGTAGCGAAATTCCGACATAGGTATGCCGAACCTCCATGTCAAGATTGAATGAGAATTGTACTAAACCTTGCGACAATTGTCACGGGTTTCGGATAATAAAAAGTAGTTTTAACGATTTAATAACGTTATTAGTAATAATTTTATGGTGGTGGCAAACAAACACATGCACCGTCCGATAGTAAGCGGTAGCCGTAGCCTACGGAGGCCTGTGACGTCAGTAACAGTGATATTTTACAATTGTCACACTTATAATTATGGTGAAATAGGCCACTGTGCTTTGGACCCGTGCAAAGTTGGGGCGGGTCGCTAATTTGAAAAAAATGAAACGAATGTTGAGGCTTATCAATTTAATTGACTCTTATCTTATTTTGCTAATAGACAATATAAATATACATTTAATTTTATATAACTACCGATTTAAGTTAGTACTAATCATACAATAGTATCTACGCGGTCTTGTCTCATTGACAAGTCTCTAAATTGATAATTATGTGGTCATAAAAATATAAACGCCCTGAAGTCCGGTTCAACAATATTCTCCAATACATAAAACTTCATCAAATAATATAGTCATTCCCACGGATTATCATCTACTGTTTCGCTTACATTATCTTTCATTTTTATAAGCTTTTTCTTATGCATTCGGCTTTCAACGGGCCCTTCTACAATTTCCCCTTTATTGAAATCCTCAGCAGTTATTACAGTTTTAACTTCTTCTGTCGTGACATCATTCAGGACTTTAGGTCTTTTGGCTTTCTGAATATACCGCAAGGGATAGTAAACATACTTTACTCCATTTACGATTCTATACTTTGGATAGTTAAGTTTGTTTTTATATCTTGATCCAATAACTTGATTAATCCAGTACATGTAAGCATTTTGCAAAACATCCATAATTCCTCTCTTCTTTCTCGATTTAGCATTAGTCTTCAAGTTAATAATTTCGTTGGTCAGACTTTTAATTCTTGAATACGGCTTTCCATTAGAGTTGTATCTTATTAACGGTGAAATGTATGATATGAGTGCATCATTTGTTTTATATTCTATATTTCTCATAGGTTGACTTTGAATAAAATCACTTTCTCTTTTTTTATTTACGTTTTCTGTTTTCTCTTTAAAGATTTCATCACCTTTATTAATTTTTGCATTGGATTTCACCAAATGGGAATCAATATATGTTTCCAGTTGGACGTTTTTATCCTCAATAATATCTTGGCCTTGCAGATCGTCAATTATTCTTATTTTCGTTGATTTCAAGTTTTTATTTAAAACTTCATGGCTTAGATTATTTACTAAGGGTGTTATTATCGGTTCTCGGTTCTCTTGTTTTTGGAATTCTAAAAAGTTTACATTTCTCCTTTTTCTTGGTTTAACTTTAGCTTTAATAACTTCGTCGTTCAAACTCTTCACCGTCACATATGGTTTCTTTCCATTCACGTTGCTATTGTATCTAACTAAAGGTGTTACGTAGGATATTATAGGTTCGTTGCTTGGTTGATTTTCGTTTTCAATGATGGACCTGCTTTGCCATTGTCCGTTGGCGTCGTAACCGCCGCCGCCGCCGCCTCCGCCGTAATCTTGTCCACCTGGTCAAATTTGAACTTTTATTCTATAGCTATTAGGGACTTGTATGTATTGGGTTAGACTGGTATAATACCTGCTGGCATCCAGGCGCCACCGCCGCCGCCGCCAGCAGCCCAACCCTGGGAATAGCGAGAAGGCTTTAATTCCACTTATTCATAAACGTCTACTTACTTAACATTAACAAGCCGCTAAGTTTTGTTTGTCCCTAAAAGGCGGCCATTACATTGGTTCAAGGCGACCAGTAGGCTTAGCACAGGATTAGTGCGACAATATGTCGCCGCGAGATAGCCTATCCATCACACTTTTCTTCATATAGTTAGTAAAAGATGGAAAATCTATCTCGCGGCAACAAAGTGACATACCAATCATGTGCTAAGCATACAGTGGCGAGCGAATTTATAAGTTGGAGCGAGATGTGGGAACTCCCTCTCGCACGTATGGTTGACATATTGATAAGACCAAAAGGGACAAACAATACTTAACGTCTTGCTAAGTTAAGAGACCTTTATGAACAAACATATTTTTTAGTTATTCTGTAGGATTAAAATGGTTTAATAGTATGTCGAGATAGATCCATTTTTTACTAAATATGATAATAAAAGAGGGACGGATAATCTCACGGCGACATGCTGTCACAGCAATCATGGGCTAAACCTAGTTACTTTTCATTTTTTTAATTTGAACCTCATTCTATATGTAAATTGGTAAGAAATTCGTTTGATTCCAAAAACAATTAAACAAATAAATTCTATTTTATTTGGTTCATTAAAGATTCAAATTGGATTGCAACAACTATGTGCATTATAATGTACACTAGGTCTTACGAAGTATACACGGCGAAAGAGTAAAAAGAGACGAGCTGCATATTTAATAAATGCAATGCTACAAAGTATCAAGGTGCGACCGCATCAATGCCCAAAAAACGTTGACGGTACGTCGCAGTGACGCATCGTATCCGTCACGATTTTACCGCTGCTTAAAATAGAATAATGAACGTTTTTAACGTCTGTTTATATTTTAGATTCTAGTACTGACGATTGGTTTAGTTATGAGTGATGATAACGTCGTATAGGGAACATGCTATTTAGGCTGTATGAGACAAAAACGTAGGTACAATTTAACCACCGAATTATTAAAAGACACTTAACAAAATGTTATTTAGTTCGATGAGAACAGACTACATTTAAATTTATTGTTCCTGTTGAAAAACACCCGGCTTATTTTTTAATCGACTTCAAAAGTGGAGGCAGGACAGAGTTTTTGTATGTATTCTCTCTGAGAATAGTGAACCGATTTTAATTCTTTTAAAACGATCGGGTACCTATAACCGCTAAATATTTACGTTGGCACCAAATCGGGGTCTGATGATGGGATCTTGGAAAAATCGGTTGAAGTCGACTTTTAATTGCTTAATTTGGTGGTTTGAAATAACAGAATTTGCAACGAGCCATAACATCATATGTATCACTTGTTCAGTTTCCAATAATTTATTATCCTAATGAATAATTATGAGACTTTTTTCCATTTGAGAGCATTGCTAATATTTTCTCGTAGGCACAACAACTTACTCGTGCACTGCCAGTTTTAATTATTTTAGTTGTTTTTATCTCCTGCCACCGGAAGGTTGTCTGGAAGAGATCGCTTATAGCGAAAAGACCGCCTGTTACTTTATGTTGAAAGTGTTCTGTTACTGTTTTGTTTTTTTTTTTGTGGTGCAATCGTTATTATTATTTTTAAATTATAAGTTACTTATAATGTATTTTTAGCTCGATAATAAATTAGAACTTTTCTTATATGAGGAGTGTCTTTTCAAAAGGGCTTATTTCCAGTTGTAACTTTTTTTGGGAAATAGAGAACAACATAAATTTCGATATTCTTTTTCGATAAATTTCGGTTTTCATTTCGATATTCTTTCTGTGTTTTTGATATAGTACTTAAGTAAGTTGATATAAATGTTATGGCACTAAATATATTGCTTCATCAACTTAGTTATTAAATTAATATAACATAAACTTTTAGAATTAAGCCCTTTTGATGCGGAACTTTTGGAACTAAGCCGTTTTGTTGCGGCCTTGTGAGCATATCCAATAATACACAAGCTGTGTTTTAAGGAAATTTTACAAACCCTTCATTTATACAAAAAAGTACTTAATAATAAGTTATTATAATAAAATATACACTTCTAAAAGCTCATATCATGTTCTTAGTATAAGGGAGAAATAGGGCGAATATTTTTACATTTTGGAGGACAAGAAGAGGCTTATTAGAACTTGAAATTCAAAACAGATATGTATTTCTCTACTTTTAGCAAAACTACATTCATAGTTAAAAAAAAGTTGTAAGTGGAAATAAGTCCTTTTGAAAAGACACTCCTCATATCTTAACGTGCAAAACAAAAAAAATATTCATCTTACATCGCCCCCGCCGCCTCCGCCGCCTCCCCCACCGCCTCCCTTCTTTTCCAGAATCTTCATCAATAGCATCATCTGAAAAAATGCCAGTAGATAATAAAGAAATAATAAAGGCCAAGCGACACATAAGGATCGATTGCAAAAAAATTGTACATATACTTCGTTTTATTTAAGATTAGAATTATCTGTCAAACGGATGAACAAAGAAGCAGTGGTCGTAAACCTTCCTTCTTCGATTTCGGCCGATACCACTGAATTTCTCGGAACTTATGTATATACATATCATTTGATATTTACCGATGGCTTAACGCATAGTTTTCACATTTATTATTAATTTGTTGGCAAAACTGTATTTAAAAAAAGTTATAAGTGTTTTATAAGCAAGATGGCGGCAATTTAGAAAAAAGATATATATATTGTTTGGCGGTTTTTAACAAAGTATTTTTTTTTATTTGTAACTAATATCGTACCGATTTTACATTTACTGAATTTAATGAAGTTTACAGTCTAAAATTTAACAATATTTGCATATTTAATCTGGCTTACATTATGCACTCCCAATACTTTTAAAAGTCAAGCATTTAAGGATTAAAACTATCGGTATAAAAGCGGACACGGTGTCATAAAGACTGAGCAGATAACAATACTAAGACAACCCTACGCATCGGCAACGTCGTTTAGTATTTGTCGCCATTATAGGCGGTCTGGGACGCTCTAATGTAGTTTGAATTTGGTAACAAATTAGAAAATAAAACTCAGATGACATACATAGTTTTATTCACTGTCAGTGGAAGAGTCCGAGGACTCGAAACCACCAACGTTTATAATATTTTTTTCCACAGTGTTATCTATTATATTATCTAATTTCATTAAAAAATATATATTCTTTTAAAATGTTATATACCGTACAGATGTAGTGAGAAATGACTTGCCTTCGGAAACGTTCGTCAACGTCATGCTGTTTCAGTCTATCTCACTGAGACTGACAGTAATAGCTGTCATGCTACTTCAGTCAGACTCGGTGACACTGCTTGAAACAGCATGTGTTTACGAACGTTTCCGAATGCAAGTAATTTCTTACTACACCTGTAGCCAACGATATGCCAGCAGTCTCAGCAGTCTTTTTCACACGTTCCGATTTAGTGGGATATTCCTTTCTATGGCACATTTCTTAATTTGTAAATATTCACCGCCATCCGCTTTTCACTGGTAGTCACAGGATTTTGCTTTCATCCATTTTAAATGTGCACCAACAAACAAAATATCTAAATAGATCAACAATTAATAACGAAATTGAACAAAAACGATAACAACAATCTTTAAGTAAGCTAACAGCAATATAAAACACATCCGACTCAACCGACAACAAAATGAAGTCGAATGACAGACAGTGACATTTTAAAATTGTGTGAGAACTCTGCCTCTTTAGGTTTTTTAATGTACAACCTTTCCATGAAAAATTACAAACGCAATTTATTAGAATTATTATCTTTTCATCTTAGAATATAAATTAACTAACATTATGTTTCTTATCTGTTCACAACACTGAGTAATGTGTATTAATATAGCATGATAATAAATTCGTGATATTTAATAACTCTTTATTTAATGTTCGATCCGCAGAATTTGCCTGTAAAAAAACCTTATATCTCGTTCTGCAAAGGTCTTTCTAATGCTAAAAAAAACGAAGTATAGTTGCGGTCTCGACTTTGTATTAAAAAAATCCGTTGCAGATATTTTTTTTTTCACGCTAGTTTTTAATCTATACATGAGAAATTGAAAACAAAACATCTCAAACAACAGTCACCACTCCGTCACGTTTTTTAGGGACACAAAAAAAGACAACAAAAAAGATTTGACCCAATTGTGTTACGAAAACGAATCATTCTAATTATATTAGACAAAATTATATTATTGTGTTGGCTCAATACTTGCCTTCGACATCATAAAGGTCATCATACTGAACATCATTCCCTTGAAAGACATCATTCCCATCATACCCATCATTGCCGGAATCATCTGGAAGGAAATTTCATCAAAAACAATGGTGTTACTTGAACTTTAAAGTCTACCAGAAACCAAAACAAAAAAGTTACCGAGTTTGCTCGAAAAGGTTCTATTTTACGAAGCCGTACAGAAAAAAAAAACGAAATTAACCTATTATTATTTATTACTTGACAAAAAAAAGCACAGTCTAAAAAAAATTACATTATCATTAGTAACATCTTGTATCACAAAGGCAGCAGAAATATCTGACGCAACCTAAGTTAGAGCAACACATTATACTTAAGAGCGTAACAATTATATCTACGGTGTTAAAAGTATAAGAGACTACTTAACTTTACACGGTGCCTGTAGGGTGCGCCAAAGTATTTATAAAATTGCAACCTTAGATTATTGGAACTCCGAAAATTTTTCTTATACAATTTAACTTCATAATGATCGGTATTTAGAATAATCTTTGTTCATAATCATCATCACATAGAATTATTTATGTTCATAATATTTAATTGTTTTTCATACATTTTTTTAGTACTAACTTTTATGTTTATATAATTTTTCACTATACTTATTTTATGCTATATATTCTAATGTTATAGGTATTTATTTTTATCTGTACTGGTTTTATGTATGAATTATTTTTGTTTAATTAAATATAAATCGTACTATTACTGTAAATTAGCTACCTGCACAAATCAGGTTCTGGCAGAGTAGGTACTGTACAGTCGCCATCAGATATATGGTAGCGGTCGAGGTCCCCAAATAAATCGGAGCAACGTAAAATTTCAATAAATTCGTTACGTGAGAAAAGGCAATAAATTAGAGGCATGTAATTCGTCACAAATTTAGGAGCAACCACTTTTCAATGAATTCGTAACGTATAATTAGGTAAAAATATCGGAACACAGAGATAATCAGAAATATCTGAGCAGTCAGGGTGGTCGTAAATATCTCAACATTTATGGAAAATATACCTTAGTGTCATATACACATCGCTTTAAATTCTTTATGGTCAGCCACAAGTCTTGACTAGGTTGTCAATAATTTGAATTTAGAACAGAGTGGTTTGTTGTGACGTTCTTCGAAAAGAGTAGACATTTGTCATCGTGACAAATATATTTCTGTCTCTTTCGCAAATTGGACAGATATTATGCCTAAATCATTAAAATGAGTTATCTAGGTAACCGCTGTTTTGACGTATTGCCAAAATTGGCAAAGGTAGCCAAAAACAAGGTAGGAGCAAAGCTAAATTTCGTGAGAAGTTGTCGGATATCGGGTACTCGGCGGTGGCGCAATAAAGTTCGAGGAATAATTATATTAAAGTAGGTATTATTAAACAGCGATTACAATGGGATTTGAAAGTACTGTTGACACAACAGTGTATAGTCAATCTAGAATATATTCATAATCATACAGGGTGGCCAAATAAGACATATACACTTTATTTTACTGGTTAAATAAAATTATTTTGGATCGGCAATTACACATGGAAAATAATCAGACAAATATCCACCTCGCAGATGCCAACCGTTTTCATCGCATTTTCATCACATTTTCACACATTTCCGGCGTTATTTCAGTGATCGTGGTTCGAGTATTTTGTTTTAATTGCTAAAGGTTCGTTAGCCAATTAGAAAAGACAAATCCTTTTAAATAACCCCACAGAAAAAAAATCAGGAGCTGTCAAATCAGGCGATCTTGTGGCCAGCTAATGTCACCTTTTTATCACACTTGCTGTCTAAGCGCGCCATTGCTTACATGCATAGCAGGAGTAGTAGAAAAGTGAAATTCCCTAGGGAGTAATAGAAATGTCAGTACGTCATTTAATAATATTTTGTCTTAAAACTTATTTTTTAAAAGAGAAATTCTGAAACTATAAGACATACTAAGTAGTATTTGTTTTTAGGGACCATAATTTATCTATCATCGATTTTGATAAAGAAACTGCATTTATACATTAGAAGAAAAAACGTGTTGAATATGTGAAAACAATGTATTTTATTCATTTTAGATATCATGCTTCTTAGGGGATATGGTTCCTAAAAACAAATATCTACTACTATTTACTGCTTAAGACCTACACAATGGATATCCGAATAGAAATAGTGCAGATAAGTTTATTTTTTCAAAACAACCGGATTCGATTCCCCTGCTCACCAACATAAAATTATCACTAATAATACACGTGCGAAAAGAAAATTCGTAACTCGTGTAGATTTAAAGCACTCCCTTCGGTCGTGCTTTAATTTATCTCCACTCGTTCCACTCAACTTCATTTTTTTCGCACTTGTATCGTAATTTACTATTTTACTTTCGGAAAGTCGTTACAATTGTCACAAGGTTTAGAACGATTTTCGTAAATTCTTGATATGAGGTTCGACCTACCTATGTGGGAATTTCGCTACAATTGTCGTATTTTTGTGACAGTATATAATTTTGCTTCGCTTAAAAGACAGTATTTATTGTTGATTGCAAAAAGTTCTTGCAATATATTTGAAACACAAACAACCACACGGCCCGTCTGATGATAAGTGGTAACCGTAGCCCATGGACGCCTGCAATGGGAGAAACAGTCAATTTACAATTCTCGGAGTTGTCACCGTGGTAAAATAGGATCCGCAAATGACTTTTAGGTATTCCGTTCACCCTTTATACTTTTTTAGTTCCGTTCAAATAAATCATTTGCTAGCTTTACGATTTTATTTACTTATCCCATATTAATATGATTACATCAATAAAAAATTAAAATAGAATTTATGCATTTTTCGATAATGATGCTTGAAAACTTCTCTTTTATCTAGGAAACTCATTTACTCACCGACAACAGTGCCGTCAAAATCATCTTTGACATTGACAACTTAAAGTAGTAGTAGTGACAACATAGTAACAAATTAAAATAAACTATGTGACGCAGACTTAAGGTGTATTTACTATAAATGTTCCGATCTTTATGATCATCCTGGCTGCTTGGATATCTTTGAGTCATGTTCGTTCCGATATCTTTACCTACTTGTACGTTACGAATTTATTGAAAAGTGACTGCCCCTAAATTTATGACGAATTACACGCTCCCAAATCATTGCCCTTTTCTCACGTAACGAATTTATTGAAATTTTACGTTGCTCCGATTTATTTGGGGACCTCGACCGCTACTATATATCTGATGGCGACTGTACTAAACGGGTTCCCTCTAAACTTTTTTTGTCCGAAACGCTTAGGACATAACAGACTTGATATAATCTATTTTGGCATCAACTTAATGAGACAGAAACATCACTTGGCAACATATTTCGAATATTATTTTGTCCGAAACTATCTTGGCATATCATTAATTACGCCGAGTGTTATAAGACAGAAATTAGATTTGCATTTTTTTTTTGGGTATGTAGCCACATGTTCGAAACTTGCCTTTTTCGTCAGGCAGAATTTGCTGCGAGAGTGAAAATTTCTGCAGTGAGCGAGCGAAGCGAGCGAACAAAACCTTCCGGGGCAGATCCGACTCGGATAGGTTAGGTTAGAAGACTAAGGCGGGAGCTTTGCTCCCGCCTTAGTCTTCGAGGTTATTTTTTTTTTAGCAACCTAGAAAGTACTCAGCTCAGTAACACAGTAAGTAACGTATAGAATATTACTACTACCTCGATTATATTGAGAGGTTGTAATTATTCTTTCTCTGTTATGCTAAAACAAACTATGCCGATACTTTTTATGCACATCCAGATTATGCCTCATCATAAATAGGAGCATTGAAATTATGCTCGAATAATATTCGAACAACTCGAAATCTGCCACAAAGAAATATGCTAAAGTTGAGTATGTCACAACAGTTTCTGCACAAAGCCCATTATGACTACATAGTTTATGTTATTCATAAAATAATTATACCACAACAAAAGAATTATACCTAATGGGATTTTTTTTATAAATAAACAATTTATTTCAAATAACTTTATGAGTATAGATTAATCTACTTGACTACTTTAGGAGGATAAAATTTCGAAATAAAAATCGTTATGAACATTGTAGGTAGAAGTATAATTTTTAGTAAGAAAAAAGTATGAGAAAAAAATTTCGGAGTAATGATGATTATGAGTAAAAAACGGTATTAGTAAAAATATTCGAAGAAAAAATTGTATAAGTGCCAATATGGACCCGTGCCTGTACATAACTTAATATCTAAATTAATTGAATCAGGCGTTACTTTTCGGAAGTAATAGTCTGCGAGTTCAAGAATGAACTTATAACAATTTATAGATTCATCATCATCATCATCATATCAGCCGAAAGACGTCCACTGCTGAACATAGACCTTTATAGATTAATCCTTATTAATATGAGGGTAAGACTCACCATTTTTCCGATAGTCTTAACGTCATATATTGGGCTAATAAGGCTTTTCTAAACTGTCAAATGTTCATTCTTAGAAATCGGCAACTATACTATTAAGATTACTTAATTGCGTATTTATTTTACAACAAGTAACTATAACGGGTTACATTATTTCACTTATGCGTACTGTGTCGCGGAAAAGCAAAGTAATATTGGTCATCCTAAAGGATCCTAAGGGATGACCAATATTATTATAATAATTAATATTGATAAGGTGAACCTTAATATCATAAATATCTTACCATCATCATTTTCATCTTCATGCACATCATGGCCATCATCATCATCTTCTTCTTCCCGTCGTCATGCCCCCCGCCGCCCCCGCCTCCCCCTTTTCGTTTCTTCCTACCCACAAATTCGTCAACTGAAATATAAATGAAAAAACAAATTGGGACCAGCAAATTTTTTTAATGTTTTGATCTCATTGTGCAAAGAAAAAAAATTTTTGTGGCGTGCCCCATTAATAGCATAAAAGGATTAGGTACTTAGCGGAATTCATATGCACAACCCATGGACAACATTATAAATTGTATAACTATATATTGCATCTACTTTCTTAATATGACAAGGACAATTTAAAGTGCTCGAATAGAATATTCACCTTATAAAAAATTAAAAACCGACTTCAACCCATTTCTCCAAGATCCCATCAAAGATGGCACTATCTCGCGGTTATACCCATTATTTAAAAAAAAAAATTAAAATCGGTTCACGAGATATCGAGTAAAATACACAAAAAAAATCCGGATTGAGAACGGAGGAAAACCGTTTTTGAAGTCGGTAAGAAAGTAATTACAAAGATGGGGGTCAAGAACTATTTTTGAGAAAAGCAAATTGGATTATACTTGCCAGTGTGTGACATAGCTATGTCCTTTCCCAACGCCTTGAAACGTAGAATGTGACTGTCGAAAAAGTTATTGACAGCATTGTCGATATCCAGTGACAATGCTTCTGCATTACTTCGGTCATCTGAATCCACGGTGGTGACTTTTTCTATTTCGGTTGTGTTAATTTTAACTGTAAGCAATTCCACTCTTACCCTCTTACCCATAAACATCTACCTTAACAAGCCGCTAAGTAGTGTTTGTTCCTCTAGGTCTTATCAATATGTGTATAAGACTGAAAGGACCAACATACTTATTGCTTATTGGCATGATAAGTTAAGAGACATTTATGAATTAGAGCGGTTAGGCTTTTTTACCAGATGCTATGTAGATGAGATATCCATGAATCACATTATGAAAAATAAAATGAAAAAATTTATCGTAGTCGGCGCGTACCATCCGTACCTATACACGGTGCCTCGCGAGGAACCCACATAATTTTAATGCTGAATTCCTGAGCATATTTAGAGTATTTAATGTTATATAAAATTTCCTGGATTCGGCTTGGTTCCAAAGATAATTAACCTTTTTTCGGAAAAAGTTTTTCGACGTAACTCGTCATAAAACTTCTTTTTGATTACAATGCTGCCACAATGTGTTCTAAAATTACCACACCTTTTGCCTGACAATCAAAAAATAAAAATAGACTTGACGAAAAAACCTGTCCCTAAAAAAAAACATTTTAAAAATTAGTTTTAACAAATTGTTGTTATGATAAAAAGTATTGGAAATGTTAAAAAGTATTCAAAAAGTCTAAAAAAAATCGAAAAAAAATATTTTTTTTGTGGAATTTGGCATTTGGTCTCATAATATTTTTTGTTTATTTTGATGTCTAGAATGCATAGTTAAAATTATGTGGTTTCCTCTCGAGGCACGGTGTATGTATAGTACGAGTAAGTTCTTATCTTGATATATTGTTTTGGGGAAAATTAGCATGGGATGAGAGTATAATAGAGAAATTAAAATATAGAAAACTAGAGTCGGATCAAGTATTTGGAATATTAGCTGCCATGATTCGCTCCATTACTCGTATAGCCCAAATATGCTTGACATGTTAAGATCTATTAAAAGGATTTTCATTAGGAGCATCGAGTCGAGTAGAGCTCAATGTTGTAAAAGATCGATTAGAAATAGTATTTACTTCTTATTTGACTTTGTCTTTCAATGGCAATATATTTTATTTTAGGTATTAAGTAAATAATTGCTCTTATAAGAAGATATTTTACATCTTTATTTTGAGTTACATTTTATTGCTTTTTTTAATCTATTTGCTCATTAATCTAAGCTACCAATAAATACCTTGCATTGCTAAATTATAAAAGTATGTACAAAATTAGCACAGGTATAGTTCGTGAAATATAAATTGGTAACTTTCTACCTACATTATAGTAAAAATAAACATTCAATTTATATTTATCGAACTATAGAAATATATATACATATTTTTTTATATAAATAATCCAACTATTAGTAACTATGTATTACTTTACATATTATACTTTACTTTACATTAGTAACTTGATTACAGGAAAATATAAGACTACACTGTAAACTTTAGAAGTAATAAACTTAAAAAACCCATTGATGACATAATTTTCTGATAGAGATCCATTTATTCTTCTTCCATAATTCTCTCTTATATAATTGCAAATCAAGGCAATAATAGACAGTAATATAGGGTACTTACCAAATTTGACATAGTCTCCAATTACAGAAACTTCGCTCAAATTGTTCAAAGCTTTCAAATACAATAGCGTTTTCTTCTGTAAACAGGAATACGACAAATAAAGGAAACATTCCGTATATACTCCTTTGAAAGCATCCGCAGAATTATCAACTTCAACAATACCACTGTCAACACTATTATTGGCTATATCATTATTTATTATATTTGCATTAGCTATTTTAACTATGACGATAGCTAAAATCGCAATACTATCGAAAGCCATAGCGAGAAAACAAATGAAAAACAAAACACTGGGTTAACGTTATTTATTTACGATTCTATAATGGGGTTTCAGGTCAAATGTCAAGGTATGTGGGTGAAAACATGTCATTTAGTGTTCAAGACAGGTAAATTGTGGCCTAGGGCTTTTAACACAGACCGCAAGTCTTAGTGCGTTTGACAGCGACGTGGCCCTTGTTATAAAGATAATAAAGCTTCCATTATCTGTGCTGCTTATTGTTTTAACCATTTGTCAGTTTGTTGAGAATAAAGATAGAACTGATAGGACTGTGACTTTAAAAAAAACAAAAAGTTGGAAGTCTAGAAAAAAAAATATCTGGGACATCTTACACAAATCGACCTGGTCCTACGGTAAGCTCAATTAAGGCTTGTTATGTGGGTACTTGACGACGATATATATAATAGATAGAGATACATACATATACTTAAACATAGACAGCCACAACCAAGGAACAAATACTTGTGATAAATAAGTTTGATTTTTTTTTGGCAGGTATAATTTACAATTGCCTGGGATAGTAAATCATCCCTAATTTGCAAAAACGAAGGACCATTTCTGTACCAAATTATTATACCAAATTTTAGATCATTTTTATATTTCGACTCACTTATTGCACATATATTTCGACTCACTTATTGCATTTTTTAAAACAGAACTTTTTGCTATGGGTACACAACGGCGAGTAGGATAGAACACTTTTTTTAATTTGTCAATTTAATATAATAAAGGACCAACTTTCAGATACAATAATTGGGAGAAATTAATGTAGGTAAAGAAGGCACCAATAAAAAAAAATAATTTTCAAATCCTTTACTCTGTAAAAAAATACGCAAGGTCTTACGTTAGGGCTGGAAAACTTTCTCTGAGTTTTCGTTGGTTAAAAATTTAAAAATGTAGTTTTTTTATTTTTTATTTGATCCATAATTTTACATAAAACTCAATACTCAATAAATATTGGACCTTAAAAACACTATTATTTATTTAAAATTCATTACAAGGGAAAAAAAATTATAAAAGTTGTTGTCATATCTCAATATTTGTAGGTCTGTCTTTAAACCACAGCTCGTGAATGAAATCTAAAGAAGTTTTGTAATTGATAATGATAATACAATCACAAATCATTGATCACTATAGTTATCTGCCAAAAATATATTTTAAACGATTTTTTCCTGGATTTGATAAAATCTACTTTTGCTGGTGGTAGGACCTCATGCAGGGTCCGCCCGGATAGCTATCACCGTCTTACCCGTTGACCTGCCGCTCAATAGTTGTGCTGTGTTCCGATTTGGGGGTAAGATAGTCGGTGTTAATTACTGGCATAGAGGCAATCCATTTAAGTCCTCAGGGTTAGGCAGCGCATAGGCGATTTTTTGGTCACTATGTCCATGGGCCTCAGTTCCCGCTTTCCATCAGGTGGGCTGAGAGCTCAGTAAAGGTAAAAAAACAATCTTCATTGGCCATTGTGTTTTTAAAGCACATAGGTAATTGTCACATTTATAACCAACTTCGACAAAGAAGGAGATTCTCAAATGGACTGTTTTTTGTTAGTACTATTACAAGATACTCTGAGAATTGTGAACCATTTTTCAATTGTGATCTTGGAGGGATAGGTTGAAGTCGGTTTTAAGACAATTTAATTAGATGATTATTTCAATTTAAAAAATAAGTACAGCAATATAATCTGCCTCACTCTCACAAAGAACATTTACAGCAGAAATAAGTCCTTGTCGTAATCTATTATACAGTAGCCAATCAGAGATATTCTCCATTGCCAAGGTGTTAAGGTGCATTTAGACCAAACGAGCATTTGCTCATTCTATCCCCCACTCTACGAAATCAACGAATTTAGATGAATCACGTTTTGTGCAACGAACGAATTTCGTAGAGTGGGGAATAGAATGAGCGAATGCTCGTTTGCTCTAAATGCACCTTGACACCTTGGCAATGGAGGCTTGCTCAGCTTAATTGGTTTTGGGGGCAATTTTGAGCTTGCGTTAGATATACTATGTTGTTAGGTATGATGTTTGTAGTATGGTCGTAGTTTACTGAATAATGTTAACTGATATGAATTATCTAAGTTATTATAAAAAAAAGTGTACTAACTATCAAAATAGAATACCTATTTACTTACTTGAAAAGTTGAAGTTATTGTGAAATACAAATCAAACTATATATTAACTAAATATTAAAACTGAGCACGTGGGTTCGATTCCCTCCTCGGACGTTGGTGATCTTGGTCATTTTTTTCATACGAGTATTCATAAACAGTTGAAATCAAAGAAAAGGCTTACTTTTTTTGTCTTAGTTATTCTATTTATTATGATTTATTATTAAGAATGAAAGTAAAACCATTACTCAATATTCAGTTTATTTCCAACAATAACATTTTTCTTAATTCATAAATCAATAAAAATACGTACTTTCAAATCAAGCATTTATTATTTAAACAATTGGAAAAACGTCATAATATTATATAAAAATACATATTATATTGAATAACGAACTATAACTTCATTTTATAACAACGATTACACAGATAATACAATTAATATAGTACTTATTTATACAAATGAAAGAAGTTTTTGGTATACTAGTAAATGCAGTAATAGTTATAATAAATATTTATCTATAATATCACAGTTATACATACGATTTGCTATACAAGTATAAATACTTATTTTATATTATACTTATCATACATGTTCATAAAATAAAAATAATATTTAAATGAAAAAAAAAAAACAAATAAAGAAATAATAACATTAAAATAACTAATTAGATATAAATTCATAAAAATATACACATAATGGCAAAATAGATAGAATAGTAGGTACATACATAGTTGTAGGCATAATTTACATCAATACAAATATAAACAAGTTACGTCATACATTTCTACGGTGGGAAAATAACCAAAATAAATAAATGCATTCAAACAAAATAAATAAAACTTTAACACGCCCAATATCTGCAATAAATAAACAAGTCTCAACAAAATAAATTACTTAACTAATTAATAAATTACTACAAACTAGAAAATTTTGGCTTGCATTAAAACCAAACACTAAAGTAATCCTCTAATGCATAAGACAGATAAGAATTATAATTTGAATCCCAATAACAGCCAGACCAAAACCAAAATGGCGGATTTTTATGCAATAGAGGGTTTGAAACCTGTTTGGCCTTAACCAGTTAAACTTCTAGGAACTCGTGCTTGAAGTACCATAGGGCATATAGCTGCTGTAAGCATCAGGTTCATACGCCCTTCTGTATCCTCCATGATGCCCGTGATCATGCTCGTGGTGTTCCTCGTGACTGTGTGAATGGTGATGGGAGACCTCTGGTTTGGCGATGATTTCGTACGTGGTCTTGCCTCCACCGCCGTGACCCTTGAGGCCGACTAATGCTGACAGGAGGATTGACATTAGGGCCGCCATGAGAGCTTTGCCTGCTAGAAGAGCTAGGGCACCGAGGGCTGCCGCTGCTAAGGCTCCTGCAAAAATAAGTATACATAAATAAATATCAATGGAGAATCTTATTAAAATAAACCTAGCAACGTTCTGTAGTCGCCTAGTTACCTTTAAAAAACTGCTCAAACAAAAGAAATCTTAGTGTATTTCCTACACTTTTAATTGAAATTTCGCCAGCAAATTTTACTGGCCTCAGGAGGATACTATCAAAAAGACTAAGTATACTAAAATAAAATTTGCCAATAACCAAATGAGAAATCAAGGATAGTTTTGTTAACATTGATGTTTGCTAATTTGTTTATGAAAAAAGCGACTTTTTTGCTCATTCTAAGATCCGAACTGCTGATTTGGAGACTATTAAACAAAAATTTGATTGCGTAATTAATCATTAATACTCGAAATAAGTAAAATAAAAATAAATCGAAGTAGGTTGTCTTCAATCCCAAGTACGAGTAGGTAACTTAAAAAAAAACATTTAATGAAGTGAATTTCTCTAAATATGATTATTTAAAAACTGTTAAAAACATCATCAATATAGTCATAGAATCATATCAAAACGACAAGAACTTTTTATTTCGGTTTTGCTGTAACCCAACATAACTTAACATTATAGCTATAATATACTCATTTGGAGTACTTAGTGTTTTTGTGAAAAGTTTTAATCTGTCTATCTAATCTAAACGATTTTTTTAAATACGTAATACGTATTAATTACCTTTCATCATCATAGCTGCCGCTAGCAGACCTCCGCCGCCTCCCTTGCCGCCTCCAAGTCCTCCGCCCCCACCACTTTTCCTGCCAGTTTCAGTAGAATGCGGATCACCCTTCGCCATATTCATCGCTTCCTCCGAGGTCTTCGGATCCAAGAGCCTGTACTTCAACGAATGACCATCCAGATAGTCCTGCAAGCGATGCAGCAAGAACCTATTCAGTTTCTCTTCAGGCTTCCCCGGGAACTGTCTGGACAGCTCCGCAGCTAGTTCTTCAGGACTTGACGAGTTCACTGTTTTATTTTCCTTCACAATGCTTAGCCCTGGTAACAGCGGCAGCTCATCGCGAGAGCTTAAATCCTCTATGAAAGAGAGCACATGGATTTTCAAACATTTTGCACTTAGACTACTATTGCAATCCTTATGCAAAGATCTCCCTGCTCTTTCTGAATTGTTTTTCGGTGGTTCAGATATTTTGTTCGTTTCGGATCCATCAATAACAGCTTGAGATAGATGCACACACACAATAGCAATCACAAATATACTTTTCACGAGCATGGTCACTGGCACTTTACTTGATATTATTCTACAAGTTTGTAGTCATATCGTTGAATGGCGCCATTCAACTGATTTTACCGCACGGTTCAATTTATTTTATACTATCTATCGGATACAAAAAGTAAGAAAATCGACAGAAAAGGTAAAAGAGTATTCGAACAAGTCATTGTCCGGGCCGCCGATTACTTTCGACGCCGAACGGTGTAAATAGTAAAACAAGGTTTCGCCATCGGAAAAATGAGAATCGAGTGTATTTTCGGCCTACAATTTTATGCTCTCCTAAGCAAATTGTCTGTAAGTACAAAGATAAATTAGTTATACTTTTAAAAATTACGACGTAAAAATGTTGTGTTCATTATTTTTCAACTGTGTAATTTTTTTTGCTATTGACCCATATTAATAGGTGCCAGTGTTTACATGTCGATGCAATTAAAAGGCTAATGTTGTTGCTAAGTTTTTTGCAAGACATTATATAATATATATATAATATATTGGTCTGGTACGTAGGAATACGTAGAGCATATAAATTCTCCTAGTATTTTATCAATGAACTGAAACTGACCTAAACTTTATAGGACTCAAAAAGTTTCCTCCTCTTAGCAGGATTTACTTATTTTTGTTTTTAATACGAATATACAGTGAGTCCAAAATTTTAAGAGCAGATTTCAGCCCAAATTTGAATTTAAAAATGTCCTATTAATTTTGCCGGATGCGTCAATTTTAACCGTCGGCTTTGACGATTACGCAATACGCAATAATAAACGCATTTTAGGAAACGATTTTGTTACTGCGTTGTCTTGGTCTTGTCACACTTAAATGACAGGCATGAAATGGACAAAAAATTCTTTAATTACTTAGCATACCTAATATATGTAAGAAAAACTTGAAAGTGCATATTTTGCGATAGTTTCACTAAAGAGGGGGTTTCATTGTTAAAATACTTTTTTTTAAGTATTATTTATATTAATATGTATGGGCATGGACAGACATTGGAAATACCAAAAAAAATAGAATACCCGCAATTTTGTAGCGAAAGCCTTCTTAGATTTTGTTTTTCAGTATTATTGTAAAACCAACATGGCCATGTTGGATTTACTGATACAAAATGGAGGATAACCTACTTTTATAAATCTCACTAATATTGATGATGATGATACCAATGACATCAATACACTGAGTGTATTGTGACACACTGGCACCGTCCCATTTTCAAATGAACCACATTTAAATTGACTCGAACCTATTTTTTATTTGTAATATTTGTAAAATAAAGCTGTTAAATTGATTTATAGTCAGATTTGTAACAACAAATAAACACTTAATTTCAATAAAAAAAAATTACCGCAGCGTTGAAAAATATCAAAAGGCAAACAGTGCAATATTGTACCTTTTGGTGTAAAATCATTAGATTGTTGGTTGTATGGGGGGTATTCCCAAATGAAATCTTTCTCTATACCGGGAACGATCCATCATTAATGGGAACTACTAACTGTTTTTGACAATAGAAAATGAAACAGTACCTAGTATACAAGGTGGTCCAAATCTTGACGTCAAAATTTTTTTTTTAGATTACTCACGTCAGGGGCTATCAGAATATACCCCATGGATGTTAGCCGATTTTTGTAGTTTTCAAGTTATGATTTTTTTTATTTTGAGAAATTCTGGAGTGAAGAAATTTATTAATTAAAAAAATCTATTAGGTTTTTAACTAGTTTCTTTTTGTAAAAGTATAAGTACAAATAAAGCATTTACTGACAAAAAAGATAATCCTCACTTCGACTCAAAAAATACCAAATTCAAAATTTTACGTTAAAAACGCATCAAACTAGTATTAATGTACGTAAATAAATAAATATTTATATCCCAAGGATTTTTGGTATTCTAAAGCCTGCCCTAGACCTTAAGCCTTCGTAAAAGCAAAAAAAAGTGATACTTAATGATGAGGATTTTTCGGAGTAGTCGGTCAAATAAACTTATAAAAAGCTACTACATTTTTAATTTTAACATAAAGTAAAATTTCGCGTTTGTTAGTCGTATACCTCGAAATCACAAAATTCTTGTAGCTTTTCACCTATTCGCGTTTCGCCGCGATAGCGTATTTTTTTGTAGCATGAAATATCGGTGGTATATTTTGTTACTCGCATATAATTTTAATAGATTTTTACAATAGTAGCAAATTTTGATGTAGCATGTATTATCAATAGCCTATTTCATTAGCTGCATTTATTTTCAATTGATGTTTGCAACAGTAGCAAATTAATACAATAATACAGAAATGTTCCCTCCGTGTGAACTTGATTCATTTAAAATTGCCCCGCTGACTATAAGTGGATCCAGGTTCAGCTTCCATCTTCGCGAAATGCATAATATATATACCAAACTAAACTACAGACGAATAGGAAGGAAATATCGCGATATCATCATCATCATCATATCAGCCAAAAGACGTCTACTGCTGAATATAGGCCCCCCCCCAAAGATTGCCACAATGACCGGTCCTGCGCGACCCGCATCTGCTACCTTCACCAGGTCACCAGTCCACGCTGCGCCTTCCGAGACGTGGCCGCCACTCGAGAACCTTTCCGCTCCAACGGCCATCGGTTCTACGCGGCCCACTGCCAAAGTTTCTGCGATCCGGAGACCTATATCTTTTGCTTTGGTTTTGCGCGATATGTAATAACGCGTTACAAGCAAATATCTATTGAGGTGAAAAGTGATTACAATGAAAAAAGGCAAGAAAGTAAATATGCTAAGAATTTTATACACTATTGTAATTGGCTACCAGAAATAATTCTACTAGAAAAAAAAACTGTTAAGAAATTTTGAGATCACGGCGAAACGCGAAAATGTGAAAAGCTACAAGGATTTTATGATTTCGAGGTATACGACTAACAAACGAAATTTCGTCTGTTTTGTTGTTCTTATCAATAAACAAGGACAGAAAATATGTACCACGAAAACTCAATTGTTGTAGTTAGGGCTTGTTCATTAATCACGTTATACGATTTTGGCCCGTTTTAGACCCCCCATCCCCCATGGTGATTTTTGGTGATATTTTCTGGACCCCCCCCCTAGCCAATATAACGAGTAATTTTTTGGTAACTGAAGTAGTCCTTCTAATAACACTTGAATTTACGTACGTTTTTGCCAACTACGAGGTAAATGTTCGTGAAGTTTTAAAATTTCGTATTTAAAAAGTGTTCTATATAAAAAGTCAAGATTTTTTTTACTGACTATAATGCTGTTAGTATATAGATTCGAGAGTAACAAAAAATTACACGTGATTTGTCCGATGACCCCCCCTCCCCTATGGTGATAATTGGTGATTTTTTCTTGACCCCCCCTCCCCCTATACGGTATGACGTGATTAATGGACAAGCCCTCATTCAAGTTCAGCTATCTTTAATAGGACACATGTAGCGGCGAGTTGTTATCTACAAAGGGTTCATTTTTACCTGCTCCCACCCCGCCTAGTATCAACGTAGGTTAGTCCCTTGTTAATTAGTGTTATCGGTGACAGTTGCTCAATGCTATCCTTTGATTCGCATGTGTTGCTACTGTACTCGTTACTTTTTATTTTTAAAATCTTCTTGCTGTGTTAACTGGACTTCGACTGATCGATCGTAGGGCGGGGTGGGATAAAAGTTGATCTTTGTTTACCAATAATAAGAATAAAGAGAATAATAATAATCTTTATTGCCACACCTTAAATAATAAAGACATGGCAACTCAAGCTATGATGACAAGTATTGGTATAGCGTCGGGCACGGGCACTAGTACTTCCACCTTAAGCATAAGGGCAATTTGAAATGTTATTGTACCTACTGATGGCGAATCTAATTGCAACTTTAAGATTGACCAAAAAGTTTATTGAAGAAATTTGCTTTAATATTTTGATGCAAGTTACATTAAGTCATACATTGATCAACTATATTTTTGCAATTAATTTCAGTAGATTACATGTGTAATCATTCACCTCAACTCTGGTGAAATTATAATTATATATATTGTAATTATAATGTAATTAAATTATTATTGATATTATTAGAAATTATAATATCGGTAATTATACCTATATGCGAACTTAGGTAGGTATTCCTTCATATTAGAAAATATGAAGATTGTCAAAATACTTAGTTATGTACATAATTGTCTATGTAACATTTTCTGAAGGTTTTTCGCTGATAGTCGTCGTCTTAAGGTTCAAGAAAATGCAGCTCTTTTATTTTTATTTCCTATAGTTTGTTATCTTTTTTTATATGAGTGATATGACATTTTTGCAGTTTTATGGATGATAGAAAAAGATTGTTAGCAAATTAAATGACATAAAAATAAAAGAGCCGCATTTTCTTGAAACTTAAAACGATGGCTATCAGGGGAAAATATAATATTCATACCATCAGAAAACTTTACTTAGCCAATTAAAACAAATTAATCCAAATCTAAGCGAAGACCATTTATTTTACTATTGTTTTTAAAATAATTTAGTACCATCAGCTGTAAGAGAATGAAACAAAGCTTATGCCAATGTGTGAAAGAATCACTGCTTCCGGTGAGATTCAATTGGGTCGATTGGAAAAAAATGTACATAGTTAAGGCCTCAAACCAAAAATCACGATCGTGTCAATTTGTGTTATAGTTATACTAATTATAGTATGTACTCTGTCTACCAACTTTTGGGAGTAGGAAAAGGGGTCACATTTAAAAAAATGCTCATAGAAAATTGTGAATTTGTCGCCGTTTTTCACTGCCAAGAGTTGTTACGCAAAAGTCAACTTTGTAACCCAAAAATTATGACCTTAATGATTTAATTAAAGGCCTTTGTCATTTTTTTTTATCAAACAACTCATTAAACTATTTTTTTTCAAATTCATTTCTAACTTTTGATTATAATTGAAGTAAAAATATGTCCCCAGTACTTATCAGTAGAAATAATTAAATACCTTAATCTTTTTGGGTAGGTTACTCGTTTTAGATTTTTTTTAGGTCCCTAGATAGTAAATACTGTATCGTGTAACCTTCTTCGTTTGAGTATTTTTATCTAAATTAATTATAAAATAAAACAGCAATTTTCACAACATATTTTTTATTATTATGTCATTTAAATACTGGTACAAAATCTGGCACCCTAGTGAAAAGGGGTATAAGTCGAATTTTGGCCAAATTGAGTTAAGTATACCAAAAAATTAAAAAAAAAAAATGGCATCTGTTGGTGTAAAAGGATCTAAGATATCACGTAAATTGACAGAGTTACGGTCGTGTAATATGGTATAACTAACACAAATGGCCATGCAGTGTCAGGTATAAGTTGAAATAAATTCTTACTAACAAAAAAAAGTATATCGTTGTAAAGTTACAAAAGGTATTAGTGTAGCTAAGTTTTACGCGTTTGGATTTTTGTTGTGTGTAACGCTATAACTACTCATATTCTCTTGATGGTCACTCGGATAATGAGGATCCATGTGTATTTAAATCACTTTACACGAACAATAATAACATTTTTTGAGATACAATTCGACATAAATCCATATTCACGAGTAAAATTATGTTGTTACGGGTACAAGTTGACTTTAATCACTTAGAATTACAGTTTTTTACATGTGATACAATCCATTTGCGGGAATTATATCCGTTTGCACTAAATTAAAAAGTATTACTTTACATTTAACACCAGTAAATTGACGGATTTGTACTAAGTTGTACCCTTTTACACTAAGTTTCGTTATATATACACAATGATTAAAATAGTGTTAATTTTTAAAATTTAATTTACTTAGTGGTTAATGATTTTCTTAAAGTATGATTGTATTTTTTTTTCAAATTCAAGCTGTTAAATTCTGCTGCTTATTTGTTAAAACCTATGTTAGTAATATTAGTTTGTGTTGACAGTTTTAAATGACCTAACGCAAATACTTTTTTTTTTAATTGTAGCAACAATTTTACTTAATGATCTAGGTAATATAGAAAGCGCGCTATAATAGCCTTGTACGAGTATTTGCTGCTTATTAAGATCGAATCGAATTGAGTCTGTTTATTAAGATTCCATACAGAGTACTGCAATGGAACGTCACTATTTTTATCCGAAACAACTGAAATAACTTATTTACGCACTAGTGCGAGGAGTCGTTTATATCTTGCCTGGTTGAAAACTTCGGAAGGCCATCTGTACTGAAAAATGTTGTACGATACACATGCAGAAATGAAATTCGTAAATCGTGTCGATTTAAAACACTCCCTTCGGTCGTGCTTTGCTTTATTTATGCTAATTTTTGTTTTCCACAGTTGTATCGTAATGTACATTACGATAGGCTATAGACAATAGTTTTTTTAAATAAAATATCGATTTTCAATAGTATGTTATTTTAGGTGACTCGATAAGATACAAAATTGCCATTCAGGCGTTACGGAACGTACTTACCTAGCTGCCCGCACGACATCCGGGCATAAAGTTATAATTCGGACCGTAGGACTATTTGTACTATTTAGGTTTTTTGTCGAGTACCGGGCTAGCAAAATAAGGCATGAGAAAAAAAATATTATGACACGATTTTGATAATACCATAATACCAAAAAAAATACCATAATGTAGCATTTATTTATATAAATGCTACATTATGGTATTTTTTGGTAGTATGAAATTTAAAAACATTTCATTTTATGATGCGTTGTGTTTTGGCTGTTGAAAAAAAGTAATATTTTTCTAATTCAAGGAAATAATTTCTAATAATAAATGGAAAAAAGAAATATTTTTATTGTAACTTATTTCATAGAATTTGGATACAATTGAATAAAGTGATTAATATAAATCTTGTTATTCCGTTTTACACATTACTAACATTTTCTGCACAATGGTATAAGTCGGTTTTTTTGGGATTATATTGTGTACGTACATGCTATGCCATTAAAATTAATTTCGCAAACAAACTTAGCAAAATTTTTTTCGTAAAAGTACATCTCAAAAAGAGTTATTATAAAATAAGTTAAATGTATACCCGTTTTCACTAATGTCCAATGTATGTGAAAAGGGGTACTTATATGGTTATATTTCTAAATAGCATTTATTTCAGCGGGTACAAGTCAATTTTTGTTTAAACTATTGATTTTAGCCATAAACCAATGACGGCATGTGAAAGAGCGCATTGTATTTACTCAAAGTACATTTAAAGTTATTCTAATTCTTTAGCCATTTCGGCACAGTAATTTTGAATAATTTCGCCAATCGTTTTTTGGCTCTCCTGTAAAGTGGCAAATTTCGATTTATACCCCTTTTCACTAGGGTGCCAGAAATGTGGTAGAGCATGTAAAAAAGCAGAAAGTATTGTGCATTAAAAATAAATATAATATATATTAAATAAATACTAAAAATTATATCACAGTTATGTATACCGCTTAAATATAATACATTAATAATTATACAGGTTTATTTATTACGTAACTCATATCATATCAGCTGACGGACGTACTCAATAAAAAAAAGATAAACTAACTGTATGAATATTGAAATATATAATACATGACAAATGTCAATACATAAACTTAAACAAAATATATACAATAAATAGGAATAACGAAGCAGAAAAAACTAGAAATTTATAGTGAAAATCATAAAAAAAATGTATATGGCGGGACAGATAAAAATGGAAAATAAACTTTAACACTCCCAACAGTTTCTGCAATAATAATCATTCCACAACAAATAAATTACTTAACTAAGTAATAAATAACTAGAAACTACGTACATTTATTTGGCAACCAAACACAAAAAGGCATACGTCGAATTCCTACAAATCTCTTCAAATACATTATCTGAACTAAACTAGATCATTACAATGACGTATAGGTACTACAATGTTTTTTTTTCACTGGGACTTGGTTGAATATAAGTTCCATGTTTAAGGATTGGAATTCCTAAAAGGCATGTAGCTACTATAGGGCTCAGCATCGTACGCCCTCCTATGTCCTCCATGATGCCCATGGTCATACTCATGTTGCTCCTCATGAGAATGAGAATGATGGTGCGACACTTCTGGCTTGGTGATGATTTCGTACGTGGTCTTGCCACCACCACCGCTACCCTTGAGACCGACTAGGGCAGATAGGAGGAGAGACATGAGGGCAGTCATGAGGGCTTTGCCTGCTAACATGGCGAGTCCTGCTAGCGCTGCTGCAGCTAAAGTTCCTGGAAAAAAGTAATAAATGGAGATAAATAAATATCTTGGGACATCTTACACAAATCGACCTAGCCCCACGGTAAGCTCAATTAAGGCTTGTGATGTGGGTACCACGGCTGTCCCAGATCAAAGCCTAGTAAGTGTATTTAGCGAAATTTTACAGGAGAAGCAAACAAACATTTTGTTAAAAAAAAATAGTAGCAGAGACCTTTATCTCACAAGACTTGGTTTTATATAAAGAAGTATAACTTGCTTTATAAGATAAACTATTGAAAATTTATATATGTATCTATTTGGAACTTTTATGTGCCTTACTAACAACTGATTACAAAAAATAAAAGAAACGTTATGTCAATATCAAAACTGAAACCTAGCAAGTGGTACAAAAATGGTACATTTTACGGCTTGTAAGCAGTAAACTCTTACATTTCAAATATAAAATCAAGCAAATGCCCACTTTGAAATTCGGATTAGGATTACCATTTTAATAGTCATCATCATCATCATCATCTCAGCCATAAGACGTCCACTGCTGAACATAGGCCTCCCCTCTGGACCTCCACATGTACCGGTTAGATGCAACCTGCATCCAGCGTGTCCCGGCGACCTTCATAAGGTCGTCTGTCCATCTTGTGGGAGGACGTCCTACGCTGCGTTTGCCTAGCCGTGGTCTCCACTCGAGCACTTTTCGACCCCATCGACCATCTGCTCTGCGTGCAATGTGGCCTGCCCATTGCCACTTCAGCTTACTAATCCGGAGGGCTATGTCAGTAACTTTAGTTCGCCTACGGATCTCCTCATTTCTGATTCGATCACGCAGAGAAACTCCGAGCATAGCCCTCTCCATAGCTCTTTGAGCGACTCTGAGTTTAGAGATGAGGCCGATGGTGAAGGACCACGTTTCGGCGCCGTAAGTCATCACTGGTAACACACATTGATTGTAGACTTTCGTCTTAAGGCACTGAGGTATGTCGGACGAAAAGACATCGCGTAGTTTCCCGAACGCTGCCCAACCGAGTTGGATTCGGCGGTTGACCTCTTTCTCGAAGTTGGACCTACCTAATTGGACTACTTGTCCTAGGTAGATGTACGAGTCAACAACTTCGAGTACCGAGTTTTCAACAGAAACCGGGGTGAGCACAACATTGGCATTTGACATAACTTTCGTCTTATCCATGTTCATTTTCAAGCCCACCCGTTGAGAAACTCGGTTAAGGTCATTGAGAATTTTAATAGTACCTAAGGTAATTATGCAGTATAGTGCATTGGGGTAATTTCAAACTACAGAAAGGCTCGGGTAATTTCGGAATAAATCTTGATAATAATAAAAATAATGGTATGTTTTATGGTAAATCGAAATAAGACGATTTTTGAAATTACCCCAAAGCACCCTATTTAATTGCAACCTAGGGAATTATAGTTATTTTGAAATTATTGGCTACCTTAGTCAATAATTTCAAATTAATAGTTCTTTCCCGCAGAGGTTCGCTGCAAAGTACTAACAAATGACTCCTCATTGAAACTTCCCAAAAACATCATTCTAAGCCGATAAATGTCCATTTCTGGACATAAGCTTCCCCTAGTAGGTTCATTGCCATAATGACCTATTTTTTTTTTAAGTTGTCTTGCACTTGTTTTTGTAACTTTTAATATGATTTCCACTAAGAATCGCGAGCTCCTTCGATCCTGTTAGGAGAAAATTTGGGTATCATCTTCTGCTACGAGTGTGTGCATGTGCATACCATTCGAATATCACGTGTACCTATAAACATTACTACACACGTTACTTTTGGCTTACCAGCGAAAATAATAAAACGGCAATAAACGGCGGGTTTTTCAAAAACTTTTTTACGAAATATCATTTGATATTCACAAGTGCTTTACGGTGAAGGAAAACATCGTGAGGAAACCTGCATACACCTGCAAAGAAATTTAAGTGTATATGTGAAGTCCCCAACAAGTACTAGGCCAGCGTCGGGACCACGCAAAACATGCACGTTTGATGTCGAATTGTGGAATGAAATAACAGATACAATACAATAGCAACAAGTACTGATTATTATTTGATTTGTTTTATCAGTACCTTCTGATAATTTGTCCAGGGTTCTTCCATAGAGAGACAACGGACAATACCGACAAATAATGCACGTAATGATAGTGACGTTATGAATTATCGAAGATCCAATTTTGTTTATTATCAAAAAGTACAATTTTTTGGTCGGTTCTTCGTCGGTTAACAACCAAAACGCCCTATATACGTACCAATCGTCAGTAGAAACTAAAATAATTGTAAACAAAGCTTAAATAATTGCATAATTCCATAATCACGCACTTTTAGAACACATTCTTGGTCTCGTCACCAACTTAAAACCTTAAGCCTTGAGTTCACTAACACTTTTAGTGAAAATTATTAATGTTTTGGCCACTTTGATGACGCTGCTGCCTGCTGCCCGTCATCGATCATCGATAAATAAATGGTCAATATCAATTCAATTCCTCAGTCGACTCTTACGACACCCGCGGGGCGGTGACAAAAACCGTAGGCAGGGAGCACGGGAACGGCGACCATTAGAACGCAAACTTCACTCATTACTGACTTGATAGGTTTTATTTATTGTTATATTTGAATTCCTTGTACGACCCTTCGGCAATTATTAAAATCAAAAACCTAGTTAGGGACAATTTCCATATTCAAAAATCTAGTGTGTTCCATTTACAAACTCAAAAACCTAGTATAGCATGCAGTTGCCAGGTTTTTGGACTTGAAAATGTTACTTACTAAGATTTTGAATACGTTGGTGGCATGTAAGAAATGCCCTTGCTAGGTTTGGTGGGTCTCGTAACTTTGGATCTAATTGAGATAGAAATACAGGTGTTTTTGCATTAGACGCAGCTCCACATTTGGGGCAGATACATTAAAAAAACGTATTTTGACAAAAAATGTCCCTTGCTAGGTTTTGATTTGGGACAGCCGACCAGGCGACGATATATTTAATAGATAGATAGATATAGATTAAATACATAGACAGCAAAATACAATGACCAAGGAACAAATATTTTGTGATAAATAAATACACAAATAATGCCCTCGACGGGATTCGAACCCGAAACCCCCAGCTTCGTAGGCAGGGTCACTACCAACTAGGCTACGGAGGCTGACAAAATAAGAGATAAGAACTGAGTTTTATGTCAATCAAAAATCTTCAGTTTTCGTTTAAGTTTATGGTTGATCTGCGTGAAATCTCCTAATTTGAACTACAGTGCTCAGCCGCTATATAAACTATTCTTTATTCAAGTAAGCTTATTAATAAGCATTTTCGAATCGTCTGACATTATCAAGAGAGAGAAAAAAAAAATTACTACTGGTTCAAACCCTACACCGTTCCTGAGAAGAACCAGTAAGAAACTGAGGTGGACTTATGTTTTTCAAAACTTAAAAAATACTTTTATAGACATTAAAAAAAAGATAAATAAATAAAGGATTATAAGAAGAAACAAAAATAATAATTATTGTAAGTTCACAATATTTTTAAGCATCTATATCTATACTACTAGAGATATAAAGGCCTCTAGTTGTCAGAATCAATCATGATGAATCAATTGTGACAGTTGCAGTACATTATGTGTCAGAAAGTGACGTTGTTGACAGATAATGTATTGAACTGATAGCTGTTAGTATTGACTTGGTAGCGGCTAAGCACTGTATGTATCTTGTGAGCCGTCAAAGTGCCAATCGTAAATATAACAATATGTTGTTTGGAATCCTAACTTTTAAATACCTAGGTGTTGCAGCCGTTAGGCTATAACATTAATTATTTAAGTTGTAATCTAATTATACACTGTGACGTATTGACCCATTTTAGGCGCAATGTTTATTAAATTGTACAATCATAGACATTTTTATTATGTTCGTTTCACCACAACACCCCGGCACGAATTTGTTTATTCATAACAACAGCCAAAATAATTAAACGACGAAAAAAGGGTTTCTTCGAATTCAGTTACTTTAAATAACTACATCCCATATAATTCATTAATGTACACGATAGTCTAGTCCGGTTTCATAGTTTTATTTCATTATCACTTACTTACATTTATTCATTAATTTTATACATTAACATTATTAAGCCATTTTTACTATTCAATAGTTTGCCAACAATGTGATACACAAATACTGAAGCTGATTGCGTAACCAACTTTGTGAATAATACAGTTTTTTTTTTATATTTAACTGTTATTTGTTTATTTACAAATCAGGTTTTTAATTTAGTGCATTTTCTTGTTTATGTAATGATCATAATAAATAATGTTAACGAAATATTAATCTTAAACAGCCTTTAAAATTTAACGATCGGTCATAATAATAGTCTACAAACTTTTTGATATTTAATTGGTTTGGCTATTAATATATCTATGTGATAACAAATTGTGATTTTATGAACTTTTTAACTTGTTTTTTAACTATTTAATTCGATCTCATACCTTTCATCATCATAGCAGCTGCAATCAGATTTCCAGCGCCGCCACCGCCCTTGTTCTTCTTTCTACCAGTCCCCACAGATGCCGAATCTCTCGCAACATTTAAAGCATCCTCCGTCGTCTCAGAGTCCAACAATCTATACTTCAAGGAATGCCCATCCAGGTAGTCTTGCAGGCGGCGAAGAAGAAATCTATTTAGTTTCTCTTCAGGCTTCCCAGGAAATTGTCTAGATAGCTTAGCAGCTACCTCTTCAGCGCTTGAGTTGTCTGCCTTGTTTTCCTTCACAATGCTAAGTCCTGGTAAAAGCGGCACTTCTTCGCGAGAACTCAAATCCTCTATCAAGGAAAGCGCACGAATTTTCAAACATTTAGCACTAAAACTTCCATTACATTCCTTTTTCAGAGAACTTCCTGCTCTCTCTGATATATTTTTCGGTTCGGATATCGTATTCGTTTCAAATCCATCGATAACGGCTTTTGATAAATGCACGCACACAATAACAATCACAAAAACACTTTTCACGAACATTTTGTCACAAAACTCTGTATTACTCAAAGATATGAACGCATGTCGTTGAATGGCAACATTCAACTGATGCTTCATTTTAAGCGTTCATTTTATTTTATACATGTATGATACATAAAGAGAAATAAAACTAATAGAGAAGGTAAAAGAGAAAAAAACGACTCTGACGACTCATTCTTGGGCGAACAATGTACTAGTAGATACGCACTTTCGAACAACGTTCTCTGATCAAATAATTAGAAATAAATTGACACGAGAAAAGTTGGGAATGGTAGTGGATTTTGATTGGTCCATTTTTCAAACCAAAATAGGACTATAAAATAGTGTTACAGAAAACCTGTACTGCGACAGAATCTGTAAAGATTTGTATTCATATTTTTTTAGTCTAATTAGTAGTTTGCCACTGATACTACATAGCTTCATGTTGCAGATCACAATGAAAATAGTAAAAAAATTGAATTTACTTTCATCTTCAATCTAAAGCGTGCATGTTTCCACTCTCTCGGCCGACGACGTCCGTTTCCTCAGTTTTATGTAAAGCTTAATTTCCAATTAGTTTAAGAAAAATTGTGATACCTATTCGTAAATCTATACTACTTAACTCCATGGACTTATTTGACCTGCAATAAAAATGTTATCATCTAAAACTTGTATTCTTGCTTTCACTGCTGAAAATAGGCTTGTCCCAAAGATTACCACAATGGCCGGTCCTGAGCCACTCGCATCCTGTATTTCTTGATCTGCGTTATTCAATTTGTGTACAGTCAATCATAGACTGTATGAAAGAGGCAGGTGACTATCGCTTTCCAGAAAGACTTTAGGTATGTTCCAAACAGATTTTAATTATTTCCAGTAGGTACACTCAACCACTTGGACTATGTAAAAGTAACGCTTTAAATAAAATTGCAAGAAATCTCTCACTACCTGTAATTTTTTTGACATATTTTTAGCAAGACCTAGAGTTCCCATTGGTTTAGTGTATCTACTGAAAATAATTGAAATCTATTTTGAACCACACCTCAAGTATTTCTGGGTAGCGTTAGTTATAGACCTTGCTCTTTTAAACGGTCAATCATTTTATAGTTGCCTAAAAATCATTTTGTGCACAAAAAAAAAACACTTAAGTAGTTCAAATCTGCTAAGACATGCAACACGCAGATAAGGGATTACAACTGCATATTGGTTGCTGGAATGAATTTAAATAGGTAACCGAATTTAGATTTTTATAATTTTCTTAACTTGACATACTCTTAAATTGTTTTTAAATGACTAAAATGTAAAGTTTTCTGAAGGTATGAATATTATATTTTTCCCAGATAGCCGTCATCTTAAGGTTCAAGAAAATGCGCTCTTTTATTTTTATGTCCTATAATTTGATAAAAATCTTTTTTTAAGTGAGTGAGGTGACACGCACGTATTAGGCTCTATTCATCCATAAAACTGCACAAATGTCACCTCGTTCACTTAAAAAAAGGTTATTAACAATTTATAGGATATAAAAGTAAAAGAGCCGCATTTTCTTGAACCTTAAGACGACGGCTATTAGGAAAAAATATAATATTCATACCTTCAGAAAACTATACATAGCCAATTCCGGATTGTATAGTGGAAACGTTTCTCCATAGCTCTTGCTCTCGAAAGTGCCTTTGAGATTAGCGAAAAAAAGAGCAAAACGACAATGAACACTCTCTCTTATAAAAAGTAGAACTGAAATAGTTTCTTGGAATACTGTTGACTAATAGAAACGATGTGAAGTCATCGAAAATACATAAGCTAGTATTGGTTACGTTACAAATCAATTTGTTTATTTTCATTCGCGTTTTTTCTTCGATTTAGTAACCATTATAGTGAGTTACAAATGTGTTTGCTTAGACCGTAAATAAATAAGGACTATTTTTTAGAGAGTGTAATACTACTCAAAAATAAAAATGCAATAACGTTGATTAATTGAAAACTATAATGTAAATAATTTTTATATTTCCTTCGGTTACCGCGAGGATTACACATGAAATAAAACTATGGAAACGGATAAACTCGCGTATGTTAACTAATGAACTTCATTCTTAATGAAGTTAAAATTAGTTAATATAGGCGAATTTATCCGTTTTCATAGTTTTATTTCATGTGTAAATAATTTTATAAACAAAAAAAAACATTTTATTTTTATGTTTTTTGATATAATTTTACAAAATTGTGCAGTTGAAAGTAGCTCCACAAAACTATTAATAAGTTTGACTGTGGAGTCAAGTCTCGCTATAAGTAATACATTACATTTACACAGCATTTACGACACTCGTGGTCGTAAACGTACAAGTACATAGGTACTTATATTGTGTAATTAAGTAATTTCAATTAGGTAATTTTATTGTCTATTAAATGTGCAGAAGATGTTTTTTTTAGCTTTTTATAAAAAAATAGTAAAAATATTGACTACAAACTAAGTATGAAAAAGTCAATAGTAAACGTAATTGTGAAATATTAACTTTAAAAAAAACAAATTAAGGGTAAATCCATGGTAACTTGCGTTACATTTAGAACGCTAAGTTGTCAAATAAAAAATGTTACCTATTTGTGGCTTGATTCATATTTAAATATCCTTTTTTGCTGGCGGAATAGGTAGTACAGTTTAATTTCATTAAACTAAGGTGGAAATTACTTGGAACATAACCAGTACCTGGCCTCAGTACACCAAAATAATGCATCATTTAAATACGATATGTTTAGTTCGTTATTGATATAAGAATTCTCTTCTAACTTAAATCGTGTAAGTAAAGAGTTAAGGTATATTTATGTAGCAAAAGAGAATCCTAATATTTTTCCATTATGGAAATAAAAAATCAAAACATTGGTAGCTTGCGTTTCAAGAAAATGGTAACTTTAGAGTTACCTCCGAAAGAAACGTACGTTTTTTATAATTAGTGATCGAAATAAGAAGTTTAAGTAACTGAAGTAAAAATATACAGGATTCGTTGATTTTTTGGGATATAAATGAAGGTTTTATTTTTTCTGAAAAAAGATACCTATTCAGTTTTTATTTTATTTTTAGATGTTTTTGAATATTATGTTTTTTAAGGATTCAAAAAATAATCTAACCTAACTTTTGTAGTTAAAAAAATCCCCTTAACATTTGTGACAGTTGATTATTTCGGTTTTTGCATGTATAACAAAAGATAAATTTTTTAAAGTTTAAAAAAAATGGCATATGGTGTTATAGTTAGTTTATAAAAAAATATATCGGATTATGGTAACGTATTTAGCCGTTGAATATTACCCCATAAACAGATTTTTAAAATTCTGACATAAAAAATTTCACTTGTTTCGCTGTCTGCCGTGGATTTACCCAAAAAAAGCTTCTTTTAAGTGTTTTTTTTAGGTTTAATGTTATTGAACTGGTCTAAACCGGCCCGATTGGTTCCCGACGCAAAGGTGCCCATCACGCTCGCAGCGTTTCCGCGCTGAATCGCGATGGACAGTCTCTGCTCCAGGAACGAACCGGAGCGGGGATCGAGACCCATTTCCTGCAGGCGTCGTCTCAGATATGCTATTCTCTTATTCACACATTCGACGCTGCGTTCGTCAACGAGCTCGACGACGAGACAGCCTTCACTTCGACGTAGATCGCAGCGCTGCGAAAAACGGTATTCACTAACATATAACAGCTCGTCGTCGAACTGTAGGCGGTAATTCTCGACGCAGTGTAGTTCCAGCTCACGCCGCATTCGTCGCCGAGCGCTAGTGTCGCTTAAAGTGCATTAGTGAATACCATTTTTAGGCTCGACGCTGCCGCAGCGCTGACAGAGCGCTGTTAGCAAGGCGGTTTCCTTAGTGAATAACACTGCAATTCCTTAAGACAACTCTTACCCACTGAGCACCAGCAACCAGGTGCTTAGCCAAGTTGCCAATCGCTAACGCTTAATCATCAATCGTAAACGAAAGCTACCTGTCTTTGTCGCACTAATTTGAAAGAGTGTCAGAGAGGGAAAACTACGATACGCTACTAAGCGTTAGCGATTGGCAACTTGGCTAAGCATCCTGTAGTTTCCACAGCTAGGGGGACAAATAAGTAGCCGTAAATGCTCAGCAGCAGCTGCCGCAAATTGCATGATGCGGCTAAAGTGCAAGGGGGGGGCTTTAAATAAAAAACAATTACTTATATAGTTCACAAAAATATAATGTAATTCTTAATAATTACGATTCTAAGGCATACGTTTCGTGAGTGGCATTACAAATTGTATTCCTACTTAATGTAGACTTGCAGACGCGTAAAAAATGCAGTGGTTTAATTATTAGAAAGTAAGTAGATTAGTAGGTATGGCAGTATATCTAGATTTAGCATTTACATTCGATTAATCCAGCTATTTAGATGATGCCGATGATGTGTGCTAACAGTAACACTATTGAGGTGTGCATTCTATCTTTGCAGTCAGATATGCTATTCTCTTATTCACACATTCGACGCTGCGTTCGTCAAAGAGCTCGACGACGAGACAGCCTTCACTTCGACGTCGAGCGCAGCGCTGCGAAAAACGGTATTCACTAACGTAGAACAGTTCGTCGTCGAACTGTAGGCGGTAACTCTCGACGCAGTGTAGTTCCAGCTCACACCGCATTCGTCGCCGAGCGCTAGTATCGTTTAAAGTGCATTAGTGAATACCATTGTAGGCTCGACGCTGCCGCAACGCTGACACAGCGCTGATAGCAAGGTGGTTTCCTTAGTGAATAACACTGCAGGTTGACTATTAATCATGGTAACATCATCATCATCATTTCAGTCGAAAGACGTCCACTGCTAAACATATACCCCCCAAAGACACGATGACCGGTCCTGCGCCACCCGCATCCAGCGGACTCCTGCGACCTTCACCAGGTCATCAGTCCACCTTGTGGGGGGCCTACCCACGCTGCGCCTTCCGGTACGTGGCCGCCACTCGAGAACCTTCCGTGGTAACATTTTTTACCAGTAATTATTCAAGAAGAAAATTCTGATGTTGGATATATTTCCACCTTCTAATATCTCAGGGTATATGGAACACCAGATTTGCTTAGGACCAGGATGCTTAGCCAAGTTGCCAGTCGCTAACGTTTAGAAGCGTATCGTAGTTTTCCCATTCTGTCTCTTTATACAGCGTGACGACCATTGGACAAATTCTGAAGGCCTATGCTCATTGCTCATAGGATAATATTCATATTTTTTTATTAAAACAAGATGATTGTTGATGTCTGTATTTTTATAATATGTATATGTATTTCTATGTGTAACTATTTATATATATATATATGTATTTGCATTTTGTGTTTATTTTTACATTCCTTAGCCATCAGACTATTTTTCTCAGTTTTTGCACCACCTACTATCAACTTTTACTTTCTTATCTCCTCTACCCAAAGGTTGTCTGGAAGAGATCGCTCTTTAGCGATAAGACCGCCTTTTGTTTACCTCTTTCAAACATGTACTTTTATTATTTGTTTTGTAATTGTCTTTGAGGTGCAATAAAGAGTTATTGTATTGTATTGTATTGTATTGTTTTAATAAAAAATATAACAAAAGGAACATACTGTATTCGACCGGACTTCGAATAGGTTTAGCAGTGATGATTTTTGTCAAAACTTTGAGTCTTATAAATGACATAAGTAAATAAAAAAGCTAATTTGTAAGGTTTCAAAGGTACCATAATGTGCCAAAGTAAAAATACCTATAATTCCTTCGGACCGGCTAATAATTGTTATGACACTGCGTATACTGGTTTCAAATACCCTAACGAATATATACATTTTGACTTTGTCCAATAGCTAAGGATACCCTGTGTACTCTATTATTATGGACCTCAGTAGGCTTAGCACAGGATTAGTGCGACAATATGTCGCCGCGAGATAGACTATCCACCCCTCTTTTCTTCATATAGTTAGTAAAAGATGGAGAATCTATCTCGCGGCGACATACTGACATACCAATCATGTGCTAAGCATACTGGTCGGACAAAGTCGTATAAAAAAAAAACATATGTTGTTATATTGTCACAGTCAAGTCAAATGATTCTTTATTCAAATTGGGATAGCATCAAACTCTTTTGAATGTAAGTTACATAAAATTAAAACTAGGTACTTCCGGTTCTAACCCTACACCATTGACCTCGAGAAGAACCGGTAAGAATTTATTATTCCAAGAATAAAACACAAATGATCAATCTTTCCACATTTATTTTTAGTGCATTTTATATAGCAAATAAAAAAACAATAACACAAACGAAAGTAAATACATTGTATTATAACATACATACAAAACAATAATATACAAGCAGGTACATGTAACGTTTATAGTAATTATAAATATTATAATATAAAATAACAGTCTTTTAAATGTATAAAAATAACAATAATTTATCATCAATTGTGAAAGTAGTGATGAAGAATATGATACAAAGATAAAAATACGAGAAAGTCTATGATACAATACGAAATCAAATATAAAAACACTTACGTAAATGAATATCACATTAAGTTATTAGTTATAAAAATATGTATTATGTATAACATATCTTACAGACAATTTACACACATCTCGGATTTATAATAATAAAACAATCGAAACAAATATTAAATTTTACAAACATACACAAAATAAAATAAAATACAGAAAAGTTATAAAAATATGTCATATTCATAGAATACAGCATGAATATCCTAATTACATATTGAGTTATTCGGTATTAGTTGTTCTTGATAGTCAAAGCTATTATATAAAATAATTGAAAATTATCTCTCATTACTGTATGATACGATACGATAAGGTAAACAGATACAATATATATACAGAAACATTATACCATAAAAACTGGTGATATAAATTCAGACAATACATACATTACATACCTACATATAATGTATACAGGATAACATTATAATAAACATACCTAATGGCGAATATTTTAAGATGTATATTAATAGTTTACACACTGACTATACTATGCAATTACAAGTATATGAAGCAACATACCTACATACATTTTTTTAAAGTCATTAAAGTACATAAATCATATATATTATGATTATAATAATATGGTATGGCATACATAAAAATAAAACGATACATACAGATCAATAAAAAAAATATCATAAAAAAATGAAAACAAGATAAACATATATCATTTGTACTTTGCATTTTGTACTTTCAAGCGAAAACAGTATCTCTACCATGATTTTGCAAATCGGTAACGTTAGGTTTTACTCGATACGTAAAGCAGGCCATTGCACTCGCTCCAATACGCCGAGCACGGTTGCATTACGTATCGAGTAAAACCTAAAGTATCCTTTACTTTCCAACTAGGGGAAACAAACCGGTTTGGCAAGTATGGAAAACCGGTTAATAAATAAATAAATATTTTGGGACATCTTAGACAAATCAACCTAGTTCCACGGTAAGCTCAATTAAGGCTTGTGATGTGGGTACCAGGCGACGATATATATAATAGATAGATACATATAGATACTTAAATACATAGACAACCATGACCAAGGAACAAATATTTGTGATAAATAAATACACGAATAATGCCCTCGCCGGGATTCGAACCCGGAACCTCCAGCTTCATAGGCAGGGTCGCTACCAACTAGGCTACGGTGGCTGACAAATAACCGGTTATTTGCCGTAAACTCATACAAATAAAAACCGGTTTGTAAGACAAATCGTAGTACAGCTAGCAACAAAAAACCGTGACTTAAACTACAAATAAATAAATAAATAACTTATCCGTCTAACTTAACGTCTATTCAAGTTCCTCCCATAACCAGAATGACCATAGCCGCCTCCTACGTCCTCATGGGCTGTTGAGTGACTGTGTGAGTGACTGTACACGGGCTTGGAGACGATCTCGTAGGTGGTAGATTTGCCTCCTGAGGAGAGGGACTTGATGCCGATGATTGCTGAGAGGAGGAGAGACATCATGGCGGTCATGAGGGCTTTGCCTGCTAACATGGCCAGCCCGCCTAGGCCGATGGACATCATGGTACCTGGAACAAGGTTTCGTCATCAGTTGAGAAAATACACATTTAAAAAAAAAGGAAAAAAATCACTTACACAAACATAGGGACTTTTTCACTTTTAGGGACATGCAATTAGCGTGACATTAAAAAAAACTTAATTGCAGTCAGGTTTGTAACGACAATTGAGTAATTTTAGAATTATAACTAACGTGACTCAAAAAATTAAAATATTATCGAACCGGGTTACTCAACCCTCTTAATGGGTCGAAACATGTCGAGCAATCATGTTTCGTAATCGATGTTTAGTCAGCCTCTGTAGCCTAGTTGGTAGTGACCCTGCCTACGAAGCTGGAGGTTCCGGGTTCGAATCCCGGCGAGGGCATTCTTTGTGTATTTATTTATCACAAATGTTTGTTCCTTGGTCGTGGCTGTGTAGTGTGTATGTATCTAAGTATCTATACGTATCTATCTATCTATTATATATATCGTCGCCTGGTACCCACATCACAAGCCTTAATTGAGCTTACCGTGGGACTAGGTCGATTTGTGTGAGATGTCCCAAGATATTTATTATTTATTATTATTATTTATTAAATCATCAACATAAATACGTGAGTAACCCGGTTCGAAAATATTTTGATAATATTTGGCAAATAAGTACGATCATCTTTAGGGCAGGGATCGGAACCGGTATTTTACGAAAACCTCGAAATAACCCAATATTTTAAAATGTTTTTATACTCTTCATGTACTTCTCAATATTTTAAGTAATATACAATATCATACTTTTAAATTACTCCATTAACTTACAATTTATATACCGAAGAACGAAAAAGACCGAAAAAAGAACCGTTGTTTTTGTATGGAGAAAATAACGGTTCCGGTCCCTGCTTTAGGGATTTAAGATTGATCGGCGTTTTTATAAAATATTGCAAAATATGCATAATATAGTTTATAAAATTAACATCTAAACAGTGTTTCTATAGGATGTCTAATTTGCATAATAATATAATCATGCACTTTCAGAACACAATCTCGGATTTATTACGAACTTATAATCTAAAACGTTGAGTTCACATACCTACATAATTGGTTAAAATTATTGATATGTATTAGTATTACCGTAAAATTATATCTGAGACGTCAAATGCTATGGAAAGTCAGCCATATTTGTTTAATTTTTATTAGATTCTGCTGACGATTGTATACATTTACCTTACAAATACAATTAGTGACACTACAATGTGTGTCAACTTGTCAGTGTCAATGTCAATCTAACCCATCAATCTTTCATGGCACCGTGACTCAAATTACACTGTATAAACGTAACTTATAATCAGAGTGACATTTTTATTCGCTACTTTTTATAATGCTCCAATTGTCTCGCCTGTTAGGTTTTAGAAATGGTGAAAGTATGTAGACTAAGTTATTGAAATAAGTGATATGTGGTTATACAACCTGTAATATGAACAGTAAAGTTGAAGCATTAATATATATGCAGTTCACCTTGTGACTTTGAAACAAGCTGGATTGTTAAGTACTATACACAGTGTACCAAGATGACACCGAATAACTTTAACAGAGTATTCCACCTACCTCACGCTGCGGCCACGACATCGGTCTAAGGCGACCGGCTTAGCGGAAAACGTATGGTGCTCCCTCTCGTAACCATATCATCCCGTTCCAACTCATGGATTCGCTCGCCGCTGGTCGCCTTAGACCAATGTCGTGGCCGGGCGATTACCTACCCACCTCACCGTATTCTACTGTACCATGAGATGGAAAGTAAAGGATACGATAGGTTTTACTTGATACTAAATGCATTCTATCGCGCTCGCACTGATATGTTGGAGCGAGCGAGATGGCCTGCTTCGCGTATCAAATTAAACCTAATGTTATATTGATTTAAACTTTCATGATTATCACTCATATTTTAAAGACAAACGGGTCTTAATCGCGTAAATTTACGTTTAATTATATCCTGACGTTTCGGGCATGACGTTACACCCGTGGTCGCAGGCAGAGTTTGTCTTTAAAATATAAACCTAATGTTACCGATACTTGCAAAGTCTTCGCACGGCTACTGAGGTCGTAAGAAGTAAAACGTGATA
The DNA here is from genome assembly GCA_025490895.1 of Thaumatotibia leucotreta. Taxonomy (NCBI): domain Eukaryota; kingdom Metazoa; phylum Arthropoda; class Insecta; order Lepidoptera; family Tortricidae; genus Thaumatotibia; species Thaumatotibia leucotreta. The sequence goes on from JALPQI010000380.1 coordinate 184,314, forward strand.
TACAATGCTTGGCTGGAGTGAGCTGTTTTCATACTAAATGTCACGTAATACATGTCATTTGGTATGAAAACAGCTCACCCCCGCCGAGTATTAGTGATATATGAACTCCTATCGAAACTTGATTATTTTTTGATGTTTTCATACATAGCCAAAAAAAACATGTGTAGGTTTTATTGGAAACGTATGCGTGATATTTAGCTGTAACTGACTAGTATTCATTTAGCTGACGTAAGGATTTTTTTTGTAGGTATTGAAAAGCACAAAATAGTACATTACGACGCAAGTGCAAAATAAATGAAATTCGAAACGAGTGGCGATGTTTTAAATCGACACGAGTTACGAATTTCCTTTTTGCACGTGTCTCGTCGTACGACGTTTTTTAGTACAGATAGCCCTCCGAAGTTTTGGACCTGACTTAAAAAGAGCCACTTCTCGCACTAGAGCCTAAAAAAGGCACCATGTGTACTAAAATAGTACATTACGACACAAGTGCAAAACAGATGAAATTCAAAACGAGTGGCGATGTTTTAAATCGACGCGAGTTACGAATTTCTTTTTTGCACGTGTCTCGTACGACGTTTTTTAGTACAGATAGCCCTCCGAAGTTTTGGACCTGACGTAAAATGAGCCACTTCTCGCACTAGCGCCTAAAAAAGGCATCATCTGTACTAAAAAAATCATGTTTCGACATGGGTTCATGCATCATTATTTGCTTCTTAAAACCTCAGGACTACGTAGATAAAGTTATTCGGTTCTGTAGTATTACACCGTGTATATTCATAGGTTTTTTATGCATCTGAGCGAAGATTTTTTTGCGTCTGAAAAAATGTAATTAGTGCGGACTGGCTTGCTACCGCGAACACCGAAGTTTGCAAATATCGGGGGTTTTTCTCTGTCATTCTAATGACGCCTTCGTTGGAGTGACAGAGACAAATCCCCGAAATTTAGGAACTTCGGTGTTTGCGGTAGGAGGCCAGTTTTTGCTAAGTTTAATACTCGTTTTGAAGCGTAAATGTCCTGAATATAAAATAGCTATCAGGATTATTAAACATTAAAATTAATTTAAAAACGCTTACAGTGAGCCGATTTGGACGTTTTTGGTCTTTGATGTACAAAAATGTATTGGAAAGTTATATACCAATTATTTATTTTAGTAAATGTACATTTGCTATGTACGTATTTTATAATATAATGAGTAATACAATTATAATGATAAACAACATGATAAAAATAAGGACCACCCTAATATGAGGTGTGTTGAAATAAATAAATAAATATCTTGGGACATCTTACACAAATCAACCTAGTCCCACGGTAAGCTTGTGGTGTGGGTACCAGGTGACGATACATATAATAGATAGATACATATAGATACTTAGATATATACAGTATACACAGACACGACCAAGGAATAAACATTTGTGATAAATAAATACACAAAGAATGCCCTCGCCGGGATTCGAACCCGGAACCTTCAGCTTCGAATTATTTATTATAACCAAACACGGTTATTTAAAATATAATTCAGTTGCGACAGCTATGTAAGATCATCTTCATGAAATCTTTATTTTCAATTTTGAATTGTCTTATTATTATCAGTGATTTGCAAAATGGGTTTGAAATTGAAATATTAGATGTCATTATACGGAGATGGGATTGGAACCCACGTCCTTAGCTTTCCTAACGGATACCTAACCTAAAAGCTCAAGCAAAGAAAGGAGCTCGTGATTTCTGGAGTAGAAATAACCAAAAATTTACCCATAAATTCGAAATTATCAAAATGAAGAAAATAAAAAGAAATGCTCAGATATTAAACTACGATGTCTTAAAACTATAAAACTAAAACCTCCGAACAATAAAAATGTGAATCAGACTTTAAGTAGTGCTTTTAAAGATGGTAGATAGTTATCATTATCATTAAAGACAGACATTATAGACCATAAGCACACTAAACAAACAGTGCGTATACAAGGTTGTAAAGATTTATAATGTATTTTAAAATACTAGTTTTATGGAGTCAAACATTGTACATATGTAAGGTAATATTAAATAGCTGTGTAAGTCTAAGTACTTGTTTGTACGTGTAAAATAGAAACACTATTACACCGAATTAAAGATTACTGAAGATTAAGTACAGTCAAAGACAAAATAAGGTGTACACAAAAATGTTCAAAAATATGTCCCAGTGCACTCTAATTTTGTGTAATAAGCAGAGATCTTACGATTTCCAGCGTTTTTGATGCAATGTAGTTTAATTAAGGAACATGGTGTAAGTTATTTATAAGGAGATAGTGAGTTAAGCTTCGTTATTGTCTTACAACGTGTTATTACTCGTTTCAACTTAAACTGACCCTTGGATTTCTTTAACTTAACTTCTAGAGTTTTTGGTGTAATGTAGTTGAGTTAAAGGAAACCAGGGGTAATTAACATGTTATAACACGTTGTAACACAAAGATAAACCTTAACTCGCTATCTCCTTTCGAATAATTTACTTCACATCTCTTAATTGAGCTACACATCACCAAAAATGCTGAAAATCGTACGATGTCTGGTAATAAGAACGTCGTAACATATTTATGAGCGGATTCTTTCGATACTTATTTTTGCACTTGACTATACTAATTATTATAGTAAGCGCGCTCGCGAGTCGTAGGTACTGTAATAATTAGTCGCTTAGTCGTCGCTTGATAATGGAGACCTAGGGTCTCCGAAACATTTCGCTATCGTCACTAAGCAGTGACGACTGATAATGATACGTGAACTGTTTGTTTACATTTGAGGAGCAAACAGAATCAAGCGTCACGAATTATGAATGACGTTTCGCTGCTGGATTTGAGATATATTTCGATTGAGTTTATATATTTATCTATTGTTTGTAAATTCATGGGGGGTAGTTGCCATAATCGCCACGCTTGGCATGCGGGTTGGTGATCGCAGTGTCTACACCGCACTTTAGGGATGCTGCTGCCCATCCCCCGGTGGTCTTGGTCGTAGTTTTCAGGCATACCCGGGTCAAGTGTATGATCAGTAACACTTTAGTCCCTTAACACTGGATGCGGGTGGCGCAGGACGGGTCATTGTGGCAATCTTTGGGGGAGGCCCATGTTCAGCAGTGAACGTCTTTCGGCTGATATGATGATGATAATGATGATGTTTTATCTATTATTTACGTCACAATAATAATATGTTGTTGGTCCAATAGTACATTACTATAGAGGACGGGAAACGAAAGGTTACAAGCCAAATAGATATAGAGATACGCGGCCTGTAACATTGTTTCTCGCCGAGGTTTGTATAAATAGTGCTTTTCAAACTTACAATGAAATAAAAAAATGAAAGTGATTTTTACAGTGTTATGAGTGGGTAGGTATACAGTCATTTTATTAAAAACCTACCTTCCTTTGCGTAATCGATGTATCGTAGTAACTGGTTATAAATTTGCGTCAACTAAGTAAGAGCATCGATAGCGCAGCGGTAAGTCGTTGGACTACGAAACGTATGATCGGAGGTTCAAATCTCAGAAACGGTAGTTTTTTCTGGTTATATTTAGATTTTTAGATTTTATTTAATTTAATGCTTTTAAGTAATCACCTGTGGTCAGTATGGACAGATTTGAATCTGCAAGGACAGACAAAGCACGTATCCTGCACTGGTTGTGTGATGTAAATTTAAGGACATTGTGGAAATTCTAGGAGATACAAATTTGACCATCCTACCAGTGAAAGTGATTTCTTTTTGTGTTCCAAGTGCCGCAACATTTCAAAAAGGGGTAAGTCGTAGTTTTAATCTTAGAGACGAACTAAAAGCCAAATTTAGCAGTAATTAGGTGTGCAGTCTAAGTAAATATCGGTTTTTGTATTTTAGCCTGACGACATGCCCTTTTTGGTCGGCGGTGTTAATTAACGGCTGAGTGACTAGCACAGCAGGCAGCGGGTAGGCAGAATACCCCGGTCGAACATCCGACGAAAATTCTCCTGGCGCCCTATTAACTAGATTAGGATTAGATTACATAGATTAAGTATTTAATAAACACTACTGTTACTACACCTAAATGGCCTTTACTTTAACCAGCTTGGTAGCACATAACAAATAGCGCCCAACGTTAAAACGTATTGTCGTTGTCAAGCGGTTAGTGAGGGTCAAAGGTCGTTGCATTGCATTTTGTGTTTGCAGTTATTTTCTTAAACCACTTGTTTTAGATTATAGTATGAGTGGAGTTAATATTAGAATTGCGGCATTGTATTAAGTAGTACGTCGAGAAATTTGCTTTGTTCGAGTGTTTTTTTTTCTTTTTAATATTTTTATTTGTAATTTTGCTGTGTAACAGATTTCAAGACCGTTTTATTTACTTACTTCGTGTTTAAATATTATTTTACAATAAGATAATCGGTAGTACATATATATATTTTTTTGCTTTTGTTGCTGTTAAAATATTAAGTTATTAAGATCTAAGTGATTTTATCTTACGGACCTATATTACGAGTTTTTGATATTATAACTTCTAACATTACGTGATTGGATTTTGTGTTAATTCATTTGTGGTGCAGGGATATTAAATATTAAAAGTCAATATCCTTATAATTGTGTGACATTTAGTAATTGGTGTAAAAATGGACCCTACATATTTATTAAAAGATGAGTTGGAATTTGAGCTGGCATGTCGGGGAATCGAATTAAAGTCGACAGCTCCGGTATTAAGGAAATTGTTAACAGAATTGTTATTGTCTGAGCAGGATACTGATTTTGTAGCTCCTAAGGTTAAAAATGATTTGGTAATATGCGGAAAGAAAATAGATGTTTTGTCGAATTACGTTGCTGAGTTAACGGGCAAACCGGATAAGGCACTTTTCAAACGGTTGGTCTCCAGGCTTTATCATGTGCAGAACAGACTAAATTTGTTTATTCACGATCTTGAGGAGGACCGTGTCCAGAAAGAAAGTCTTTTAGAGCAATGTCAAGTGTTATTAGGTAAGTTAGAACGGCAGGATGATATTGAGGAGGATGGCAACTTAACGGCCTTGGATAAAGAGACATTACAAAATACTTTAGGTGAAAGAGGGGTAAAAATCATACAAAAATTAGAGGGTTCTGTAAAATTTGCGGGTACTGACATTGCTCCAGTGGAATCTAAGGATCAGGTTGCAGCAAGTCAGAGCGTGACTTTGGCGGGTACTCGTTGGGTTGAGGGTAAGGATAGTCGGTCACAGTTAGCTCGAACATCAACTTTTGAGGATGATGATTTACCAAAACGTAAGTTAGTGCCAATTTATCAGTGGGGTCTCAAGTATTCGGGAGGAAATAACATGAGTGTAAATGCATTTTTAGAACGAGTGTTAGAGCTGAAAGCCGCTAGAAATGCGACTGACGAAGATTTGTGGCGTTCCGCAGTGGATTTCTTTGAAGGGGATGCATTAATCTGGTACAGAGCTAATAAAGAGTATGCTGACAGCTGGGGTGAATTAGTGATACTATTGAAGCGAGCATTTCAAAAACCATATTATCAAGAGGAGCTCCTGGCAGAAATTAGAGCTAGGACCCAAGGGAGTAGTGAATCAGTTTTAATTTACATATCAGTAATGCAAAATATGTTTAACCGGCTGCCGATCAAACTTGCAGAAAGTGAAAAGGTGTTCATTATTCTTAAGAATCTACAGCCGTACTACCAAAAAGCAATCTGCAGGGACAACTTTGGGTCTGTTCATGAAATGGTGAATGTTCTAAGGATTATTGAAAGGACTAAAATCAACTGTGACAATTTTCAACAACCTAAGGCAGTCATGTGTACGTTAGAGCCAGATCTCGCGTATAAATTGGAAAAAGGTCCTACAGAGATTGTTAGTAAGGAAATTGGAGAGGTAGCTGAAGTAAATGCTTCTGTTAGAAGGTGTTGGAATTGCCGCGAGACGGGACATATTTTTAGAGAATGTTCCGTGCCAAAACAGAGGTTATTCTGTTATAGGTGTGGCAGATTTGGTGTAACCTCTAAAGATTGTGAGTGTAAGGGAAACGAAAAAGGGAGAGGCTCGAGTTCTGCCAACTGAATTTCTCCCTCAAAAGTGATAGTTCTGAATGGCAGACTTGGTTAGATACTGTGTCTAAATTTTTTGCGCATGAAGATGATGAATTGTGTCCGATTTTAGTTAAGAAACATAATGATAATAGATCATACGTAGAGTTGAGCATTTTAGGTTACAAATGCACTGGCTTGCTTGATTCAGGCGCTAATCGCACAGTGATAAATCCTAGCTTTGCGAAGACTCTTGATAGGCTCGGCCTTAAAGCCACTGAGATAAACACTACGGGGTTAACCATAGCGGACGGTACCAGACACATTGTTACGGAAATGTTTGATATTCCTTTTAGCTTCGATAGCCAATTCAAAGTGGTCCCAGTAATGGTTATGCCAACATTGAAGCATCAGTTACTGTTAGGCAAGGATTTTTTTGATGTCTTCGGGATTCAATTACAGTTTAGAGGAGCTAAGCTGTATACATCTGAGGAAATTATATCGATAGAGAGTAATGATCCTGTAATTATTTCAAGGGTTAACCTTACATTAGGACAACAGCAGGAATTGGGCAATTTAATCGAGGAAATGAATAACACTATTGGGACAGGTCTGGGAAGGACAGGAATAATAAAGCACACGATTGATACAGCCGATAACAAACCTATACATCAGAGGCAGTACAATTTTTCTCCGGTAATTAACAAAGACATAGAAAAAGAATTAGATGATATGCTGGCTAAAAGGGTTGTGGAACCATCTCACAGTTCCTGGTGTTCGCCGGTGTTGATAGTCAAGAAGCCAAATGGTGAGAATAGATTGTGTTTGGACAGTCGGCAACTAAACCGAGTAACAAAACGGGACACATATCCTCTACCAAGAGTCGCCAGTGTTATCGATAACTTACGAAACGCCAGATTCTTAAGCACTATCGATCTTAAGTCGGCGTTTTGGCAAATTCCGTTGGAGGACACTAGTAAGGAAAAAACGGCTTTTGCTGTGATGGGAAGAGGCCTTTTTCAGTTTACAGTCATGCCTTTCGGTCTGGTTAATGCGTCGCAGACACAACAGAGGCTCATGGATATTTTGTTTCATTCAGAGGGAGACAAAATTTGGGCATATTTGGATGACATAGTCATTTGTTCTGTCAGCTTTGAGGAGCACATGGTTCTTTTGAGGAAAGTGATGTCCATATTAAAGGCGGCTAACTTATCTATCAATATTGATAAATGTAAATTTGCAAGACCTAGCTTACGATATCTAGGCTACATTGTGGACAAGGATGGGCTAAGAACGGACCCAGAAAAGGTGCAAGCGATATTGGGCTTTCCTAGGCCAAGGACATTTACGGAATTGAAGCGTTTCATAGGCCTTGCTAGTTGGTACAGACGGTTTGTAAAGGATTTTGCCAATGTTGCGGCACCTCTACATAATCTAACAAAGGGTAAAAAGACCAAAAAGCTTGCCTGGACAACGGAAGCAGAGGATGCTTTTATAAAGCTTAAAACTTTACTTACCTGTGCTCCGGTAGTGACGTGTCCGGATTTTACAAAGCCGTTTATTATTCAATGTGATGCTTTGAACACAGGGATTGGGGCAGTCCTCTGTCAAAAATCAGACAATACAGAGCAACCGGTAGCATATTTAAGTCGAAAATTGAATGATAGAGAGGCTAGATATTCCGCTTCGGAACGCGAACTATTGAGTGTGCTTTATGCTGTGGAGAAATTTAGGTCTTATGTTGAAGGAACTCATTTCACAGTAGTGACGGATCATAGCGCATTGCTTTGGCTTCACAAAATGAAGGACCCGCATGGCAGATTAGCCCGCTGGGCAATGAAATTACAACAATTTGACTTTGATATAGTTCACAGGCCGGGGAAAAGTCACACGGTGCCAGATGCTTTATCTAGAGGGGTAGTACAGCCAGTTTGTGAAATAGACCTGATAGAAATCAAAGATGAACACAAGGACGCGTGGTACAGGAATAAGGTCATAGAGGTATCTACTAAAGGTAACAAGTGTCACAACTCGGACTGGGTCGTTTCTAATGGGCTATTGTACAGAAAGGTTCCAATGAAGCAATTTCCGAATGAGAACGATTTATGGAAATTATTTGTACCAGAATCATTACGCCTCAAAGTCTTACAAGAATGTCATGATATTCCTACGTCAGGTCATTTAGGAATAAGAAAAACGTTATTTAGAGTTAAACAAAAATTTTACTGGTATAATATGATTCAGGATGTGAAGAAACATGTCAATGAATGCGAATGTTGTGCTAGTCGTAAGGTGTCACAGAAGTTGGCCTTGGGGCATATGGGGCAGCACAGGGTAGTAACGGGCCCTTGGCAAGAAATAGCTATGGATTATATGGGTCCCTTTCCTAAAAGCAAGAAATGTAACACGATGTTGTTAGTCATTACCTGCGTGTTTAGTAAATTTACTCTGTTATTTCCTCTTCGTACTGGCAAGGCTGATAAATTATGTGAAATCGTTGAAAAACAGTTTTTGTTGTACGGTGCGCCGAAATCCATTATTTGTGATAACGGAAAGCAGTTTACATCTCAACTATTTAAGGAATTAGCCACTAGATATAACGTGAAAATTCTGTACACGCCCCATTATCATCCTCAGAGTAATCCTACCGAAAGGGTGAATCGGGTCATAGGGACTATGATTTCATCATTTATTAAGTCCAAGAAACATAATGAATGGGACAGCCATTTAGATGAATTAGGTCATGCAATGAGATCTGCGGTACACGAGGCTACAGAATATACACCGTCTTACTTATTCTTGGGTAGGGAGACTACTATTTCAGGTTTGACTCTGCCACCCATAGAGCGACCTTTATCTGATCCAGGGGAGGCTAACTTGGTAAACGTGACATACTTTTTGCAGAACCTTAAAAAAAGAATTGGTATTTTCGGGGAGGTACAAGATAAATTAGCAAGGGCTCATTTTAAAAGTAGTGGACATTATAATAACACACGACGTATTGGGACATTTCAGGTAGGTGATATAGTCTGGAGACGAACTAAGTGCTTGTCAAATGCAACTAACAAGTTTATGGCCAAACTAGCTCCGAAATTCGATAAGGCAGTTATTGTGGAGAAGTTTTCAGATATTGTTTTCAGATTGCATAATAAATATGGTAAAGATATCGGTATCTGGCATATTAAGGACCTCAAGCCCTATTATGTAAAAAATAAATAAATTGAAGGTAATTTATTTATTTTATTGAGGGAGAGGGAATGTTATGAGTGGGTAGGTATACAGTCATTTTATTAAAAACCTACCTTCCTTTGCGTAATCGATGTATCGTAGTAACTGGTTATAAATTTGCGTCAACTAAGTAAGAGCATCGATAGCGCAGCGGTAAGTCGTTGGACTACGAAACGTATGATCGGAGGTTCAAATCTCAGAAACGGTAGTTTTTTCTGGTTATATTTAGATTTTTAGATTTTATTTAATTTAATGCTTTTAAGTAATCACCTGTGGTCAGTATGGACAGATTTGAATCTGCAAGGACAGACAAAGCACGTATCCTGCACTGGTTGTGTGATGTAAATTTAAGGACATTGTGGAAATTCTAGGAGATACAAATTTGACCATCCTACCAGTGAAAGTGATTTCTTTTTGTGTTCCAAGTGCCGCAACATTTCAAAAAGGGGTAAGTCGTAGTTTTAATCTTAGAGACGAACTAAAAGCCAAATTTAGCAGTAATTAGGTGTGCAGTCTAAGTAAATATCGGTTTTTGTATTTTAGCCTGACGACATGCCCTTTTTGGTCGGCGGTGTTAATTAACGGCTGAGTGACTAGCACAGCAGGCAGCGGGTAGGCAGAATACCCCGGTCGAACATCCGACGAAAATTCTCCTGGCGCCCTATTAACTAGATTAGGATTAGATTACATAGATTAAGTATTTAATAAACACTACTGTTACTACACCTAAATGGCCTTTACTTTAACCAGCTTGGTAGCACATAACAACAGTAGTCAAACAAATAAGTCAAAGAAATCTACAAAATAATAAAAAAAAACAACTTGTACGTCAATTTTTTTCAAACTTTTTGAGATAATCTTTTACCCGATGAAATTGACATTAGTTCTTTTTTTACAATGAAATGCCAAGATGTTCTGCCACTTTACAAGTTACTTCCGGTATTTCATTTTTTAAAGCAGGTTCCTTCCGGTACTTTGCGGTCCTAAGGTTGCAAAATAGTTATGAAATGACTTTACATATCAAGTTCAACCATCGAACCAGCGGGATGGTACTTCCTGGTTTAATTTAACGTACGTAATGCCAACATTTCGTTGCAAGTTTGATAAAAATAATGGAATAATTCAAGTTAACTTAACTATTATAACTATTTAAACCCCTTGCACTGTTGGTCCAAGATCTGTGCAACGCCTTTTTAACATTTTACTATATTTTCTTAAGTAATTTAACTTTGATAAAAATGTATTTGTAAACATGACCCGTTTTGCCGCACATTAAGTCGGCTGCAAATAATCAAACTGTCTAACTACCTGCCTACTTCCTAGTAGCTACTACAAGGATATATTTTATTTTCGCGATATTAAGGCTAGTCCCATGGTAATCAGTATGAGCAATCCTTTATCCCATTATAATATGAGTATCGTTTATCCCTTTTTCGCCTTTGACGATGACCCTAATCTTAATATTTTTCCAAACCCCGAAATCTTAGTATTATTGCATACCTTTCATCAGCATCGCAATAGCCATGATTCCGCCCATTCCGCCCTTCTTGCCTCCAAAGCCTCCTTTCTTCCTAGCTTCCCCAATTAGAGCCCTCGCATCCTCACTGGCACTGTCATCCAACAACCTCAGTTTCACTGAATGCGTATCCAAATAACTCCCTAATCTATACAGAAGATATTTGTCTAAACGCTCATCAGGCTTGGAAGGTAGTGCTCTCGCCAATTCTGCGGCAAATTCTTCTGCTTTACTTCCATTTTCATTATGTTCTTTAACAACTGTTATTCCTGGGAGCAGCTGCAATTCTTCTTTAGCGCTGAGTTTTTCAAGCACTGATATAGCTTCTATCTTCAAGCAGGTTACACTGAAGATTCCACTGGAACAGTTTTTTCCCATTGCTCTTGCTGCTGTTTCCATAGTTGGTTCCACACTGTTGTCCCCAGTAGGGAGTGCAAATGCTGTGCACACTAGAACTAAACACGCGATCCGATACATGTCTGTATTCTAACGACTACTGTTACGGTTTGATAAGACGATTGTTTCGTGCAGCTTATATATGACTCACATAGACTATTATATTTTTATACAAGACTGATTGCAAAAAGACAGTTTGAGGATGTCCAAATTTGCACTTTGATTCAAACGCGCAAAGTTTACATTTGCTGTGAGCGCGGGCAGTGTAAGGCTTTGATTCATTATCGTACGCAGTAGGCGAAGAAGCAACTGATTGGTATCTGGTAATTTTCGTATATGTAAATATAGCTTTTGGTCCTTTTTCGGACTATTAAGTTATTATTCAATTTCTTTCATTGTTCCTTCACTAAATGGATTGAGTGATTTAGATATATTAGTACGAATTTTGTTTACTTTCACTTAATGGTTTATTTTCCCTGGGCATTTTTATTAAAAGTAGATTAAGACTATGACGATGACTATGACTACGATTAAACCATTTAACCTGCACCTGAAATGTAAATAAGTAGATGCCTTGAGACATCTTATAAAAATCGACCTAGTCCCACGGTATGCACAACTAAGCCTTGTGATGTGAGTACCAATACGATATAATATGTAATGATACTACTGTACCTCCTTATTATTACGCGAGTCATACGCTTGTTTGCCACCACCATACTGTGCAAAAAGTTGCTAACAACTTTGATTGTTTTACAGGAGGCCTCAATACGGATCATATAATGTGTTATATCCCTATCTTTTTCGTTTCGACCAACTATTTTAATATGTCTAGGTAATCTTAGACTCCGAGTTTAGTAATTGATTGTGAGATAGATTTTATCTCTTGATAAACATCGCGCGTATATAAAAACCAAGACGTATAGCTAATGAGCTTAAAATTTCATTCGATTCTCTTTCCTTCTAACATTCTAATCGGAATTTGATAACTTTATTTCATTCATTTTGACAAAATGGTCATTCTCAAATCTCTAGTTCCAATTACCGCGTCGGTATTCGTCCAATGGAATTTCAGTTCTATTTAGGTAATTACAACAAACACGGCTTTAGAATTATAACTAACATGAGACTCAAACATATTAAAATATTATCGAACCGGGTTACTCACGTACAGTACCGGCCAATAATATATCACATACAGGTTTTTTTCAGTAGATTTATTTTTATTTTTGTAAGTGTTTTTCACACTTTCCACCTCACGACTATAGATAGTCTAGGCATAGGCCTTTACACTAGCGATGAAAAAACTGGTCATCATGTAGTGATTTTTTCATAAAGAAATTTTGCGTAAGGCATGGATTTCTTAGTAAAATTATTTTTTTTACTACAGCTATTTTAGCAATACGTATATGCTGTGTCTCCAATTGCAATTCACAATACTTAATTGCAGTATTCATCATTAAACTGTGCAAAAGTACCAAAATAATATGCTATCTACATGCGAACATGTGCCGCTTACTCTATACACGCTCATACAAAAAGTCACGAATGTGATATATTATTGGCCGGTACTGTAGGTATACGCGTTCGGGCATAATATATTTTTACTATGGTAGACGAGGACCCTCTTAATGGGTCGAAACATGTCGAGCGATCATCGAATTAAATACGTGAGTAACCCGATTCGATTATATTTTAACAAACGCGGCGTTTTCTTCAATGGCAATAAAGGGACACTGTCATGAGAATTACGAGCAGACCTTAAATTTCGAGAACCTTCGAACACTACATTTCTTAACTACCTATATTTAGTCTACTCGAAGTCTATCTTGACTTGGCTCTTTTTACAACTACAACATTAGTCATGCCCGTGTGATTATGTAACAGTAAAACCTCATTACAACCAAAACGACGTAAGGGCATGGCTTTAGCAGTTCCTTTGTGACTATTTACTGATATGTAACAGTTTGTTCGTGTTGTAATAAATTAGCCCAAAACACATGAAATATGAAATGAAAGAGTAATTTGGTACTTTCTTCGTATTAGTGTCGGTAACGAAGCACAACTAGTTAAAACGATGCCATGGCTTCGCAGAAATTTTGGGTTATGAAGAAACACGTGTCTGATTTGTCGATTTTGAAGCTACTTATGAAAATCAGTGATCTGTTTTTTGGATTCACCCTCGTGGGATTTCGCGTATAAAAAATGACGGGTGTGAGTGTGACTATAAAAAATTAATACTATTATGACAAAGAATATAATTCTTTTATTGAACAGAAACATGGCAAATTGCATGGAAATACATATTAATAATCAAAGTTTATTTTTCAAGTTACTATATAGGAGACCCGCCCGCCGTGGGAATCCAAAAGACCGATCACTGTGAAATAATACTAGTACAACTTTGATTTGCGGCATTCACTGAAAAAAATATTTAACTGAACTACTTTGGCTATTTCATCATTAACCATAATTCGGTATGGCGTTACTAAAGTTAATTTCTATTAACAAACAGGTTTGCGTATTAAAAACCAAACGGATAATGTTATTCTAAGTTGGGCTATTCGTAAATAAATGCTTGTATACGTCTTACATTAAAACAGTAAACAAATTCAAGTGTTCACATGTAAATAAACCGCTTGGTCTAATTTAAGAGTAAGCATTGACAATATGCAACAAAAACCAAGTCCTAGCTTCTAACAAAGACGATGTTATTATCCATAACATAAAATTGTTTAGATTTAACTCAACAATGATTTGCTATTATAATACATAGTTTTGTTACATATAACCAGTTTTGTCTAGTAGAGTAAAACCAAATACGGGTTTGCTACTCTAGCAGACCATTCGCTTTATCTAACCAAATAAAATACAATGTGTAACCAAACGTACTTCATTATATAGACAATACTTAGCATAGAAATAACCAAACGCTTTTTTTGCGTTGCGTATGACATATGTATGTCAAGTTACTTGAATATTCCAAAATGGAAGTTGTACCTCCACCAGCAGACACCCTTGGAGACTACCTTCGGGAATGGGGATTAGAAGGTTACATAAGGACATTTCAAAACATGTCATGTCTTTGTAAACCAAATAATTTTAATTTCTTCATTTTCCTTGTAATCAAAGAGACTCTGAAGCTAATGTATCAAGCAAAATAATGGAATTACTCGTAAAATAATTTAGAAAAATAAATTGGTTTACAAAGATACTCTGTGCAATGAAAACCTATAAAGTGATGCAAAAAGTACTGTTGCTCGCGATTGTATTATTGATTGATTGATTATTTTGATTACTATACCGTTCTTATAAATTACTATGAATGTTTCTATTATTTGAATGTTTCTATTATTTCAATTAATAAAGTTAATTAAAATGCTCGTTTAGTGTTACTTATTTTTGGGTAATCATCGATGTGGCTTAGGGTGTATAAGTTTATGTAGTTAAATGAGTTGTAAATAGGGCTCACTGCCTGTATAAAATGCAGTACGTCTCATCACCCAGGGGATAAGAAAGGTGACGATGAGACGTACTGGATTTTATACAGGCAGTGAGCCCTATTTACAACTCATTTGATATTTGTCTGTATATGAACCACGTATTTTTGTCATGTATATATAACCTATTCATTTGGTTAGAAGTAGGCAAACTATTTGGTCAAAATAATTTAAACATTTGGCTGTATATGAACAACGTATTTTTGTCGTGTATAACCTATTCGTTTGGTTACATGCAGGCAAATAATTTGGTTAAATATAATGAAACAAATTGCTTAAAATAATACTCTAAATTGGTTATAGGTAACAAAAAAGTTATGTTAAACATTACTGAGCCAGTTGGTTTAGGCGTAGCAGAAAATTTGATTAAAGTAAGTTGTGAATTCAGTAAGATTTTGACAAACAGTAAATTTGTTATCAACATACAGCACGTCTACAATAACTGAATTGTAAACTAAATATAACTGAACTTATGGTAATATACAACAGACAGTTTTCACACGATATAACTAATATTGTTTAGCAATACGCAACATCAATTGTTTAGTAGAAAATTAACCGAACTGATTTTGGTAAGATATTGCCTTACTTCGCTCGTCACTTTTTTTAAGTTACAGGTTGACGAAAGTTCGGTTACCATTAACAAATTATTTTTTTCAGTGTTGATGAAGAGGAATTGTATGCCGTTTTAATGGCATTTAATGGTAAGCCACTACCGTAGCCGTAGGTGAGTATACCTGAATCTCCAATATCTCCATATTTTTGTGAGTTATTTAGGTTTATTTTCTTTGTTTGTTGGTTTGTTTTGTAATGATACGAGTACCTTATGTTCTAGTTTAGCGTCCTGAATAAATATTTCTTCTTCTTCTTCATATGTGACACATAAGGTGGAAGTACTAGTGGCAGACGCTGTACTAATACTTGTCATCATAGCGTAAGTTGCGATTGATAAGATAAGGATCAACTATTACCACATTTAAACGATGAACGAAAGTTCGAAATAAAAAACTTATTTCTAAATTATTTGTATCATTTTAAGTCTCTTTAATTTTTCAACCTCCCAATATGTGACATTCAAATTTGTACCAAGCTGCCACTTATTGAGACTGCCAGCAAAAGGACATGTCTCTTACTGGTACACAATCGGATTGACTAAGAAAATATATAACTTTGTCAAATTTTGATATTGTTACCCTACAAAATAAATATTTATTTATCGAAACTATCAAGCTCCTATCCTATAACACATGATAATAATTTAGGTAGATTTATAAATATCGTGAATCAAATAAATATCTTTTATATATTACCATCCTTAAATTCTGATAAGATCTAAATTAAATATTATTTTGTTGTCTGGTGCCCTGCCTGTAATTTCCAATATCCTTCAAAAGTTTTTCATTTATGCAACAATTTATTGATTTCAGCTTTCACGATTAAAACATCACTCATATTTTAACGAAAAACGGGTCTTAATCGCGTAAACATACGTTTAATTTTATCCTGACTTTTCGGGCATTACGTTACATTCGTGGTCGCAGGCAGACTCACCTGTGCAGTTTACGCGATTAAGACCCATTTGTCGTTAAAATATGAGGTAACGATTTTATGAAAACAAAACATATCCTCACCTTTCATCATCATAGCCATCGCAAGAAGTCCACCCATGCCGCCTTTCTTCCCCATCCCAAATGGTTTCCTCCCTCTCGCTTGCTCGAGAACCGTCTTCGTTTCCTCAGCTGTATCCTCATCTAGCAACCTTAGCTTCACTGAATGCGTGTCCAGGAATGTTCCCAAGCGATAAACCAGGAATTTATCCAGCCTCTCATCAGGACTTGACGGGAACGCCTTAGCCAGTTCCAAACCAACTGATTCAACATCTTCAACTTTGGCATCAGTGGCATCTTTAACAAGACTGACTCCAGGCAGCAATGCTACTTCATCTTTATTACTCGCTTTTTCCAAAAGTGAGATCACTCCAATTTTCAGACATGTCGGACTAAATATTCCTTTAGCACAATTTCCTAGTACGCGTGTTGCGGTTTCAAGCGGTTCTTTTTCCTTATCTTCTGGATTTGGGGCGGCATTCACGAAAACAAAAGACACAGATAATATGAAAAGAATCATTTTTTTGCAAATTTTTACACGTCCGGTTCTGCCTGAAGTGTTTGACACTGTGGTCATAGATTATTATTGTTTCCCTTTTTATATTTCGATTTCTGTGGTCAGATGATTACTCCTGGTCCGCAGGGTTTTGCTCTCGGAATCAAAACAAATGCAACAACGTTTTGCGGTTGTGATAATGCACCATGGATATTCGTAGCTACTATAGCCCAGAAAATAGGTTCCAGATTCAAATGCATTTGAACATTAGCAACAGCCAGCATAGGGATGTATAACTTTGTTGTATCTAGCTCATTTTCGTTGAGTCGTTAGTCAAAATGAGTTCGGTTTGTGTATGTCTTGTTAGGCAAATTACCTCTTTAATCGTGAGTAGATGTTGTTCAAATTTCTCCGTTGTCGGCTAGACACTGGTTATAGTCAAATTTGATACGCTCTTCTGTAAATCCGTCACAAAATATGAATCCATTAAAGATTTCAGAGAGAGCAGGCTTTGCGTTCATATTCGTGCATTGCAGTACAAAAGTTATATAATGTTATGTATCTGCTTTACTGAGTACCTACCATAAATACCACCTAACTATTGTTCAAACTCTCCCCAGAATGATCCAAAACTTAATCGAATATCTTCAATTAGGTGTAATCGTTATATTAATCGAGCTATTCGTGGGCAAAAACTCCTCATTAAAAATAAAAAAAAAACTAGAACAAAATATAAAAAAAAGATTGGGACTGATAGGTACTATTTAGGATTGAAATTTTCGAGAATAGTTGCAGGTATTGAACGATAGTTGGGTGGTTTTACAGTGTATGTAATTATATTAATCAAAGAATTTTATTCAATTTTCCAATCCAATAAAGCTAGCAGGTATCTAAAAATAATATAGCATTGTTGTGCGTAGCAATACTGATATATGCAGGATTATAATTAATTAAATTAACGTCTTTTGTGTCGTGTAGCTACAAGTAGGTTAATATTTCAAAGGCAAGAATTTAACACATATCAGTTTTAGAATGCGCAATAGCGATATGAATCAAAAACATAACAAACACGTAGAAGGCGATAAGTTTCAAAAACACAAAATAATGTCTTCTTCATAGGTCCTTTGTATTTAATATTTCTTAATGATTATTAGACCCCGGATTGTTGTGGCAGTGACGTCACAATAGGGTGATTTGGGGAGTAAATGGAATAGTAGAACAAAATGATACGTAAATAGATAAATGTTTATTTCATGAAAAGCAATTACATTATAAGTTAGCAATACATATGTAAAACCTGATCAACTAGCTGGGTAGATCATATAAATAGAATAAAACTTTCTCATAATACATCATAAATAAGCACACTTAAAATAACAAAATCATTCTATTATTAACTATAGTCACTTAAACAACACGATACAACATTTATATAAATACATAGGTCCTAAATAATACTAAACTAAACATATACCTAATAAATGACATCAACAAAATTCGCTCCGTGGGTCCCCACATACGAAGGTGCCCATCACGCTCGCCGCGTTACCGCGTTGAATTGCAATGGACAGCCTCTGCAAAAGGAAAGCCCCGGAGCGAGGATCGAGCCCACTATCTCGCAAACGCCTCCCCAGTTGCCCGAGAAAAACCTTCGCCTCAGACCCCCAACACCCAGTGGATTCCACCGCCAGCGGCACAAATAAATAATTAGGGATAGTCGCGTACTTCTCTCGCTTACGAGCTGCCGCCAACTCCGCCGCAGCGCCACCCATTGCCACAGTACGGCTAATATAAGAAGCCGCAAAAGTGCTAACGCAGGTGGCGTCCCAAAGCAAGCATTTACCCTTTTCCCAGGGAACCAATGTAAGGCCATCTGGCCGCTTACCATCCGACCGACTTAAGCCGGGAGGTTTGAGCACACAAGGGACCCCAGCGGAGACCAGTGCCCTCCTAATGATATCATTGAGGGCATGGTGGCGTGGAAACCTCCCGGCACACCGGCAACAACTCAATGCGTGGTGACCGTTACTTTCGACCCTAGCGCCACAGATGCAAACATGAGGTTCGCATACACTACAGCCGAGCCGAAGAGCAACAGCCTCACGCATCGAGTTGCTGTCCAGGAGGGTACCCAAATGGTGGGAGGGGAGGGCATGAAGCCACGCTCCGGACTCAGGCTGCGACACCGCATTTATTCTCGCTCTATCGACACCAACCGCACCCTTCAATAAGCCGTCAAAAACCCGCTTCACACCCGTGTTATCCCACGCCCTCTGACGGTATTTCTCCTCCGGCAAGGGCGTACCCGGGTTGAGAGCCAACCAAACCGTCACCGCATCCGCCGCATAAGGAATGGTAACCTCGCCACCTTGTGAGGGTAAAATTTGAGTGACGAGGTCCACGACCCCAGCCGCAGACGCGAGGAAAGCCGGTTTGTCGTTTAGTGAGTTTTGGTCGTCAACCGACGAAATAGACTACCCGTACGGTTAGCACATGATTAAATCAGTATCTCGCGGTGATATAGGTTGTAAATAATACGTAAATTATAAGATAAGATAAAAATATATATTAAAATCACCGGAGAAAAACATAATTTCATGTGCTATATGTAACCGAATAAATTTTAATAAAATTCATATCATTCACATAAAAAAATATTTTTCCAGAGAATTGATAAAATTTTTTTATATTAAGTTTGGTAGTTTTCGACAAAAAAACTGACCGGTCGAATAATTATTTCGTTCCATTCAGTAAATTGAACATATTTATTAAACATTATAATTAACTTTATCGATGTATGCAAACTATACACCGTGTTTTTATTGATTTTCGTTAAATTAAAAGTAAGCTTATTTAGGTCAAAAATTATCAATTTCTCTAAAAACTAGTGTCTTAACTCTTACTGTTATTGACTAATTAAAAAAATAAGTTTAATTAATGAACAAGTGTATTGCAACCTTTATTACATCTAAATGTTACTTATTTTGACATGTGCCATCAGTTACCTGAGATCTTATTCTTAATGATCTCTCACACTTGCCATTTCAATTATTAAGTATAAAACGAAAAAAAAAAACATTTTTTTTAACGAAATTAACAAAAGCCCATAAACCAGGCAACTTCTATTAATGTCCCAAGTAACCTGTCCAATTTAACGGAAATAAATAAAAACACGGTGTATAAACCTATATAAAGTTTGACCTTAGTAGATATAATAAATAAGTACAATTTCGTATTTATTTACAGAATATTATGTAATTTCTTATATTATCTTATCTTATAATTAACGTATCTTTTTGTTCTACCATTCCATTTACTCCCCAAATCACCCTATTATGACGTCACCGCCACAACAATCCGGGGTCTAATGATTATCGAAGTGTTCATTGACACGTAATAAATAATGTGACCAATGGTATGCCACCACTTACACAAAATTGCCGCATTAGGATCTCGAACGCGAAACCGTCGGCTGACAAGCACAACCCACTATAAACACCATCACTACTCTTGGCAACCTCGTATGTTGGTATTGATTCAGCGCTAAGATACGAGCTTTATTTCAAGTAGGTATTTGTCGTTTAGTGAGTTTTGGTCGTCAACCGACGAAATAGACTACCCGTACGGTTAGCACATGATTAAATCAGTATCTCGCGGTGATATAGGTTGTCTGATGCGAAAGTACCTATGTCACCGCAAGATAGACTTCTCGTCTTTTACAACTCTGGGTGAAATAATACGTCGGGTCGGGTAGAATTGTTCATACAAAATACTGTAAATACGCTGATTTCAAATAGATTTTTAAAATATACAGAGGATACCTAATTGGAATCCATTTTTATAATTATATAGTATCATTGGATATTCATGTTTAACATATACTATTTTCTTCGGTTACCGCGAGGATTGCTCATGAAATAAAACTATGAAAACGGAAAAACTCACGTAGATAATATCTATATATATATATTATATGAATGAACTTTAACTTCATTCCGACGTTTCGGACACTTTACAGGGTTCGTGGTTCATAGTACGTGGTACGAACCCTGTAAAAAAGTGTTCGAAACGTCGAAATGAAATTAATTAATTAATATATGCGAGTTTATCCGTTTCTATAGTTTTTTTTTTCACATATCTCTAAATAATTAACTGTATCGTCAGATAACTTCGTAGATAAAACAATAGTAGGTCATTACTACTAAAATGCCCTTTTCTCTAGAATTTCACACAAATAAGTCTAACGACTGTTTCATTTTTTTGATTGCATGATTTATTCAGGAAATTTTCAATATAATCTGATGTTAAAAAGGATTTTTCATATCCCGTAAATATTTGAAACTCTGTTTGAAATAAACCCGTTTGCAGTATTTTCTATAAAAAATACACCTGTAGCCGTATCATGCTGCGCGGCATTATTACGCCGCTGGCACGACATCGGTCTAA
The DNA here is from genome assembly GCA_025490895.1 of Thaumatotibia leucotreta. Taxonomy (NCBI): domain Eukaryota; kingdom Metazoa; phylum Arthropoda; class Insecta; order Lepidoptera; family Tortricidae; genus Thaumatotibia; species Thaumatotibia leucotreta. The sequence continues at coordinate 205,510 of JALPQI010000380.1, forward strand.
GGCGACCGGCTGGTGCTCCCTCTCATACCCATATCGGCATCCCGCTCCAACTCATAGATTCGCTCGCCGCTGGTCGCCTTAGACCAATGTCGTGGCCGGGGCGTTAACGCGCGCTTACTTTCTATCTGGCTCGCTCGCGCCAATATGCGAGTATGAGCGGGATAGATGTAGTAAGCGCGTTAATATACGCCGCGGACACCACGTGGTGAACTACATAGATAGATAGATAGAATACTCTTTATTGCACACCTTAACAAAAAAGAAAATATGGTTAAAACAGACGATTATACATAGAGATACACAGCAGGCGGTCTTATCGCTATAAAGCAATCTCTTCCAGACAACCTTAACTAGATTAGTACATTACGACACAATTGTGAAAAACATGAAATTCGAAACGAGTGGCGATGTTTTAAATCTTCACGAGTTACGAATTTCCTTTTTGCACGTGTCTCGTACGACGTTTTTTAGTACAGATGGCCCTCCGAAGTTTTGGACCTGACGTAAAATGAGCCATTTCTCGCACTAGCGCGTAAAAAAGGCACTATCTGTACTAAAAATGATCTTTTCACAATTTTATTATACGTAGTATTCTAATTTAAAATATTAAAAATTTGTTCATTTGCTTACTTAACTAATGATTTACCTAGTCGAACACTCGAAAGTGAAAGCCATTATACGCCTTATTAATAATTGGTTTATAGTAAAATTGTTCTATTGTCGTTTGGCACAGTAAATAAAAAAGTCAGTACAGTAACAATCATAGTGCATGTGTATGCAGGAAATATAAAGAGATATTGTACAAATTGTAGCCATTGTTTGCAATATTAATCTAAATAAGACTCTGATATTAATTAATTATTTTTCTTTAAATTTAATATGAATTCTTGGAAATATCTATTTATATGAAAAAAAAAATGAAAAATACTTTATTTCGCTTAAACAATTACTTAAATTAAAGAAAGGTAGGGATCTCTTAGTAAGTATAGGAATACTTGTGACAGGAGATCCGCTCTTCCCTAATGTCTATTACAGTGAACAATAATTAAAAAAAAAAAAAAAACAAATATAAATTCTTCTTAAAATAGAATAAACAATAAATGTAAAAATTGTGTGTGTGTGTTTGTGTGTGTGTGTGCGTGTTATTTGTATACGGCTTTTATGGAGTATATACAATTATAGACCATGCAGCTAAGTACCTACACCAAACACCTTACACCAGATAATAATAAAATTAACGAACAAAAAGCAAATACAGTTTTTAATTTCAAAATAGCAACGCAAAACCAGTCAAGAGCATGTCAGGTCATGCTCAGTGTAGGGTTCCGTAGTTCAAAAACGCCTGGGACGATTATGTTCAAAGTAGTTTTATTTTAAATAATTCTGAAATCTTCAAATTCATGATGTTTTTTCTGCGACCATAATATATATAACATGGAAATCTAATGCCAGCTCAAAAATGCCCCCAACCACAATTGTTCAATTGTGCCAAGATGGCCAGAACATTTTCTTCACACAGCGCATAATTCGGCGCAACATCTTTGACAAATGTTTATAGAATGTATCTAATTAAAACTTTGAGGGACCAATCACAACCATTTATGAATGGCGGTTAAAGTTATTATAGGTTGACATTCAAATTCATTATCGTAACTTGTTGAAGAGGGGGTGACACTTGTCAACTAAAATTCAGGACCGTTTTTGAAAGGCAATTTAGTTTGGCCTGCGGCTTCCATGTTTTATTTATTCGTAGTGTTTTTCATAAGTATCACTATATTTTTACAGGAATGCCTAAAAAGGATAAAGGACCCGGTTAAAAGCTTAAAGTTTGTAATGCAAGTGGAGATATTTCCTTATTGCCATTAATTAGGTAAGGACTTCCATGTGTATTACAAGTAACGTTATCAGTAGGCTTAGGACTTTTCATAGCATTGGAGCTGCTATGTGTAAAATTTTCGAAGTCAAAGTCAAAGTATTTGTAATATTAAATATAATGATTCATACCTACTGTCACATCGTTACTAGTTAATTTTAATCGAACGCAATTAATTTTAAAAATCGAACTTGATTTCATAAAAAGTGCATATGAAATTAATTATATCAGAAACCATAAAAAAACTAGACAATTAGGTTCAAGACAAACTAGAAAAAGTCTTAGATCGGAAATAGCGATGAAAATGGCGAAAGTATCATGTTGTTTTTCTCGAAAGTTTCGAATATTTCGTATAAATTACATGTAACTTCCGAACAAAAAACAAAACTGACGTTTGTCGACTTATACGACTTAAGATACCCCCAGCTAAGATCGGATGACCGTAATAACTACTGAAATAGTAGTATTTTTTTGCTCACTGGCTGTATTATGCATGACGCCATTTAACCTCGCCCCTCTCGCTAGAAGGTATGCAGCAACCGCTCAGCCGCATAGCTACGAACGTTTAAAAAAAAGTCTTTTTTTTCGAGAATTTTTGAAGATTCCATCTTTAACAGGACTATGCAACAGCTATGCACCTTCTTCTCCTTACTTTAAAGTTGAAATGAGATACTAGTCCGATCATAAGCCAAGAAGGTTTTTCAATTGGGTGTCTTGGAAAAAAAATAGTGCAAGTTTGACTTTACGTTTACTCCTAAGCTATTCGGCTGAATGGCATCAAGTAAATTTATATTGAAAGCTTGATTTTTTTTTATCACGTATATCACACATCTGCAGGTAAAAGTTAGTATTAATAAATTTATGTTTTTTTTGTAAGTAACTAAATGTAACTAAATTTCGTATGCACTTTTTATGAAATCAAGTTCGATTATTAAAATTAATAACGTTTGATTTAAATTAACTCAGTAACGATGTGACAGTAGGTATTAATCATTATATCTAATATTACAATATACTTTGACTTTGACTTCGAAAATTTTACACATAGCGGCTCCAAGGATTTTAGAACCACGATATGCTATGAAATGTCCTAAGCCTAAGTTATCAGGTAAACAGCCCTTACATATCAGTATAGTGACCATGTACCTATGTGATTATACTGTGTTGTATTGTATTCTGGCCATTTTCCTCATCATCACCATCATCTTCATCTCAGCCAAAAGACGTCCATATATATGTATGCTGCACATAGGCCTCCCCAATGATCGCCAATATGAACGGTTCTGCGAGTTCCCTCGACCTTGACCAGGTCGTCGGACCATATTGTGGGAGGTCTGCCCACACTGCGACTTCCAGTACGTGGTCGCCAGTCCAGTAGATTCTGGCCCCATCGGCAATTTGATCTTCTGGCGATGTGCCCAGCCCACTGTCACTTACTTAAGTCTGTCAATTCTGAGAGCAATTTCGGTGACTTTGGTCCTCTTGCGGATCTCCTCGTTTTTGATTCGATCACGCAAGGAAACTCGGAGCATTTCTCTCCATTGCTCTTTCGTTAACTCTGAGTTTTTTGATCAGGCCCATAGTTAGCGCCCAACTTGACATCAAATGTGCCTATTTTGCGTGGTCCCAACGCTGACCTAATATTTGCTGTGGACTTCTCATACACCCCTGAATTTCGTCGCAGATGTATGCAGGTTTCCTCACGTTGTTTTCCGTCACAGTAAAGCATTCGTGAATGTCAAATGATATTTGTGGAGTGTATTTTCAAAAGGAGGAGTGTATTTCAACTTTGTGAATATAAATAGAATAGGTAAATAATAAATAAATATCTTGGGATATCTTACACAAATCCACCTAGTTCCACGGTAAGCTCAATTAAAGCTTGTAATGTAGGTACCAGGCGAAGATACATATAGATACATAAATACAAACACAGCCATGATCAAGGAACAAATATTTGTGATAAATAAATACACAAATATTTCCCTCGCCACTATTTAAAACCGGAACCTCCAGCTACGTAGACAGGGTCACTATCAACTAGGCTACGGAGGCTGACAAAACCGCTAATGAAAACATAGAAAAAATAACCCTTGTTAACAAAACGGAAAAAAGGCCTTTTGAAAAAACCCTCCTCATTTCGTACGTAAGTTTTTTGAAAATTTCATAGTCAAAGTCAAACTATTCTTTATTCGAGTAAGCTTATTAATAAGCATTTTCGAATCGTCTGACATTATCAAGCGAGAGAAAATAAAATCTACTACTAGTTTAAACCCTACAGCGTTCCTGAGAAGAACCAGTAAGAAACTCAGGTGGACTTATTTTTTCGAAACAGTATAATAATACATCTCATTAAAATAACATGCATTAATGAATTTTTATAACATTTTTTTTAAAAGGAAATATAAATAAAGGATCATAATAATAAACAAAAATAGTTATTATTCTACAAGTTCACAAAATTACTTCGCATCTATATATCTATACCTACTACCTATACTAGAGGTGTAAAGGCCTGTCATTGGTACGAGCCGGGGATTGAACCCACGACCACCTTGTAGCAGCCGTGCGTGATTATACTGTAAGTAAGTATACTACTTCCACTCGTGTCTTCGAATTTGGGCAGAAAGCGAGAACAAGTAATGACAGCACGCGACAGATACTTATCAGGCTTTATTATGGCACAATTACAGTATTACGAGGGCTGTTCCGAAAGTTTTTAGTTGCTCCGGTTCCATTCATGCTATTTAATTTAAATCTATATTATTGTGAGGGACATTTCTATACTTATTATGGTTAATAAATTTATGCATGTAATGGGCATAGTTTTTTTATTATATTTTTTTTACAAAAAGATGTTTTGTATGAAATTCAACATTGTATGGAAAAATTGGCCATTTTTGACACATTGAAGCATATTTTGTATATAAATCTTTGAAAGCCGTACTTAAATATACCCGGGATAAATAATTTAGTTAATTTACGTTTTTTAAATTATAATTGAAGAACAATGATTATTAATTGAATGATGATTTTTACAATATCCGAAATTCCAATTTTAGTGTTGACGATTTTTTTCGATGCCTACTCATTTATGATTAAAGTAAAGGATATCACGTAAATTGTACTTAAAAATAACGGAAATATCTTCAATTACTAGTACCCATAAAATAAAATAGTTTTATAAGCGAATGATGTTCATAGCATCTCATTAAAAAAGTGTCTTAAAAACCGGTATCATGGTCATTGGAGTAAGGCTCGACACGTCTAAGTAAAACAAAATAATAAAAATATCTAAAATCTATACTAAAACAAATTTACACCGCCTAAAGCGTCATTGAAATATCCCTCAAAATGGTGTAAGTTTTATGGAAATCGCATGAATACAACCGGAGCAACTAAAAACTTTCGGAACAGCCCTCGTATTACAGTACCTACTGTGACTATATGGTGCGCAAGAACATTTGGGGCTATTCCAGTTATAGGATTCGTCAGTAGAATCCCAAAAAGTAAACAAACATAAAACTTGCATTATTCCATAATCACGCATTTTTAAAACACAATCTAGGGTGCTTAGACAAGTTGGCAATCGCTAACGCTTAATCGTCAATCATAAAGGAAAGGCAACTAACCATCTTTGTGGCACTAATATGAAAGAGTGACAGAGAGGGAAAACTAAGATACGCTACTAAGCGTTAGCTATTGGCAACTTGGCTAAGCATCATGGTTTCATTGCCAACTTAAAAACTTAAAAATTGAATGCAGATACCTTTTTTTAGATAACATTATTGATATTTATTACGAGTATTATAGGTATTAACGTAAAAATATATCTTCGAGAGTGTTTCACGACATGTGACAAAACGTCAAATGCTATGGAAAGTCAGCCATGTTGGTTTACAATGTTTTATGGATTATACTGCAGTGTTATTCACTAAGGAAACCGCCTTTCTGTCAGCGCTGCGGCAGCGTCATGCCTAAAAATGGTATTCACTAACGTACTTTAAACGACACTAGTGCTTGGCGACGAATGCGGCGTGAGCTGGAACTATTACTGTGTCGAGAGTTTGACGTTTAATGTATGAACTTCGTATTCTCTAACGAAAAACAGTGACGAACTCGCCCACGACATCGCTCACAGCCTCGTTTCCTAATGTCAAATCAAACAGCTAGGATTTTAGACAAGGCTGTCTCGACGTCGAGCTCGTTGACGAACGCAGCGTCGAATGTATGAATAAAAGAATAGCATAGCTGACGAATGGTACAAGAGTCATTCAGTATGCTTACCTACCTTGAGCTGGCTGGCTCGCTTCTACCAATACGCGAGTTCGAGCAAGACGGGGTAGAAAGTAAGTGCGCGTTAATAACGTGGCGGCAGCTCATGGTTCGGCTACTGATTCCATGTAAGTGCCCGATTTCTCGCGTGTTTATTTAAACAAATAAATAATAAATAAATATCTTGGGACATGTTACACAAATCGACCTAGTCCCATAGTAAGCTCAATTAAGCAGGCCATACACGTAAGGGTGTACCTGACAGGTTTGCCTGTACAGCTGAACTGTTCAGGTAAACCGGAGCGTGTATGTTACAGAACTGTGCAGGTTTTCACACCTGTTCATGCAACCGAAAAAATATTGAAAATTGATATTTTTTGCGTGTGTGTCAGGTACACCCTTACGTGTATGGCCTGCTTAGGGCCGTGGGTAACCGACGACATGTCAGAGAAATCATCCTCAAACATTCGCGAACAAAACATTCGAACGTCGGTCGCCGGCCGCCGGTCAGCTATGCTATTCTCTTATTGACACATTCGACGCTGCGTTCGTCAACGAGCTCGATGTCGAGACAGCCTTGTCTAAAATCCTAGCTGTTTGATTTGACATTAGGAATCGAGGCTGTGAGCGAGGTTGTGGGCGAGTTCGTCGCTGTTTTTCGTTAGAGAATACGAAGTTCATACATTAAACGTCAAACTTTCGACGCAATGTAGTTCCAGCTCACGCCGCATTCGTCGCCGAGCACTAGTGTCGTTTAAAGTACATTAGTGAATACCATTTTTAGGCTCGACGCTGCCGCAGCACTGACACAGCGCTGACAGCAAGGCGGTTTCCTTAGTGAATAACACTGCAGAAAACCCACGGCCTAAGCGACGTACATAGATACTTTAATACATAGATAGCCATGACCAAGGAACAAATATTATTTTGTGATAAATAAATACACAAATCATGCCCTCGTCGGGATCCGAACCCGGAACCTCCAGCTTCGTAGGCAGGGTCACTACCAACTAGGCAACGGAGGCTGATCAGCCTATGATAGTCCACTGCTGGACGTAGGCCTCTCCTATTAACTATGCGTATAGACGCATTAGGAGGTAAATGCCCATAATCGCCACGCTGGGCAAGCGGATTGGCGATCGCAGTAATGTGTCCACTATGATGACGCTGCTGCCCATCACCAATATTTTGACAAATAATGGTCAGTGACACTTCAATCCCTTAGTCGACTCTTACGACACCCGAAGGAGGAGTTGGGGTGGTGACAAATGTATTCTTACTGCCGTCATCACACGGCAAGACTACTACTGAATAACCAGGCTCCAATTTCACCAAGTTGACAAGTGCTACAATTGTAAATTTACTATTTCTGCAGTCTAGGTCTATAGGCTATAGTTACCGCTTACCATCGGAAGAGTCGTGCGTTTGTTTGCCAGCAACATAAAAATTGGCCCAGAAACTTTAATGAATCAGCAGTAAATAACTAATAAGTACGTAAATAACACAGAAAACACGACAATTGTAGCGAAATTCCGACTAAACCTTGCGACGATTGTCACGGTTTTCGGAAAATAAAAAGTAGTTTATTAACGATATAATAACGTTGTTAGTAATAATTTCATGTTGGTGGCAAACTAGCACATGCATCGTCCGATAGTAAGCGGCAGCCGTGGCATATGGAGGCCTGAGACGTCAGTAACAGTGATATTTTACAATTGTCACACTTGTAATTATGGTGAAATAGGCCACTGGGATCGGACAAAATGGGCGTTTCGCAGTAATATAGATACCAAGGATTTCGAAATTGATTTAATGATTAATCAATCGAATAATGCCTCGAAATTTAATTTGGAAGTTATCAGGTGACTATTTACACAGTGTTTTATAGTTACCCGGTATCAAATAAGTATATAACATTCGAAAAACGATTATTTGATAAATAATTTAATCAACATTGGAATCATGTCCATATTATTGCGAACAATGACGCACATGTTTGTCCGATCTCTGTTAATAACAGAGCAAATCTAAATGTTTTATATATTACTAGCGACCCGCCCCGGCTTCGCACGTGTACTATACCTACATAAAAACCTTCCTCTTAAATCACTCTACCTATTAAAAAAATCTCATCAAAATCCGTTGCGTAGTTTTAAAGATTTAAGTGTACAAAGGGTCGCATCGTAGTCGTTGGTAGACTCGGTCGGTAGCGGGAAGGAACGTCGTCCCTTTCCACCCTGTATACCTACAGCCCAGCAATATCTATAGTGTAATATTAACACTTAGCACCCTACGTCAAAAATACTTAAACATTAAAAACTTAAATAAGCATAATAAATAATAAAGTAAAAAACATGTAATAATAAATCACAGCCCTACAAAACATCTGAAGGCGAGGAGACATTTTGCAATTTTATTCGATGCTCTTGGTAATTTTATTTATTTATTTTCCCAGTGAAAATTTGTCACCATTTTACCATTATCAGTTCACGTTCATTTGAATAAGTGTCATGCAGCAAGCAAAGTAAAACAAGTTAATCTACTTAAATCAAACATCACACTTTCTACTAAAATGGTAAAACAATGTAACTTAAAACAAAAACATTTCACTTCTGTCACAAAAAGAGCAAAACGACAACAGCACTCTCTAGCGGAGAGCGTCGGCGGTGAGCGTAAGTCAAGTTTTCTTTTTGTTTCTATGCGTTTCGTCGAGCGTGCGGTAGATGGCGTGAATTTCAATCTAAATTTTGCAGAATTAATATAGTTCATAGTAAAAACAAAAAACTCATTTCTCAATATTTTTAAACGATTATGTTTATTTTTTAATTTACTTTTATAGAGATAGATAATAAAAAAATGTATTTTGATAATTTTGTTCTTTAAATAACCACTCACATTAAATTTATTTAGCTACAATATCTATTTATTTTTCCGTGTATTTTTTTTTATATTTCGATGTGATATTTATATTATCATGATATTTTTACAAGAATACCTAATTACATACTTATTTCTAAATGAAATGTATCTTTAAAACCTTACTTTTTGATGTACATTTATGACATGATTTTACATCGATCGTATTAACATTTCCGTTTTACAACTTTTCAATTAGGTACTGCAACCTTACCTTCATAATATTATAAAGCTTACCTTACGACGTCGCATGGTTACATGGCATGTTTGATTAATTGTACGATAGATGGCGCTAGAGGTACGAGTTGAGAACGAAAAACGAAAAAAAATATCGTAGTGCGAGTTACAGTTTTAATCTTCTACATATACAGGATGGTCCAAACCTTGACGTCAAAAAATTTTTTTTAGATTCCTCACATCATGCGCTATCAGAATAATTATACCCCATGTATGTTAGCCGATTTTTTGTAGTTATGAACATACCCCGTTATCAATGTTGCAGATTCATTGAAACTGAGTCATAGGGTTGTCACAAAAGGTAAAATTTTATGAGGTGATATTTTCATTAGCATTTTTCTTAATTGTGACATTTGGCTATTGCATGGGCAGCTGATTTCCCTATTTGTCCATTCATTTTCACATTCTATTGTATATTTTCTAAACAATTTAACGACTTCATCCCAACAATCGTCATAATTGTATATGTCAACATTAATAAGAATCGAAGACATCTTACTTTAAAATTTATGGTGCATTGGCTAAAATGTATCTTATTTTTATCTGTAACAGAAAAACCCGAACATTTCATTTAAAATAAACTATTATCATAAATGCTTAACTAAGTACTTATATTTATACTTAGTATGTAGGTAGGTACTTATGTAGGTACATTTTTTAAACTTATTTATACATTGTTATTTGTACAAGTTACAAAATTCACGAACCATTTCCGCGTCGCATTCGGGTTACTTCTAATTTCGCCATCAGCTCCAGCTTAAATCGAGAAAATTCTGCGTGATCAATGAAGAAATTCATGATCACTATCACTACATAGTATAAAATAAAGTCACTTTTTCTGTCACTATGTCCCTTTGTACGCTTAAATCTTTCAAACTACGCTACGGATTTTGATGAGATTTTTTTGAATAGGTAGAGTAATTCAAGAGGAAGGTTTATATGTGGTTATAGTACCCGTGCGAAGCCGGGGCGGGTCGCTAGTTTTAACTATATATTAAGAGAACGAATTACATTATGTCATAAATCAATTTTGACAAATAAATAACGCTATCACGTATTATAGACTAAAAAAGGAATATAACCTTTTTTTTATTACGGGGTGAAAAGAGGTTTTATTTTGTTAACAACTTCAAATACCATGTCATATTATATAGGTACGTAGGTAAACTAAAATTAACATGTAAAGTGCCAACCCTAGCGTTTTCAATGAATCTGCAACACTGATAACGGGGTATGGTTATGAATTTTAGAAATTCTGGAATGAAGAAATTTATTAATAAAAAAAACTATTGGGTTTATTAACTAGTTTCTTATTGTAAAAGTATTACATATAAAACATTTACTGACAAAAAATTAGCGTCCTCACTTTGGTACAAGTAGGATAAAAAAATACCAAATTCAACATTTTACGCTAAAAACGCATCAAAATAGCATTAATGTACGTAAATAAAAAAGATAAAACATATCCCAAGGAATTATCGTATTCTAAAGACCGCCCTAGATCTTGAACCTTCGTAAAAGCAAAAAAGTGATACTTAATGATTAGGATTTTTCGGAGTAGTCGGTCAAATAAACTTAAAATTTTAAAGTAGTAAAAATGACTTGAATAACTACACAAATTGAGTTTTCGTGGTATTTTCTGTCTTTGTTTATTGACAAAAACAACCAAACCGACGAAAATTTACTTTATTTTGAAATTAAAAATTTAGAAGCTTTTTTTTTTTAGTTTATTTGACCGACTACACCGAAAAATTCTCATCATTAAGTATCACTTTTTTTTTACTTTTACGAAGGCTTAAGTTTTAGGGCAGTCTATAGATTACCAAAAATCCTTGGGATATGTTTTATTTTTTTTATTTACGTATATTAATGCTATTTTGATGCGTTTTAAACGTAAAATTTAGAATTTGGTATTTTTTATCCTACTTGTATCAAAGTGAGGACGCAATTTTTTTTGTCAGTAAATGCTTTATTTGTAGTAATACTTAAAAAAAAAGAAAATATGAAAAAAACCCAATAGTTTTTTTTATCAATAAATGTCTTCATTCCAGAATTTGTCAAAAAAAAATTTTTCAAAAATTCATAACTCGAAAACTACAAAAAATCGGCTAACATACATGAGGTACATATTCTGATAGCCCATGACGTAGGGAACCTGAAAAAAAATTTTGACATCAAGGTTTGGACCACCCTGTATAATTGTAATGGTATTATGCGATTAATTTTGAAATACACGTATCTCGAATCCATTCAATTAAATACCTACATATCTAATAATACTAATCGTATTTTTCGTTAGTCTACTGCTTGACAGGTTTTTACATTTGGAAGGTTTGTGTGTATATAACAAGTACATATCCAATAGAGAGGTCTTTTGGAGAAATCTTCTAAAATGAAACTATAATTATTAATAATGAATTGCTACTTACATCATTAATAATAATTTACATGCTACTTATCCATATTAACAGGCCTGGAGAAACTTACTGTTGTTACATCGGCGTGCAAACTGTCAAGTTAGATTGTCTATTGGAGTTAAATTTCATTTCCGTCGGATAATTATGTCATAAAATAGTACACTACGACACAAGTGCGAAGAACATGAAATTCGAAACGAGTGGCGATGTTTTAAATCGACGCGAGTTACGAATTTTATTTTTGCACGTGTCTTGTACGACGTTTTTTAGTGCAGATGGCCCTCCGAAGTTTTGGACCTGACGTAAAATGACACACTTCTCGCACTAGAGCCTAAAAAAGGCAATATACATTAACAACAAAAGGTACTGTTGAACTCCGCGGCAGCTTGTAAAAGATATCAACGCGCCAACGTATGGCGGATGACAATCAACAAGTAAAAAAAAAATTCACCCGATTTATCCAAGATCCCATCATCACCACACGGCGTAGGTACCTATTTACCTAAAACAAATAGAATTAATATTCCTAAATACGTCATATATTTAAAAGGTATAGGATAGGACATAAAATAGTGTAACCGATATTACATAAAAAAAGTTATAAATCGAGGGTTGCCTGGTGAAACCCGATAAGTGACAAAAAGTGAGATTTTAAAGTAAAAACAGTTTTAGGATGATTCAGTATCGGTCAATCTAATGGTAATATCAGATAAGCTGATTTTACATGTATCACGGAAATATGCCGAGTAAATAACCCAATAAGTACTTGATTTCAACTATTAATTCAAAACTAAATACTACAAGTACATTTAAGACTTCATTTTTATTTATTACTTAATGGAAGAACCACATAATGTATATTTATTGGTATTTAGTGCCGAGATATTTACACCTAATCAAACTAAACACACAATGTAGAACCAGTTACTGTTACTTACCCGGTTTCACCTCATTACGATTGCAAACTTTAAAGGATTTTATTACGAATTAAAATACGTTAAAAGCATTTGTTGGATTCTACTTTTACGATATCATTTATTGCACATACAAATTTATTCAAAGAGAACCCAACAAATAAACTTATAGTACTTATTTGAAACAATTCTCTAATAAAATATTATGTTAAGTCCAGTAATCGGATTTTCGCAAGAGGCCTTTAACAAATTTCTTTCAAATATGTCCGGGGAAGAACCCTATAAGTTTTTCGACGGCCCCATGATCATGCGCATTGACAAGTAGCGTCACGAACGCAAGCGCACCGCTGCGACGTTGCATATTTAATTGAAAATAGCTGTTAAAAAGGGGTGCATTGTATTAAAGAAGGTTGTGAATGATTGTGTTCAAAGTTGTGTGATGGGTGACCGAGGCAGAAAATTAGTGCAACTACCTAGCTTGCAGTAATAAGCTGGAAACAGGTAATCTACTTTTCTAACCTAGAATAAACGTAGAATCGTCATATTTTACACACCGTGTTTATAGTAATGAGTTCAAGTAACAATTAATGTAAGCTATTGTAACTAACCGTTACCATGAAAAGCATTGTTGTTGTTTTATTGAACTTATCGGATTTTAGCACTGACTATGAAAAGCATTGTTGTTGTTTTATTTGATCTTATCGGGTTTTAGCACTGACTATGAAAATAATTGTTGTTGTTTTATGCGAACTTATCAGGTTTTAGCACTGACGATTAATGAGACTTCGCGACTTTGAGTGATTCTTACGATAAAAATAATAAAAAGGTAGTTGTGATTAGTACTTTTGATTAAATAATATTGATTATTTTTTACGTTTCAGCGGGGCAACGTGCCTCCATGAACAGCTTGTCCATGACTAGACCCAGTGCTTCAAAGCAATTGAAAAAAATTCAAGCTGTTACATGCAAAACAATGAAGATGGTAAGCTTCCATGGCCTTGAAGATCCGCACACTGTCCCACGTTACTACCTATTGTGCTTGTGATACTCACACTCCAATTAAAAAAAACAATTTCAGAAAATGACTCAAATGCGCTATATTGTCAACGACAACAATAGCATGCCAGACTCAAGCAAGTCCCTTGTGGACTACTAAAAAAAACCGTTGTTAGGATCAATCGGTAACTCAGTTCATCATGCTTAAATTCTTTCCAGATAATGAAACTGATCCACCCGGCAGTAACCATTCGGATGAAGATCCCACACATGTGCCACATCCCAAGGACCCTCGCAATTCCGATGAATCGCAAATTGATATCACCGCCCAAATGCACAATCATAATAGTAAGAAGACTCAAGCAAGTCTTTTACAGACCACTCAAAAACAACGTTACTAGGACAAAGCCAACAGGCAATTTATTCCTCCTTCGGTTTTCTGAAATGATTAAACTGAAGATCCCACCCACGACTATTTCACCAAAACAAATAGATTTCGACCCAGACTTCACCAATAAAAGTCCAAATGTTTCATCCAAACAGGAAGACCCCCTTATGGTGCTGATTGATGAAGCTTTAGATCGACCCTGGACCGCTGCAGAAGATGACCATTCAGCGGGAGCTCCCTGCGCTCCCGACACAGACCCAGAGAAAGACGCACCTCAGCGAAATGACTCCGGCCACGACACAGAAAGAGCCTCCTCCCACGTTCCAGACTCCGAAGACGATACATTAAAAGTATCAGAACCAACCGACTCCAGCCACAATGACGGCATGATCCGCGAATGCCCACAAGCAGAAGACACTGCTAACCCAATTCTAGACAATGTTTCAGACAAAGTTTGGGATTCCGTCAAACCCCTGAAGCGACGCAAGCAAGCCAAGCCATCTGAACGGAAAGTAGATATCGCTAAAAAGCGAAAAACGGAAGGGCTACCTTATATAACCCAAGGCGTTAAGCGTCCTGCTAAAGTTCCAAAACGTCCTTGGAACCTCCTCGATCCTTGAAGCCTCCTTTGGAACTTTAGCAGCTTTCGACTTTTAGCGATATCCACCCTCCGCTCAGACAGCTCAGCCTGCCTACGTCGCTTCAGGGGCCCGACACAATCCCAAACCCTATCCAAAACACTGTCCAAAATCAAGTCAACAGCGCCTTCCACCTGCGAACAAGCACCGGAACGCTCACGGATCATGCCGTCACTGTGGCCAGAGTCAGTCGGCTCCAATACCCTCAATGTATCGTCTTCGGAATCCGAAACGCAAGAAGAAGCTCCCTCCATACATTCACCTTGACCAGAAAGACCAACACCGTCAAGCATCGGCAAGGAACGCTCCCGATGCTTCCCTGGGCCGGGACCCTCAGGGACAACGATGTCACGGCCAGAATCATCTCGCCGAGGTGCATCGCTCTCCGAATCTGTATCAGGAACACAAGGAGCTCCCGCTGAATAGTCATCCTCCACAGCAATCCAAACTCGATCCAAAACTTCACCAATCAGCTCCATAAAAAAAACTTCCCGTTTGGATGAAACATTTGGACCCTCCGTAGCAAAATCCGAGTCAAAATCCATTTGTTTTGGCAAAACAGTCACAAGTAGGATCCTCAGTTCAATTATCTGAAAAAAAAACGAAAGCAGAATAAATTACCTGTATAAGCAACTTCATCCCAATAACACCACTTTCAAGCAATCTGTAAAAGACCCACTTGAGTCCCCTTACCACCACTACTGCGCATCTGGGCGGCGATATCAATCCGCGACTCATCAAAACTGCGAAAGTCCCCAGGATGCGGCACACATGCAGGATCCTCACCCGAACAGTCATGGCCAAATAAGTCAGCTTTATCATCCGGAAAAAATGCAAGCACAATAAATCAAGTTACAGATCGATTCCAACAACAGTTTTTTTTTCAACAATCCACAAAAGACTCACTTGAGTCCGACATGCCATTACTGTCGTTGAGAATATAGCGCATTTGGGTGGCAATATCAATTTGCGATTCATCAAGATCGGAGGAGTCCTTTTCTGAAACTGATTCTCCCAACCAAAGCATGAGTACCGCAAACACAATAGGCAACGCAAAACAATGTGCGGATCCTCAAAACCATGGAAACCCACCATCCTCATTGCCTTTCAGCTTATATTTTTTTATCCGCCGTTGAAACACCAGGTCCAGTCACAGACAAACCGTTTATAGAAGCACTTTGCCCCGCTGAAACATACTGAATTATACCTGAAGAGTATCATGGATGGATAAGAAGCCTAAAAACGTTTGTTGGCATAGCACTTACTTTTTAAGATGTAGAATAATACCGTTATTACTTTTAGATTCGTCTATTTTTTAAGTTTTTATTTGGTAATAATACCCTCTTAGTAACAAATATGGTTTTTTTATTTATGCATAAACCCAATAAGTCGATACCCCTTGGTAAAAAATGTTATCTTACAGGAAAACTAGATGAGTTACATAACTAAAACATAGATAAACTTAAAGTGAATGAAATTGCTTTTCACAAACCACTCATAAAACTACGAATCTATTTATCAAAATAAGTGTCCGATGACAATAGACCTTTAACATCATTTTTCTCGAAACTAGGTGTCACGTACTTATAGGGTTTCACCAGGCAACCCTCGATATGCTCTTATCTAAAAACATAGGCAGTTTATTTTCATAAATAAAAAATTTGTACGCTTTATGATTTGATACTTTTTTTATCTCGACTTTTTCCAGTATAACGTTCTCGTTCGTTTTTTAGGGTTCCGTAGCCAAAATGGCAAAAACGGAACCCTTATAGATTCGTCATGTCCGTCTGTCCGTCTGTCCGTCTGTCACAGCCGATTTACTCGGAAACTATAAATGCTACAGTAACGAAATTTGGCAAGGATATGTGTTGTATGAACCGCTACAGGATTATGATTCAAAATTGTAAAAAAAACCATTGGGGTGGGGGCCCTCCATACATGTAACTGAGGGATAGAAAAAATTTTTTAGTTGTATATAAGCGTGTGGGGTATTAATAGAAACGTCTTTGAAAATGATATGAAGGTTTATTAATCTCATTTTTGTTTAAGCGATCGTTTTCGAGATATCAGCTCTCAAAGTCTCAAAATGTGTCCCCCCCCCCTCTATTTTTTAAACTACGCGATATAAAATTCTAAAAAAAATATATGTTATGCACATTAATAAACTCTATCAACGATTTTTGGTTTGATTAAATTATATCCTATAGTTTTTGAGGTACGTTGATTTAACTGAATTTTTCTAATAATAAAATGATAATGGTACGGAACCCTTCGCGCGCGAGTCCGACTCGCACTTAGCCGGTTTTTTACTTATGTAAGTAGTAATTTCGCCTTCCTTCGTATCTTTATGAATATTCGAGATGAAAACTGGAATTTTACGTTCAGCCGCTTTAAAATTGCATCCACTGTCATTGGCTGTACCTATTTGACCTCTATAGCGATAATTAGACTTTTTTTTGCGATAGTTAACAGTCTGCCACCCTTGGTCATCGTAAACATTCTCCTTATTTACATTAGGCATAACAGAGGTACTGGTATCATTTTCCGCTGACGAGGCGCAGGCGGCCGGCTGCTCTGGCGGCTTGCTCAGCTGTTTCGCGCGATGAGTCACCTCGCACGCCTTAACGGTCTGTGAATTATTTTTCTGCGCGGTAGACTGACTACCCGAAAACAGAATTGACCGATACTGACTATCAACTTTATTGTCAACTAAAGGTGAAGACGTAATATTCGTTTCGATATTCTCGTCATCGGACATTCTCGAGTTTTGAATATTTGTTAACCCAAAAGGACCACTGTCACTGTCCATACACCATGCTCCTCTTCGAGGGTTAACGTTACACAATGATAAACGCGCCGGCGTTTTTTGCTTCATTTCTTGCACTTCTCTTTTTAAATTATTGTATTCATCAACAGACACAAAAGTTGTTTTCATTTTGTTGATGTCCTCTTGTGTACGCATAAGGTCCTTGACCAACTTGGTGCAATCCAGGTGATCCAGCGTCAAAGGCGGTAATTTATCAAGGTCCCGTGCAACAAACACAGGCATGCCCTCGTCTATTGTTCTAAAAATACTTATAATATCCTTAAGATTCCGTTCGTTTTTTCCATCACCTTTCCGTTGAATATTTCGTTCTATCGGCAGTGCATCGAACAATAACATTTTTGAAAATTCAATTTGTTTCTCCGAAAATGTAGATGCACATAATATCACCAACGTATCCTCGTCAATGCAAGACACTTTGTTTTGGATAAACGACAACATTTCATCGATCACTATATTACATAGGTTACACTTTAAAGTATTCGACATATTTTCACTACTAATTGCCGATCGCGTCAAACCATGCGCCATTGTTGAGCGCGCGCACGAGGCATTGACTTCTTACAACAAAACTCTCTTGTATCAAGCGAAAACAAATCTCAACACGAAATATAAATTTATCTAGGCTACCCGTGAAGGTAGGGTATTGGTACGTAAGGACGAAAAAAGTAAATCTTTCGCCATCAGGTTTGAAGAAGATATTAAACAATTATTACCTTAAGTTCTACCTACCTTTAGTAACGTTTTTACGTGCCACTACCTAACCTATACCTAAATCTAATTAGTAAAGTTAAAGTTAGTATAATGGCTGATGATATCGATCCCAATATTCATGAATTATTTAATTGTACGAACCTATGTGATTACTTTTCTCGCATACCCCAAACTTGTGTCAATTTCACCTGTATTCATATTAACATAAGGTCTATGATTAAGAATTTTTCTAAACTAGAATGCTGTATAAACGACTGTAGAACGAAAATAGACGCTATCATTGTTACCGAAGCCAATATTACGGACGAAATAAGTTCTCTGTTTAATTTGCGGGGGTATACAATGCACACAAGGTTAAGAAAAAAACAACGCGGAGGGGGGATAATAATTTACGTGCAACATAAACACAAATTCGAAATAGATACATACAACACTTCATACTGTGAAAACTTAATCGGGACTGTAACTACACAAAACAACTTCAATTTAACCTTGTGCGCACTGTATAAACCACCATCCAAAAGTAAGCACTTGTTTTTAACAAAGGATCTTGCATGTAAACTAAGACGTTACGATCCTCGAGATAATTTTATGCTCATGGGAGACTTGAACATAGATACTAAAACAGATAGCAGTATACAAAACATGTAAAGCATGCTATCGGAGAGAGGTCTTCTCTGTGCCATTTCAGACTTCACAAGAATTGAAAAATATAACGGGAAAATTACTCAATCGTGTATCGATCACGCTTTTGTAAGAAACCACAGAGAGGACCTTTACTCCGGAGCGCTCGGCACTGTTCTAGCGGATCATAGAATTATTTGTGTGCCGTTCGCAGGCCTGACGCGAGTACAGGATGTTTCAAAAACATTTTTAAAAATTAATACAAAACTTGTGCTTAAAGAAATTGAGAACGCTCCGTGGCACCAAACAGATGAAATGGACTGTCCATTAGAAATTTATAATTTTATTAAAACTAGATTCTTATCCGCATATGAAAAATGCACCGAAAGTATTAAAATCTCAACGATGTCTAAAAGAAATAAGGAAAAATGGGTAACAGAAAAAATACGCAGAAAATGTACTAATCTAGAAATACTGTATAATGAATGTAAGAAAATCAATCCGCTTGCCCAGCGTGGCGATTATGGGCATTTACCTCCTAATGCGTCTATACGCATAGTTAATAGGAGAGGCCTACGTCCAGCAGTGGACTAACATAGGCTGATGATGTATGTATGACGTGTGAATGTAAGAAAGATCCTTCTAATATGATTTTAAGGTTGCATTATAATAAAGAAAGAAATAAAGTACATAAAAAAAATAATAGCTCTAAAAATAATCATATAAACACAAAAATTTATGAATGTAAAAATAATACTAGAAATCTATGGATAATTTTAAATGAGTTAACTGGCAGGAAAAAAAATACAATTGAAGATTATAATACATAAAGCTTTTAGTAATAATAATTTTACAAATAAAACTATAGCAGAAAACTTTGCGAAATCGTTCAATAACTCGGTTCGTGAGATAATACCACAGTGCGACAAAAACATGTTAATGAAATCGAGCTATACGGAGTGTTCCAAAAAAACAATAAGTTATGAGGTGTGTAGGTGTTTTGTGCTTCCAAAGCTTCCCAGATGCTGATGTGAGCTATAGAGTCAAATGCTTTTTTATAATCTATAAATGCCAAATATAGTGGTCTACAAAACTCTAAGTACTTTTCTATCACTAGGTCCACTACTTGAATATGGTCGACAGTGTTGTATCCGCTTCTGAATCCAGCTTGCTCGACTGGTTGGTTTGATTCAATGTGTGGGCATATTCTTTCAAGGAGACAAGATGAAAATAATTTATAGAGACATGGCATAAGGCTTATCGGTCGGTAATTCCCTATGTCAGCCGGGTCTCCTTTTTTATATAGTAAGATTATTTCTGATTTTGTCCATTGATGTGGTACAGTTTTCTCGGCCAGTATTTTATTCCATAGGATCGTGATAGGTTTCAGTAGGAGAGTTTTAGCAATTTTTAAACATTCGTTTGTGATGCCGTCTGGTCCCGGGCTTTTTTCTAACTTTAATTTATTTATTTGTTTCAAAACTTCAGCTTCTGTGAACTCTTGAATTTCTGAAGAATCCTTACATTGCTCAGTAATCGGTAGTGGCGAGGAATCCGGTTGACTATAGAGATTCGTGTAGTAGTCCGTTGCTATATTTATTATATTTGTTCGGGAACTTCTTTTGTTAGAGTCGAGGTAGAGTGATGGAATCCATTTCTTAGACTTGTTTAATTCTTTGTATGCTTTTTTTGTTGATCTAGAATTATCTAAGTGTTTTTGTATGGTATTAGTTCTATGTACTTCATAGCATCTTTTTATTTCCTTATTTGTTATTTTGTAGAGCTCCTTCAGTTTGTTCTTATCTGATTTTGTAAGTTTTGGTTGGTTTTGTAATTGATTTCTTTCTTTCATAAGGGTCAATGCTTTGTCTGAAAGGATCTTGTGACTTTTGTGTCCCTGGGAGCTTTTTAAGCTATTCAATATCGATTGCACGATTTTTTGACAGTATTCGTCACCATTGCAAGAATCATGTGCAGTCCATAGCTCTGGTAAATAACTTTTAAGGTTTTCAAAATATGTTTTTTGTTCTTGCAATGATTTTAGAGTCATGGACGCTTTAGAAAAATTACGTCTACTTTTTTTCGAAGGTTTTAAGCTTAGTGTAGCTCGTATCAGTCTGTGATCAGATCCAAAGTTCAACGTCGACACTACTTTGTATTTGGTGAATAAATGTGGCGCTTTAGACATTATATAATCTATCTCATTTCTTGTGTTCTTATCTGGGGAGATCCACGTCCATCTGTCTTTTGGTTTTAATGTAAACATTGTATTTATTATTTTTAGGTCAAATTCGTGAGCAAACTGTATAAGTCTCTCGCCTCGCGTGTTCCTTTTACCATGTCCGAAATAACCAGTAGCGCGTTCGTAATCTTTAGGGGTGCCGGTCTGAGCATTAAAGTCTCCCATTGTTATTATATTTTTCGTCGGGCTGGTGTCGTGTGCTTTCGCCAAGTCGTTATAAAAGCTTTGAATGTCTTCTTCGCTTGAGCTTTCGGTCGGAGCGTATGCTTGTATCAGTGCAAAGCACTGGTTTTCTAGATCGATGTGTAGTATACATACTCTCTCGGATATACCAATGAAAGCTTTTCCTTAAATTTTTTTTGACTAAAAAGCCAACCCCATGCAGACCCTTCGTTTCGCCGAGGTAATATAAGATGTGATCGTCGTCTTCAATTATATCTTCTCCTAAGCGGCGGACTTCACTCAGTCCTACTACGTCATGATTTAAGTTTCGTAGCGCCGCTTTAAGCTAAGGCAGTTGCAAACCTTATAAATTGCAGTATTAGAACTGGGCTGTACCCCAAAGAATTAAAAACAGGTATAGTCCGACCCGTTCACAAAAAAGGACACACGGATATCTACCAAAACTACAGGCCAATAACTATTTTACCAATAATAGACAAAATCTTTGAAAATATGTATCTAAATTAATATTTAACTTTTATGACACACACAATATATTGACAGACAAACAGTATGGATTTAGGCCAAAGAAAAACACTACATTACTCCTCTCTGACTTCACAGACGAAATAAATACTAAATTAAATAAAAAAGAACATGTACTCATCGTATTGATAGATTATAGCAAGGCATTTGATACGCTTAAACATGACCTACTTATAGAGAAGCTACATAACAGCGGTATAAGAGGACCTTTACTAAAATGGTGTGAAAACTACCTCAGCGATAGAAGTTACAAAGTAAAAGTGGGTAATTCTTTGAGTGAAGAGATCGACGTAAGCATTGGCACAGCACAGGGGTCGGTTTTAGGCCCACTGCATTATTTGTCATATGTGAACGACGCGGGTAATGTAGTCAGCCATTGCTCCATCTATCAATACGCTGACGACACATGCCTCATTGCTTCAGATACAAACTTTAAGGCGGCTCTTGAAAAACTGCAATCTGATTTTAATGCTGTATGTAAATGGTCACACGATGCAGGACTTGTACTAAACGCCCAAAAAACTCAGCTGCTCTATGTTAGTTCAGGACGTAGATTAGCCCCTAACAATATCAAGCTTATAGCCCATGACCACAATTGTCTTCATACAACGAAAGGTAATTATTCACCTTGCAAATGTGCCGCGATACAACAGACTACTCAAGCTTCTTATCTAGGCGTAGTACTTGATGAAAGATTTCACTGGGGTCCGCATATAAACTCTGTGTGCAATAAGTTGCGAGCAATCCTCTCAAAGTTTTCGGTTATAAAACACAAGGTACCATATAAAATATCAATTAACATGTATAATGCACTCGCTGACTCAATAATAATATACGGACTAACAAGCTACGGCAGGACATTTAAAACATATCTGGATAAAATATATTACTTACAACTCAGACTACTAAAACAAATTGTTCCCGTAAAAATTAAATACCAATTTAGAGACGATTACAGCAAGCTATTCAAATTTTGCAAAGTCATGCCCATTCACACCTAAATAAAATACTTAATACTAAAAGAAAATATGCATAATGAAAAAATAATAAAACCCATAAATCTAAAAATACATTTAAGAAAGATTACACATAAAAAAGTAACAACAGTAAAAAGTAATAATAAATATGGCGAAAGAACAAATGCATATATAGCACCAAGGCTATATAACGATCTACCCCTAAAACTAAAAGACACAATAAACGAAAAAAACAAAAAAAATATACTAAAAAAATACTTTTTTGACGGCCTATAATTTATATAATAATTTTATCTTAAATCACAATTTATGAAAGTAACGTATATTATGTCCATATAATATAATGTTTACGAACATATTATTAATTAAATTATTATATTTTTAAATATTAGTTAACATCATATTCATATTTGTAATCACTCCTGAACTCTCATTACGCCCCACTCGGGACATACGTAAACTCGTCCGATCTTTTGTAATCAACACCCCACCTGAATAACAGCACACGTGTTAACGAATATCATGTCGCTTAAGACATTCCGACCGCGCGCTCCGCGCCGCGATAAGCAATGCATCTGGTTTAACACCTGAGTGGGAAGTTAGTTATTTAGTTGTACTTGTACCTACCTACTGTTATTTTTGTTTGTTCTGTAAAAGGTACATATTTAATCTCGATCTTGTTTTAAGCTACTTACATGTTTTGCCAATAATAATAATATTATGTAACACAACATGCTACAATAATAGTGAACTGTTCGCGATCCAGGTGTACGATACAAACCCGAACAGGGTTTAACGTCACCTTAATCTTATACTTTGTAACGCTTTTCATGTAATAAAATAAATAAAAAATAAAAAAACCCACACTTTCTAAACCATTAATAGATAAAAGGATGCAAGTTAGTGATTTGCTTAGGATAAATAAAGTAATAAAATATCGCATTTCTTTATCTTATGAAAGACAATGTAGCCTAGTTGTCAGCCTCTGTAGCCTAGTTGGTAGTGACCCTGCCTACGAAGCTGGAGGTTCCGGGTTCGAATCCCGGCGAGGGCATTCTTTGTGTATTTATTTATCACAAATGTTTGTTCCATGGTCATGGCTGTGTATGTATCTAAGTATCTATACGTATCTATCTATTATATATATCGTCGCCTGGTACCCACAATACAAGCCTTAATTGAGCTTACCGTGGGACTAGGTTGATTTGTGTAAGATGTCCCAAGATATTTATTTATTTACAATGGATAATTTATGGAACAAGCCCATCAAAACCCTAACTGCTTATTTTTTTAGACGAAATGAACTTTTGCGCTTTTGAATTTTACAGACCTTTCCGCACATCTGGACAGGCACGATAACCGCCACCCGCCGCACCGCCGCTTGCGCCGTGGGAACTACCTTGCGAAGGGCTGTTTCGAGAGCCGAAACCTTATGTTAATACTAATAAAGTCGGAAATAGATATAAATAGTGATTAGATAACTTTGTAAATAATTTTTCTAAGAGAGATGTTGGACGATGGAAGACACTTAGATTATAGCTCGGGAGAAGGCAGAAGCTATCCTGCAATCTTGCAACAGTGTCAATATTGTTTGTTTAAGTTTTATAAATTATGTTAACTTTACGTTAGAATCAGTGGTTGCCGATCTGTATTCACAGCTAAGTATTTTGTTACCAACTGTATTATGTGCATTCTATTATCTAAATTATATTCTGTAATTTTGCTCCAGTCGGCAAAATAACGTATTTTGTAACTAATCGGTTACATTAATATTGACCACTTCTATTTATGATAATAACTGAATACACACGACAAACGTTCTATGATTATTTTGACTGTCCTTGTGTGTATTTTAATTGTATTTTATTTTAATTGTATTGTATAAATTATAATATTCTGTTGGGTATGACTCCTGACATCTAAATACCTAATATATTGATTTAAACTTTCACGATTATCACTCATATTTACCCGAAACGTCAGGATATAATTAAACGTAAGTTTACGCGATAAAGACCCGTTTGTCTTTAAAATATAAATACCTAATGTCAAGAATAAGTGAATTTGTTGTTTTATAGCCACTGTGCAATTAATGGTGATTATCAAGCAATGACTGATACGTTGAGAATATTTGAACGAGTTCGATCCTAGTTCAATTGATTTAAGTCAGTGATCTTTATATTGTATTGTTTTACAAACACGGGGGTTCGAATCCCCATATTATACTGATATTTGTGGGAGCTGACTCGGCTCAGATATTACGGACACTCAATATTGATACCTATTTAACACATTGTACATTGTATTGTACTGTGTGTGTGCGTAAGTAAGTTCTTCTTATATTTGATCTTTCTCTGTGCTAGAATTTTTTGTCTAGGAATGTTCATTCAAGAGGTTGTATTTGTAATCAATGTTATAATATAATGTAATAATAGTAATAATTGTATTTAGCAGAAATAATACTTGCTTTCGCCAGGTTTTATCTGGGTTTCCCTGGCCCTAGCAATACATATCGAATCATGTTCCCAGAAAAGGAAGGTGTTTAGGTACTTTGCCTTGTATAAATTTAAGACATAGTTTTATTTCCTATGGATCTTTCTCAAGAAACAACTATACAGATTTTGTTTAGTATTTCAATCTTAAAAAGATTGAGTAGGAACACACCTTCCTTGCAAATTTGCGATAATATATTGAAATTTTACTAATCGCCATGTGACTTACTTATCAATCAATTACCCTAATTACCTCAGACCTTACTTATTACTAATCAATGATATTCACAACTACTTCATTCCCTTAAGAAATAAAGTCGAGCCCGAATTCATTACACGCCAGGTACCATTACAATAGGCTGATAATATGATACCGGATATTCTTTAAGGACGAGTTCTGTGGACGTAGCTGTAGTCAGAATGTGCCGTGAAGTCAGAACCGCGCAACCGGCGAGGATCTGATATTTGTTGTAGACAGTACTGCAGTAGCAACCCAGTAGTTGGGGATGATCCTGCAAAATGAGAGATAAAATTATAACAATCTTCCTAGAAGTTAGTCTTACAACGGAGAAATAGAAAGTTAGTAAAAATTGGCAAAAGGAATTAATGAGTAAAATGATTAATTAAATGAAAGTGCAAAAGGGACAAAAAGCAGCAAATAATAAGATAGTAATCACACAAACATTTCATATGAAACCAAACAAAGGCGAAAAATAAAGGTAGAAAATTAATAAGAGTGTAAAAACATTAAATTACACAGGAAGATACACAAAGTATGGCAAATGGTAAAACTTGGTAACTCGAAATCAGAAGTCGCACCAAGCTGCGAGATGTAAGAGATACCGTTACTAAACTCAAATGGAACTGGGCAGGACATGTAGCCAGGTAAAGTGGCGGTTAGTGGACTAATCATATCGGATGAAAGAGCGCGTGGGCGTCCGTTGGCTCGTTGGTTGGACACTTCTGGGTTAGAGTGACTCAGGACCGAGATGAGTGGCGTACTAGAAGAGAGGCCTATGCTCAGCAGTGGGCGATAAATGGCCGAAATGATGAAGACTTGGAAAAACACAGATGCATACAAAATTGTTGTGCGATGCGTCCCAGTATGCTGCGCTCATAGTAAATGGTTGTAATTTGAAGGGTCTCTCAAATTCTTCATAGTAACTTTGAGAATATGGCTCTGGCGGTATTTCTTCGGTTTTCCAATCCGGCGTCAGGTCAGGAGATCGTTTTGGGTCTATTCCTGGCCTGTTGTACTAGAAAAATCATAATAATACAAATGTAAATGTATTTAATGAACTGTGTAGTCTGTATATTATCAAAGAATGAGACTTGATGGGGTGCAATACGTGTGATAGCGAATACTACAAGTAGAATTAATGGCGACGCAGGTCAGTCCTCTACGGCTTTTTAACCCACTTTAGAGTACGATTAAGTCTCTAAATAAAGTAGTCGGTGCAACTGTATATAATTATAATTATAATTAGGCCTTAAAACACTCGTGTTTTAATGCCTTTCATCATCATTATAATAATGTACAGTTGCATAAGCTACTATCATACACTGCTTTGAAAAAATATAAACGGTCAGGCTTACCTCCCATTTCTGCCAGTCCTTAGGCGTATGAAGCCGCGCCTTGTAATGGGGGACGTGATCGCCTTCCGATTCGGTCCAATTTATTTTAGTCTTTGGGTAGCTACAGCCAAGTACGTAGGTACCATTAGTGGATTGAAATATAGACAAAGTTTATTTTTAAACAATTAAAACCAACTTTGCATAAAAAAACTCCTTATTCATCGGACAAACCCTTTGAATATAGGGGTAATTCTTCGAGGACGCAATTTTTGCCTTATTCCTCTGTAATTTTTTATTTTTAACATTTTGCTGTCAAAGCCGCATTTTTTTTGAAAATAGATTTTTTTATAAGCATAATTGTGGTATTAGCACAAATTTTCATTAAAAAAAAATATATTTACTTTTATAATTTTTTAATCCAGAGAAATAAGAAACTTTGAGGGAACTGTTGCTGTTTTATTCGTCTGTCATATAAAAGCAAACGATTCTTTTCATATATGATTAAAAAAAACACGTTACAAAAGTAAATTTATTTCTTGCCATATTCTTGCCATATCGGCATAATTATTTAAATTTTAATTCGTGAATGAAATCTTCCTTTTAAATTTTGGAGTCCAGAGGAAAAAAAAAATTAATACACAGATGAATAAGAGGATACACAATAGGTTTCTTGAATAAAATGACAAGTCACTGGGCTTAAACAAATTAAATATTTTAGAACGCTCTTTCAAAAAAAGACGAAGACCTAATGCTGTTGGGTCAACTCTACGTCGTTTGGCATCCAAAATTGCGGTTAGACACATTATGTCAAAATTACAGTCTTTTTTCGAACCGGTTCAGTTAGGTTTTGGCACGAAAGGTGGGTGCAAAGCAGCCGTCCATGCTTTGCGCACCTATCTTTCACATGATGATGAAATTGTAGTCAAAATTGGTGTAAAAAAATTCAGTAAATCAAATTCCCGAACTCTATAACTACCTTTATCTCTGCTATGCAGATCCATCTTAATTACTATACAAGACCCACCAATTATCATTTGAGGTAGGATGTCAGCAAGGCCCCCCTTGTGCCAGCAATTTTCAGTTTAGCCATAAATCACATAATACAAAAAATTCAATCTAAATTTAATGTCTGGTACCTAGACGATGGGACCCTAGGAGGCTGGTGACGTGGATACCGTACTGTCCGATTTGTCTCTTATCAAAACGAATTTCGAAAATATTGGTTTAAAACTAGATTAGTAAATAATAGTAAATGCGAACACGTTATTTAAAAGACTTCCTATAGTTGGACTGTTTAAAAATCCAAATTTGATTATCTGCCTCCTGGTATAAAAATAGTAGACAAATATTCACTTTGCCTCCTGGGTTCTCCTATTTTTGAAGAATCTTTTCCCGATTATATTTCTAACTCGATTTCTAAATGCCAAAATCACGCAAATCGTCTACTAGAAATTAGCCCTCATTATGCTCTTGTGATTCTTAAGTTTTATATTTTTGTCCCTAAATTGACATACGTGCACCGTTGCTGTTTCGTTCTGGAAAAATATTAATTTATTGACACCTTTAGATGACTTAATCAAAATTACCATCTAAAAAACTCTAAATATTCGGCCAACGGAGCGTTCCACTGGTCCCAAGCATCCCTCCCTATTCGGTATAGGGGTTTAGGGATACGGAAAATTTCATAATTATGTGGTTTCTCCTGCATTTTCGGCACCCGTCCACAGCACGTCTGATCTCACAGATCTTAAGGGCTCTGCCTATTAACTGTGAGACTGCAGGTTTGGAGGACGCCAGAAAATGCATTCAAAATTCCTTGCCCTTCTAAAAATTTTCCTGACAACCTAAAATCACAAAGGAGCTGGGGCAATGTGTATTGTGATCTAACATACAATTCTCTTCAAAATAGCCCTGCAGGTCCGGATCGTGCGTGACTTTTGGCGGTCGGAATGCTTGTTACTGGCTGCGTGCCCATCCTTCGGCTAGTACTAGTACTTTTCTGGATCCGGCCTTCCTTAGGCTCGCAACCGGCCTGAGATTCGGGGCCGCGGTATGTACCCCTCACTTATGCTGTTATTGCACAGACGTGGATCGACTGGGACACCATGGACTAAGTTGTCAAAAAAGCGCAGGCCGTATTTCCAGACCTGCGACGCTTAACGACATAATCCACAGGTCTCTTAATTGCTACCATGCCTGCTCTTCTTGAGCCTTCTGATATTATTAGAAATGATGGTAAGAGACCTGATGGTGTGTCTTTGGTTTCTTGGAGCTTGGGACGGATGTTGGTGTGGGATGCTATTCATAAATTGATTAAACAGCGTTCTTTGCTAACAAGCCATGAATTATTTATTAAGATTAAGATTGGTTGTAATTTGTAATTAATCAATACAAAATATAGAAAAAAAAAAACAGTGTCTTTTTTTTTGGGTTTTATCCGTTAGCAATTCCTGAATATAATAAGTACCGTAAAACTACCTAACTATACTCCAAATACTCCCAACAAGAAGATTGGGACTGATGCTTATTAGGAATTGAAATTGTGGACCATAGTTGCAGTATTGGACCATAGTTGGGTGGTTTTACGGTATTAGACCATAGTTTCGGGGGCGTCAGCCTCCGTAGCCTAGTTGGTAGTAACTAGTAACCCTGCCTACGAAGTTGGAGGTTCCGGGTTCGAATCCCGGCGAGGGCATTATTTGTGTATTTATTTATCACAAATATTTGTTCCTTGGTCATGGCTGTCTATGTATTTAAGTATTTATATCTTTATATTTATTATAATATAAACTCCGTAAAAAGTTATCTTTAAAAATAGAAAAAGCGCTATAAATAGTGTATATCAGAAGTGGTAAGCCGCTACGAGTCTACTGCAATAACTTACAGAAACTGAGAAATCGGAATAAATTGGTGATTTCAAGAATGAGTTATTGTGCTTCGAAAATGTACCAACCGTCAACTGGTCAAGCGGCTGAAAACATAAACACCTGGATATTTACCTATTTGCGGAAATAAAGTGAAGTGTATGGTGCAAAACTTGTAAAAGTGATATAAAGTGGCGTTTATTGTGGCTAAACAAACAAAGCGAAGCTAGATCGTCACGTCATTATTATTTCACAATATCGTCCAATTGGAACGTGAAATTCGCCAACTGTCTTAGAGAACGAATGGCTCCGTCAGAATGCGGCTAATAAGCTTATACTTGATCTCTAGTTGAACCGAGCTCGAGTCGTGTGGAACAAGAAAACTTTTTGTATTTTTTTTTTATGTGTAAGAATTTGTTTATTTAAATTATGATAAAATTTAAGTATAAATGTTTCTTTTTTTTGTATTTGTAATCGTATTTTTTTTCTGTAATTTTGGATAATTGTATTTTTTTTTGCCACCCATTGCTTTTAAGGATGACATTTGTATGCAAAGTATGTTTTTTTAGCGTTTTATTGTTGTTTTTTTTTTTTATAAGACATTACATTACTTTTAATGATGACATTTGAATGTTAATTACTTAATTCCTTTTTTTTTTGTAATGTTTTTAAGTGGACGCACATCATTTATGTTTTATTTGTTTTTAACGTACCAATTTTTTGTGATGTTTTAAATTGAATAGTAATTTTTTTTTTTAATTATGTTTTTTTTTAATGTATATTGGCATATTGTTTTATTTTTTTTACTAGTGACATTATAATTTTATCTTGTCGGAGTATATGCATTAAGTTTATAATTATAATTATTTTTTAGCATTATAAGATTTTTTTTAAATACATTATATATTTGTTATGTAATGATGAGTTCCCAGTCTGAGTCGACGTGTCCCTACTGCCGAGATTCAACGCGATTCACGGCTCTAGCGTGGGGTCCGCTGCTGCCACACAACAACAACCGGCACTGACTCCACAGGCAGGCGGTTCCGCTCTGGACCAACTCGCATCGCTTCGGGGTTCAGTGCGAGTTCTTCGTCATATTCCTAAAGGAGCGAGGAATGTGGCAGCTAGTAGGTTATCTGAAATTATTGATAGATGCGTTACTGCTAACGGGGTGGACGAGTGGTATTCGCTACTGTCTTTTTCTTATAGGGCTTTAAGAACTCCCGAAATATCAGAGGCAGGTTCCCTTACTTCAAAGGTGAAAGCCAACGTAGAGGCTTTCTCGTATTTATCTTCCGGTGACTACGGGACGACCTCTCGGTCGCTGTCACTTTCTAGGGTAATTGAGTCCAAAGTCCATGAGGGCGATTTAAGGAGCGCGGTCCGATTACTCATGAGTGAAGACACGATCGCTCCGTCGGGCCCAGAGACATTGGCTGCATTACGA
Source organism: Thaumatotibia leucotreta (assembly GCA_025490895.1). NCBI lineage: Eukaryota > Metazoa > Arthropoda > Insecta > Lepidoptera > Tortricidae > Thaumatotibia > Thaumatotibia leucotreta. The sequence continues at coordinate 236,631 of JALPQI010000380.1, forward strand.
GCTAAGCATCCTGATCCGTCTCGTCCTCTCTGCTTTCCTCCGGAACCGGATCAAGACCAGCCGACATTATCCGTGAAGGTAGAAGATGTGGCACAGGCTGTCAATTCTTTTCATCCTGGATCGGCCGGGGGGTTGGACGGCATCCGCCCTGCGCATTTAAAAGAGTTAACAGCAGGAACGGCGGGAGATTAAATTGCTTCACCCGCATGTAGCACTGGTTCTGATGCAGAAGTGTTTTGCCGTCCCTAAAATAACGTACCTTCTGCGTACGGCTCCGGTGTGGCTATTCCCGAACAATATTGACTCTTTCGAAGTTGCAATTAAATCAACGATTGAATCAATTGTCAACGTCTCCCTAAGCGAGAACCAGTGGGCGCAGGCAGCTTTGCCGATTCGGTACGGAGGTATTGGGGTCCGGCGGGTGGATGACGTGTGCTTACCGGCCTTCTTGGCGTCGGTGCATGGGGTGGCAGACCTAGTTGCTAACATACTTTCATTGGATGGCGACAAGGCGAGCATACCTCATGTGTCGGGTGCTTTGGCGGCGTGGTCGAGTCACAACCCGGGGGCAGCCGTTCCTGAGAGGCGGGAGGTCCAGCGTGCTTGGGATGACGTAGGTTGCAAAGCTACGCTGGAACGTCTCGTTGGGCTCGCCTCCGGGACGGACCGTGCAAGGCTCCTGGCGGTATCACAGTCGGAATCAGGGGCGTGGTTACATGCCTTACCTTCTCCTCAACTGGGTACTCTGCTCGATGGGGACTCGTTGCGTGTGGCCGTCGGACTCCGCTTGGGCTGCGATGTGTGCCATCCGCATACGTGCATCTGCGGTTCCATGGTGGGGGCTGACGGGCATCATGCTTTGGGTTGCCGTCGGTGTAGTGGTAGGCATCCGCGACACCACGCCCTAAACGACATTGTCCAGAGGGCACTGCGAGCAGCAGGCGTTCCATCGATTCTTGAGCCACCGGGTCTTAGCCGCACTGATGGTAAGCGTCCGGATGGGTTAACGCTGGTGCCGTGGGAGAGGGGGCGGTGTTTGGTATGGGATGCTACGTGTGTCAGCACATTCGCCGCCACCCATATCGGTCGTACATCTCGCGTGGCCGGAGCCGCTGCCGAGACTCAAGCCGCGGTGAAGCGCCAGAAGTACGCGCCCTTGGGACCCGGCTACATATTCGTGCCTTTAGCGGTGGAGACAGCGGGCTGTTGGGGGGGGGGATGCGAAGCAGTTTGTGCAGGACATTGGTCGCCGGCTCAGACTAAAGGGAGAGGATCCCCGCTCTGAGTCTTTTCTGGTGCAAAGGTTATCCATGGCTATCCAGCGTGGAAATGCTGCCAGCGTTATGGGTACTTTTGCACCAGAAACGGCAAGAGACGGGGTTGCAATGTGATAAGACTGATAAGCTGTGTGTGTGTGCATTTAATGTTAATTTAATTTTAGTAATTTGTGTAATTTCTAAGTTATAATATATATATTATAATATATATATATCGTCGCTTGGTACCCACGTCACAAGCCTTAATTGAGCTTACCGTGGGACTTGGTCAATTTGCGTAAGATGTCCCAAGATATTTATTATTATTATTTATTCTCACCTGTCACCCACAAGTGGTTACAACTGGGAATTAAAAATCCTGGGATTTCTTTATCCCAGTAGATACCAGTGGTATCATACCACCAAATATTATAGTGGTAACATGTGGGAAAAAACTCATTTGTTACAACTCGTGTCATGTGACACGGGAGGTTTTACGGGGTATCGAAGGTGGCGGGGTCAAAGCCGATAACTCGAGAAAACCGGTTTTTGAAACACGAACTAAATGTCACTTACGTGAGGTTTGTTTTTTCAATGAAAAAATATCTCGACTTATCGTGTTTGGCCACCCAGCTCTCGATATAATAAATGTTAAGCGAACCTAGAAGAGCATTCTTGCATATGTATTCAACTAGAAAATCGTTGTTATCGTCAAGCGGAACAATGGGCCTTTACCAATTTGACAATCACAAATCAGCAGCAGCGATATGCCGATAGCTACTTGCGAGGAGTGAGTAGGTAGCTATCGGCGAGTTTATTTAGTGAATTCTCTTAGAAAATTTACTTGTCGGCAGTCTGAACAGCTAGTGATCAACTATACTAAAATATGTCTGTAACTTTTATTGTGTTTCCTAGGCGAAGAAACACTGGATAGCCCATCGCTTAATCATATTGGGTCTCCGGTTGAAATGGGTGGGTAGCACTACACTACGCTAAATACCGCCTGACCGAGTGATCGATTTTTGTTGACCTACGACTATGAATGAAATATCAATTCAAAACTGTTTACATAATATATAGATATCAGGTGATTACATCGATTACGAAAGTTATTTGACTGGTTGATACTATGATACTTGGGTATATTTAAAATTAAAATAAGGTAAATAATTTTGACGTGTCTTAATGTTTTTCAAAGTGATTGAACCTGTTGAATGTTGCCTTATTTATATTAATTATAAAACAATCGTAATAATTAATGTAAACAATTGTAAAATATTATTACATATTTGTAATGAAATGAACTTTAATATTTTTGAACGGTGTTTTTTAGAAAACGACATTTCGAAATCACTCATCTTCTTCCTAATGATTTAGGAATGAACATATTTACATATGTGGTTTTATTTATTTACCACACTGGTATATTAAATAATATTATTAGGTAAACATATTAGGCAAATAAAATTATTTATTTAAAATAGTTTAATAATCAGAGAGCCTACAGCGAACTATAAAAATCGTCAATTTCAAGTATCTGTCTCTGTCAAATTGAAGACGCCTTTATTAGAGTGACAGAGATAGATGCTCGACATTTACGGTTCTCCAAGTTCGTGGTAGACCTTCTAAACAGTTCATTGCGCTTCACCAGCAGTGCCATCTAGTGTGGATAAGACAACCTATGCTAACAGAGCTCAAGCGAGCGCATAGGAAAGTCGCCCTAGAGGTGTCCACGCTATTTTGAACCCGATTGTACATTACAAAGTAAAATCAAGTAATATTGTAATCGGTAATTGATTACGAAATGCCCAACTCTGCATGTAACTGAAGGGTAGATTTTTTTTAGATATTTTATAGGGATGTTTTTTAATTTTTTTACTAAGTAATAATTAAAAAAAATAGCACAAAGTTGACTACAAGTGTAGCCGATCCGACCTATCAAAAAAAGTCGATCCTTTAAACCAAGAGTTCATTGATTTTAGCCCTCAGACATCAAACATTAGGCCCTCGAAGAATTACCCATAGTTACAGGGATAACGAAGTTTATTTCAGAATGGAACGGAACTTAGTTTTGTCATCGCAACATTCTTGGAATATTGTATTCTGATATACATACATGGCTGCAACAAAAATGTACCTACGCATAACGCCATATTCCTTCAACCGTTACTGCGGGTAGCACGGTAATCCTAAATATAAAAGAATAATTAAACATTGGAATAAGGACATTGTCACTTTTAGGGACACCTAATTAGCGTGACATTAAAATTGATTGATTCATAATGAGACTCGCCTTCGGCTCGTTTCATAAAACAACACTCGTGTATGAATGCCTAATTATGAACAGTTGCATACGTAACTTTATCTACATGCATATAATAAGTTTTCTACAATATGTTTATTTTTGTGGCAGCAAATTATTGGTCACGGTTGTAGCGGCGTCCCGGATTTCTGGTGGTGTTTCACACATTTCATCATCACTGTCTTCGTCGTCATAACTCATTTTTCAGTGTAAATATTTCACAACGAACTCGATAATACCTATTTAACTTTCAAGTCAACAGTCCAAAAAAGTTGGAATTTTAAAACAATTCAAACAAAACAAATGACTGACATTAGATTTTTTTAATTCATATTCCAGGCAAGGTCTTGAGTCGATATCGATTCTCAAATCGATTCTCAATATTTGAGATTTAAAAGAATGTATGGAATATGAATTTTAATGTGAATGAAATTACAAATCGATTAAGGGTTCGAAACGACAATTGAAGGGTTCACGGAAAGAACATGTCTAGTTAATTCAAATTACAGAAGGAAAAACCACCTTACTATTAATAGAATAAGATGTGAATTTGCCTTGATTTTTGAAAACATTGGACATATTTCCAACCCCCCCCCCCCCTTTCAATCACTAAAATTAAGGTTTTTTTTAATTTCACGCTAATAAATTGGGTGTCCGTAAAAGTGATTAAGCTCATGGTTCGGACATTCATGGTTCGAATCTACCGGGACCAAATACGCCCATATATCCGCCAATCGCTAACGCTTAATTGTCAATCGTAAACGAAAGACAGCTAACTGTCTTTGTCGCACTAATATGAAAGAGTGACAGAGAGAAAACTACGATACCCTACTAAGCGTTAGCGATTGGCTACTTGGCTAAGCATCCTGGTTACTCTACTAATTAGTGTTCTACTTAGTATTTACAGATAGAGGCCAAATTGTGAAATTATTACTAAGATCAATCACTTTGGGCCCGGGTACACTATGCCCTGGCCACGACATTGGTCAAAGGCGACCAGCGGCGAGCGAATCCATGAGTTGGATCGGGATGCCGATATGGGTACTTTCTCTCGCACGTATGGTTTTCCGCTAAGCCGGTCGCCTTAGGCCATTGTCGTGGCCGCGGAATTAGCGTATTTGTCTAATAAACACCCGCGCAGTGTCGTTTGAACTGGTAACTTACCCAAAACTGTATGGGGAATATCACCAAATGAAAGAATAGATAGATAGATAACTCTTTATTAATTCCCACAACATAAAAACAAGCTTAAAAAATCTTGAAAAAACTCAAACAAAAAGCAAAATGAAACATTCATGTAACAAAGAGTTCTTTTTCGCCGAAGTTTCTGAACGTCTCAATGTTATACTTCCTCATTGGTATAATGTACCGTGCCTCATACAAATGACATAGTAGCACATTCGCATTGTAACGAATAGAAACTTCGGCAAAAATTATGACACCAAAATTGGGCGGTTGATATTCACCCTACAACAGAAACTTAACTAAATAAATGTACAAGCATAAAGCCATGTGTCGTGGCATAGAAAAGGTGCTGGCTCAGCATAATGATATTCTGCCAGTACCTTGGGTTAGGTTAGGTTAATTAACGACCAAGATCACCAACGTCCAAGGTGGAATCGATGGTGATCTTGGTCGTTTTTTCTTTGGTATATGACATTCAATATTTATAATTTAGGTATATAGTATTAAGTAGTGTGACTACTGCACTGGGGAAAAAATAAAAAGCACTAATCCAAATATTTAGATAATTTGATTTGTGTTTTCACAATACGTTCAATTATGAACCGCTTAAAAATATTTTAACTAAAACTATCATGTAATTCAAATTGAGTTGATTGTGATATATTACCTAATTGTTATTGCGAAGAGAAGTGAATGCGTGTGTTGGAATGCAAATTATAAGTGTTGTTTGGGTACAAAAGTACTAATTTAGTACATTAAATTAGTGTCATTAACCCTTAAATTGACAACGGTACTCGTGAGGTACATTAACTTTGAAAAAATCTAGACCTTGATTTTTTTGTTCATTTATAATATTTTTACTACGAAGTGATCATTTGTATTAAACTTAATAGTAGAAAAAATAAATAACACTAGCAACACTAACCAACAACTGTCAGTGTCAAAATGAGTTCGAGACGAAAACACTTGTCGGCACCTTCGGTAAGTTATTTAACTTTTTCTTTTGTTTTTTGTTTACTAACAATGTTTCTTTTGTTATAAACATTATTTAGAAACATCAATCTAAAAGGATATTAACAATTTCGCCTCTTTCACGCATTAATCAAAAGTTAGCACCTCGAAATATTTGAATGTACCACAAAAGTACCGTTGCCAATTACATGGACAAATACCTGTCAACGACAACGGGTACTACGAGTACCATTGCCAACTATTCAAGCATTTTCTTCTGTTTGTTTTAAATTCATGTTTTTTTGTTTTTTAACTTTTTTGCTTTGCATTATGGGTTATGTTTTGGTTTTTTTGCCTACAGTGCTTGAAACAAACTCGGGCGCACAAAATTTTGGCTTTGGTTCCTGTGTCTTACGCATGTTCGGATGATGGGTCAGATTCTGAAGATGAACCAAACTTTCAATCTCATGATCTATCTGACGAAAAAATTAGTTCTGATCCACCTTCTATCAGTTCGTCACTAGAGAACTTAAATTTATTGGGTATCAACACGGACGATTCCGATTCTGACAATGAAAATGCACTAACCGCACCGCTTTCACCCATATGTAATGAAGTTTTACCATCACCTTCTTCATCTATATATAATGCTTTATCACCATCACTGCAATCTACACCCACAACTGAGAACCCCCAGAACCCGAGTCCTCCCAATAGACAGAAAAAAGCTTTACGTCCACAGTCAACACTATTGACATCAGTACTATCCCCGAAATCTAGCCTTGCTCGAAATGTTAATGTACCGTCCCCATCTGTACAATCCATGCCTTCACCTGACCCACCAGAGTACTCACCACATCCAGGTCCTAGCAAAGTAATGACAAGAGCTAACCGATAACCCAAACAGACTCCACCGCCATCAGCAGCAGTTCCCAAAAAAAAGTAAAAAAAAACTAAATTTGTTCTGGATTTGAAATGGTCGAAAACTCCTTTTCAGCACAAAAGTTGCATAGACGTAGGGATATATCAGGCAGCACACACAAAACTTGACACAAGTTTAGATTATTTCAATATATTTTTCACACCGGATATAATGTCAGACATTGTTCACAATACCAACTTATACTCTGTTCAAGAATCAGGAAAATCTATCCAAATGTCGGTCAATGAACTGAAAACCTTTGTGGGGATTCAAATACTCATGGGAATTGTTGTTATGCCAGCGTATACAGATTACTGGGCAAAACTTACTCGATATCCCCCTATTGCTGACCAGATGCCGTTGAAGCGTTACCAGCAAATTTGTCGTTATCTTCATTTTGTGGACAACACTTTGGAAAATTCAGATCGTTACTTTAAAATACGGCCTGTCATGGAAAAAATACGACAGAATTTTCTGAAGGTCGACGAAGAAAGTAGTTACTCTATAGATGAAATGATGATACCGTATAAAGGTTTCAAGGCAGGCAGTCGGCGGCAGTATGTACAAAATAAACCAAAAAAATGGGGATTCAAAAATTTTGTAAGATCTGGAGTTACTGGATTTATCTATGACTTTGTTATGTATGGAGGAGACGACACGTTTCGTGGATACAGTTTTTCAGAGGCTGAAGACTCTGTTGGTTAAGGAGCAAAGGTAGTAATCAGTTCGTGCAAAACTATCAAACAAAAACCAGCTATAGTATATGCCGGCAATTTCTTCACCTCTCCTGAGCTAATGTATATACTGAGACACGAATATGGAAAATGCACCAACACGGTCTCGTTGCAGATACCGTAAAGAGGGCAAGACGTTTGTATATTGTATTAAATGTAAAATGCGTCTTTGCTTTGTCGTTGGCAACCGAAACGCAAGAAATTGTTTTCGCCTTTTCCACGAAAAGTAATGTTTTTGAGTAATAAAGTTTTTTTTTCTTTAGTTGTTTGTTTTACTATGCTCTTGGCAACGTGACACATAAGGCACTTTCCTAAGAAAGGGTAACTTACCGCGTAATTGGCAATGTGACTCGTGTGGCACATAGGTTTTCCAGAAATTGGAAAAACCTGGATTTTTTTTTCTATTTTTCTTGGGTATCTGGACCTATATTTTGCTTGAATTATCGGTTTATTTGAGATTTTTTCAAAATTTTGTGTCTTGCCAATTTAAGGGTTAATTCAATAATTATACAATTTCTTTACAATCAGCCCAAACGCCATCGAGACCGCCCGCCTTGGTGATGTGCAACCGTAGCGAACTTTGATCCACGCGAACTACTTGAAATTTGTGTATAAAGGTGCGTTCAAACCAAAAGAGCATTCGCTGTTCTATCCCCCGTTCTACGAAATCAACCAATCACGTTTTGTGTAACGATCGAATTTCGTAGAGTGGAGGGTTAGAATAGCGAATGCTCTTTTGGTTTGAATGCACCTTTAGGCGCTGCGCGGGAATTTACTATTCGACGACGCTGAAATACGCTAATTGGAGAGGACTATTTTTAGGTGAGTAGAAAGGATGTCGCAAAAAAATCATAAATTTATTCTCACTAACTTTTACCTGCAGATGTGTGATGCACGTGATAAAAAATAAATCAAGTTTTCAATATAAATTTAATTGATGCCGCTGAGCCCAATAGCTTAGGAGTAATCGTCACTCAAACTTGCACTATTTTTTTTTCAAGACGTACAACCGAAAACCCTTCTTGGCTTACGATCGGACTAGTATCTAATTTCAAATCTAAAGTAAGGAGAAGAATGTGCATAGCTTCCTGTTAAAGATCGGATCTCCAAAAATTCTCGAAAAAATAGTACATTACTATAGAGGACGGGAAACGAAGGGTTACAGGCCAAGTAGATATATCTGTAGTAAAAATAAGTGCAAAGCCACCTGGAATATAATTTCGTCTACAGTAAATAATAATTTGATGGAGAAAAACATAACTAATATCCAACACAACAATAATATCCTCTCAAATCCTGTTGATATATGTAACGTTTTTAATACTCATTTTATAGGTTCTCAAGTACCTACAAATCCTGGCCAATCTTGTACACGTGTTTTAGCTAATACAAATCCTCACACTATATTCTTAAAACCTGTTGATGAAGGGGAGGCCTATAAGATAATTATGTCACTCAAAAATTGTAATTCTAGTGGATTTGACAATATTAATACCAGAATGCTAAAGTTATGTGCCTGTTATCTATGTGTTCCGCTTGCCCATATAATAAACCTCTCTTTTACTGAAGGTGCATTCCCGCAAGATCTAAAAATATGTGTTGTCAAGCCCTTATATAAAAAAAGGGGACAAGCTAGATCCTACCAACTATAGGCCCATTACCCTAGTTCCCATAATTTCAAAAATACTAGAAAAGGCTTTTTGTTATAGATTGACTGATTTTCTAGCGAAGTATAACATTATCTGTCCTGAGCAGTTTGGTTTCTGCAAGGGAAAGTCAACGTCCCTCGCTTGTTTTGATGCTGTTAAATTTATTGCTGAATGTGTCAATGAAAACATCCCAGTCATGTCTATTTTTCTAGACATGACAAAAGCATTCGATTCAGTCAATCACTCTATACTTCAACACAAACTAGAATTGTATGGTATAAGGGGAATAGCTCTTGACTGGATCAAAAACTATTTGAAAAATAGGAGGCAATGTACAGAAATTAGTCAAATAAAAAAAACTAATAGTGGTACTATAGTTAATCAAACATTTCAGTCAAAATTTGAAACTGTTTATAAAGGAATTCCACAAGGTAGTATTATCGGACCTTTGCTATTTGTTATATATATTAATGATCTTCCAAAAGCTACTCTGCAGAAATGTATAATGTTCGCTGACGACACCACATTGTTAATAAAATGTAATAATATAAATGATTTTGAACGAGACATAAACAATTCGTTAGAGGACATAATTACCTGGATGCAAGTAAATGATTTACAAATAAATATCAGCAAAACTAAATTTATGCAATTTTCTTCATAATAACTCAAGTGACATTTTATTAAGTTTAAGGAATGATGATGACAATGTTGAGAAAGTTGACACCTTTAAATTTTTGGGAATAATTCTAGATAAGCACTTGAATTGGAAAGAGCACATTGGACAAGTTTGTAAAAAGCTTGATTGATTCGTTTTTGCTCTAAAACGATTACGAAGTACTGTGTCAATAGAAGCTGCACTCACAGCCTATCACGGATACGTGTCGTCCGTTCTTCTCTATGGCTTGATACTGTGGGGCAATGCAGTGGATATGGATAGGGTCTTCTCAATACAGAGAAAATGTGTCAGGGCTATCTGCAATGCACAGTTTGACGATGACTGTATTCCACTATTTAAAAAATTGAATATTTTACCCTTACCATGTCTCTACATACGAGAAGTGTGCGTTTTTGTCATGTCAAATCCACATTACTTTAAAGTTCGCGAACATGTCATGCAAAGAATGACGACCGATCGGTAGTATCGATCGATAGATCGGTGTATTCGGATTAGTATCTCGACGAGAAACAGGGTTACAGGCAAATCAAATCAAATGAAATCAAATCAAATCAAATTATTTATTTGCCAGAATACAGTTATTACAGTTGTTACAGCTTAGATAGATCGGTGTATTCGGCCCACATACAGGCATGCAAATATTATCATACGTAAATTTAACAATATTAATTTACAAAATAGATACCACCTATCTGAATATAACAATAAAAATTATAGTAATGTCAAACAATAAAACAGTATATAAAATCACAATGGTCAAAATACATTAAAAAATAACAAATTAAAAAAAATAAAATAAATGTAAAAGAAAGAGAAAGAAAAATGTTACAATGTCAAGATAAATAATTGAAATCAATACAGATCTAAAGATACACCATTACCGTAAATAAATCCCTTTACACTAAAATAACATTTATTCATTAACCAATTAGTAAGTTGACGTCTAAAAGTAGGTCCCTGTAGTTGTCTTATTTCTTCTGGTATGCGGTTATAAATATCGATGCACATGTTAAACGCATGCCGCCTGTAAATATATTTCCTACCAAGTGGCCTAACAAGTTGGTTTTGTATTCTTACTCTCGTCATTCTTTGCATGACATGTTCGCGAACTTTAAAGTAATGTGGATTTGACATGACAAAAACGCACACTTCTCGTATGTAGAGACATGGTAAGGGTAAAATATTCAATTTTTTAAATAGTGGAATACAGTCATCGTCAAACTGTGCATTGCAGATAGCCCTGACACATTTTCTCTGTATTGAGAAGACCCTATCCATATCCACTGCATTGCCCCACAGTATCAAGCCATAGAGAAGAACGGACGACACGTATCCGTGATAGGCTGTGAGTGCAGCTTCTATTGACACAGTACTTCGTAATCGTTTTAGAGCAAAAACGAATCAATCAAGCTTTTTACAAACTTGTCCAATGTGCTCTTTCCAATTCAAGTGCTTATCTAGAATTATTCCCAAAAATTTAAAGGTGTCAACTTTCTCAACATTGTCATCATCATTCCTTAAACTTAATAAAATGTCACTTGAGTTATTATGAAGAAAATTGCATAAATTTAGTTTTGCTGATATTTATTTGTAAATCATTTACTTGCATCCAGGTAATTATGTCCTCTAACGAATTGTTTATGTCTCGTTCAAAATCATTTATATTATTACATTTTATTAACAATGTGGTGTCGTCAGCGAACATTATACATTTCTGCAGAGTAGCTTTTGGAAGATCATTAATATATATAACAAATAGCAAAGGTCCGATAATACTACCTTGTGGAATTCCTTTATAAACAGTTTCAAATTTTGACTGAAATGTTTGATTAACTATAGTACCACTATTAGTTTTTTTTATTTGACTAATTTCTGTACATTGCCTCCTATTTTTCAAATAGTTTCTGATCCAGTCAAGAGCTATTCCCCTTATACCATACAATTCTAGTTTGTGTTGAAGTATAGAGTGATTGACTGAATCGAATGCTTTTGTCATGTCTAGAAAAATAGACATGACTGGGATGTTTTCATTGACACATTCAGCAATAAATTTAACAGCATCAAAACAAGCGAGGGACGTTGACTTTCCCTTGCAGAAACCAAACTGCTCAGGACAGATAATGTTATACTTCGCTAGAAAATCAGTCAATCTATAACAAAAAGCCTTTTCTAGTATTTTTGAAATTATGGGAACTAGGGTAATGGGCCTATAGTTGGTAGGATCTAGCTTGTCCCCTTTTTTTATATAAGGGCTTGACAACACATATTTTTAGATCTTGCGGGAATGCACCTTCAGTAAAAGAGAGGTTTATTATATGGGCAAGCGGAACACATAGATAACAGGCACATAACTTTAGCATTCTGGTATTAATATTGTCAAATCCACTAGAATTACAATTTTTGAGTGACATAATTATCTTATAGGCCTCACCTTCATCAACAGGTTTTAAGAATATAGTGTGAGGATTTGTATTAGCTAAAACACGTGTACAAGATTGGCCAGGATTTGTAGGTACTTGAGAACCTATAAAATGAGTATTAAAAACGTTACATATATCAACAGGATTTGAGAGGATATTATTGTTGTGTTGGATATTAGTTATGTTTTTCTCCATCAAATTATTATTTACTGTAGACGAAATTATATTCCAGGTGGCTTTGCACTTATTTTTACTATTCTGTACGTATTTAGCGTTTTTAATCTTTTGAGCTTTTAATATACATCTCTTTAATATGCTGCAGTACTTTTTGTATTTTATTATGTTAGCTTGTTTATTTAGCTTGTTTCTCGTAAAGTTAAAATAAAGTGTCCTTTTCATTGCAATAGATTTTTTCAACCCCTTAGTTTGCCAGTCTATTTTACATCTATTATTCATTTTTACCTTCACAATCGGAAAGCACGAGCCATAAAAGCCATAATCGGAAAGCACAGGCCGCGTATTCCTATCTGGCCTCAGTTCCTTCGGCCAGATATATCTACTTGGCCTGTAACCCTTCGTTTCCCGTCCTCTATAGTAATGTACTATTTTTTCGAGAATTTTTGGAGATCCGATCTTTAACAGGAAGCTATGCACATTCTTCTCCTTACTTTAGATTTGAAATTAGATACTAGTCCGATCGTAAGCCAAGAAGGGTTTTCGGTTGTACGTCTTGAAAAAAAAATAGTGCAAGTTTGAGTGACGATTACTCCTAAGCTATTGGGCTCAGCGGCATCAATTAAATTTATATTGAAAACTTGATTTATTTTTTATCACGTGCATCACACATCTGCAGGTAAAAGTTAGTGAGAATAAATTTATGACTTTTTTGCGACATCCTTTCTACTCACCTAAAAATAGTCCAGTCTTACCCGGGTGTATCTTACACTTGGTACAATTAGCGTATTTCAGCGTCGTCGAATAGTAAATTCCCGCGCAGCGCCTGAAGGTGCATTCAAACCAAAAGAGCATTCGCTATTCTAACCCTCCACTCTACGAAATTCGATCGTTACACAAAACGTGATTGGTTGATTTCGTAGAACGGGGGATAGAACAGCGAATGCTCTTTTGGTTTGAACGCACCTTTATACACAAATTTCAAGTAGTTCGCGTGGATCAAAGTTCGCTACGGTTGCACATCACCAAGGCGGGCGGTCTCGATGGCGTTTGGGCTGATTGTAAAGAAATTGTATAATTATTGAATTAATGACACTAATTTAATGTACTAAATTAGTACTTTTGTACCCAAACAACACTTATAATTTGCATTCCAACACACGCATTCACTTCTCTTCGCAATAACAATTAGGTAATATATCACAATCAACTCAATTTGAATTACATGATAGTTTTAGTTAAAATATTTTTAAGCGGTTCATAATTGAACGTATTGTGAAAACACAAATCAAATTATCTAAATATTTGGATTAGTGCTTTTTATTTTTTCCCCAGTGCAGTAGTCACACTACTTAATACTATATACCTAAATTATAAATATTGAATGTCATATACCAAAGAAAAAACGACCAAGATCACCATCGATTCCACCTTGGACGTTGGTGATCTTGGTCGTTAATTAACCTAACCTAACCCAAGGTACTGGCAGAATATCATTATGCTGAGCCAGCACCTTTTCTATGCCACGACACATGGCTTTATGCTTGTACATTTATTTAGTTAAGTTTCTGTTGTAGGGTGAATATCAACCGCCCAATTTTGGTGTCATAATTTTTGCCGAAGTTTCTATTCGTTACAATGCGAATGTGCTACTATGTCATTTGTATGAGGCACGGTACATTATACCAATGAGGAAGTATAACATTGAGACGTTCAGAAACTTCGGCGAAAAAGAACTCTTTGTTACATGAATGTTTCATTTTGCTTTTTGTTTGAGTTTTTTCAAGATTTTTTAAGCTTGTTTTTATGTTGTGGGAATTAATAAAGAGTTATCTATCTATCTATTCTTTCATTTGGTGATATTCCCCATACAGTTTTGGGTAAGTTACCAGTTCAAACGACACTGCGCGGGTGTTTATTAGACAAATACGCTAATTCCGCGGCCACGACAATGGCCTAAGGCGACCGGCTTAGCGGAAAACCATACGTGCGAGAGAAAGTACTCATATCGGCATCCCGATCCAACTCATAGATTTGCTCGCCGCTGGTCGCCTTTGACCAATGTCGTGGCCAGGGCATAGTGTACCCGGGCCCAAAGTGATTGATCTTAGTAATAATTTCACAATTTGGCCTCTATCTGTGAATACTAAGTAGAACACTAATTAGTAGAGTAACCAGGATGCTTAGCCAAGTAGCCAATCGCTAACGCTTAGTAGGGTATCGTAGTTTTCTCTCTGTCACTCTTTCATATTAGTGCGACAAAGACAGTTAGCTGTCTTTCGTTTACGATTGACAATTAAGCGTTAGCGATTGGCGGCTATAGTGAGGGGAAAAGTTTTGTGTTACACACGGGTGCAAATGTATTTTACTTCTCGTATGTTAAAACACTCGCTGCGCTAAGGATTCTATTTTAGAACCACTCGCTTCGCTCGTGGTTCAACTATAGAATCCTTTCACTTGCTCGTGTTTCAATTTTATACTCGCGGGTAAAATACAACTTTGCACCCTTGTATAACAAATAACTATTTTCTGTGACTGAATGTCAAGACATAGTGTCACAATTTGACGTTTCAAAACAAAAGACAGTTTGTTTGCAGTCCTAGGTGTGAAATAAATACATGAAATCTTTTTACATATATCATATGCACCTTATCTTAGCACCACCGGATACATAGTATTTCCGGGTTTAATTTAAAGTAAGTTACATCAACATTCCGTAGCAAGTTTGAGAAAATCACTTTTTTTTTAAACGTTCGTAGCTCACGACTCATGCGTCTGAGTGGTTGGTGCATACTAGCGAGAGGGGCGGGGTGAAATGGCGTCATGTAGCCAATGAGGAAAAAATACAACTATTTTAGTAGTTATTGCGGTCATCCGATCTTACTTATCCGATTAGATCCGATCTTAGCCGAGTGTACCTTACACTCCTTTTGATTTTAAAAAAGCCTTCGGAACACTCGAAAGTAATACTGCTGTCCTGCTTTATCTTGTGTCACCAGTGATTGTAAGCCCGACGACGTCTCTTTCTCGGACCCGAAGCGTATTCTAAATTCAAACGGAGTGTATGTGTTTCTACGCCGTTTTAGACGACCTTGAAATAGCGGTTATGAATAAAAATAATGTTGTTTATTAAATTGCTTTTTTACAACTTGCAATGAAATGTTGATATTACGTACATCAACGTCACTGGACGTGAAAGTACCATGTTGCTGGTTCGATAACTGAACATGATATCTAATGGAATTTTCATACTACTTTATAGGCCAGCAACGTACCGGAAGTAACCTACTTTTGACTAGTGACTTTGCATGTTACCATAAAAAAAACCTAGGTCCGCACAAAATAAAGGTAAATAGATTTTAGAAATGTAGTAGATTGAAGATTCGTTATTTGTAGTAGTACCCTGTTAAATTGACTCAAGATTTTTTTATATTTCATTGCAAGTTTTATATAAACACTATACATGCCCTAGCATGAAACCAAACTTTGTACCTATCTCTTTTCCTACGTAGCTTGCAAAGGTTGGTTTCCCGGCGTCTGCGATAATGTACTAATTAATGAACCGTAAATAAATTTCGTATACTTGCCATAGTAAATGCCACATTTCTCCGAGTGAATATTTTACACTGAACTTAAACGAACTGGATCATGTCCTGCTTTTGTCGCATTTATATGGCTTTTGTGTTGCCAATGTTGCCATGAATATGAAAATTTCGCACTTTGCAAATAATTGGAAACATTGTCATACATAGCTAGTCAGATTCTTAGAATGCATATAAAGTCACATCATATAAATAAAAAGACATACTATATTTTCATATGTTATGTGCCCTATAAAAACAGCTAGCGATCACAGCGACAATTCTTTTAATTTCGCAGTGTTCCTTCTGGGCTAGGTCAATTAAACTTAAGTATGATATAAAATATGAATTGGATCATATTTGAAAAAAATGGTGTTTGTACCATGACACGAACTTGTCATAGATAAATAATTTTTTTTTATTAAATAGTTTTTAATTTTAATAATAGCAACAAAAATGTGGAATTCGTCACTTTCATGGTTAAGGAGCAAATAAAATAAAACAGTTTTGGGTTAATCGGGTGTTTTTCACCCCCAGGGGGTAACAGAGGATTGAAACTTTGTGCAGAATATAACCACCTCAAAAGGCATCGTTTGATTACAGTTTCAGCCCAAAATCGCTGGGGGCAATTTTTCCTAGGCGAATCCGCTATACCCTTTGCCTAAATGTACCTATCAGTCTATATTTTGTCAGCCTCCGTAGCCTAGTTGGTAGTGTACCTGCCTACGAAGATGGAGGTTCCGGATTCGAATCCCGGCGAGGGCATTATTTGTGTATTTATTTATCACAAATATTTATTCCTTGGTCCTGGCGGTCTATGTATTTAAGTATCTATATATATCTATCTATTATATATATATCGTCGCGTAGTACCCACATCACAAACCTTAATTGAGCTTACCGTGGGACTAGATGTCCCAAGATATTTATTTATTTATTATTCATTTATTTATACTACCTATTGCAATATTGGTAGTATAGATAGGTCTAAAATTAGTGGGGTCTGAAGTGTTACCAGATTTGAATAAAGGAGTTACTTTAGTATGCTTCATTAGATCAGGAAACTCACCACAATCAACACAATGAATAAATATTACTACCAAGTCAGGTGCTACGATTTCAACAAGAGATTTGACGACAGACACAGAGACTCCCCAGAGGTCAAAAGTTTTCTTGACATTGATGGATTTAAATGCCCTTATTACATCTGAGATTTCAATATGTTCAAAATTAAAGTCGTTACTACACATAGGGACGTAAGAGGTGTTCTGTGTGTATTAAAATTATTAGATAAAATGAATGCTGCTTATCCTATTATTAGTACACAAAATAAATGTAGTTGAATGAAACATGAAATCGTATTCTGATTAGGATAAAAAAAAGAAAAAAGATTATCGCGAAAAAATAATGTTTTTCGAATGGATGTAAAGAATATTACGGATATTACTCGACGTAATGTGATCTTACGTTTCAATGTGTGTGTTATTTTGACTGATAATGACTGACACTACTGACAGGTGTGCCATTGTCTATTCAATCTTATAATACAAAACACACGCAGTTTAGGCCTTATCAGAAACGTAGCATAAATATAGATTTCACATTTCTAAATACGAATTTTGCGTTAAAATCTTCCCATTGCTAGGCATACAGTCATATATTCGACTATAAATTGGAAAGAGCACATTAACTTAGTTTGTACAAAGTTGAGTAGAATCAGTTATGCTTTATACGAATTAACAAGATGTACCGATGTAAAGACTACGCATAGGCACATGCATGGTTGTTATATGGCATAATGCTATGGGGCAGCGGGTTCGATGTGGCCAAGCTATTTTTATTGCAAAAACAATGGCTCAGAATTATTGCGAACATAAACATTACGACTCTAGCAAGAAATATTTCATTCAGCGTAATATTTTAATTGCCGTCAAGGCATATTTTGGAAGTTAGCATTTTCGTTTTAAACAATCTCCCTTCTCCCCCAATACTCTCGTCCATCAGGCTTGTGTGTCAATAGCAGATTGGTTCGTCTTAATTACAACACGAAAATTCGTGTCCCAAATTCAACCAAATTCGACTCCCATGGAGTCCCAGTGACTCCCACTGGGACTCCTATGGGAGTCTGTCCCATTTGGCATGGCAGTTGACATTTATAATACTTAACATTTCTAAACCGATAGGTACAAGCTAAATCAAACATAAATAAATTGAAAATGCAATTAAAATGCAAATAAATCACATTATTGTACTTAAGAATTCTTAAGTGATAAATTAGAGATTAGAGTTTTTTTTTTTCGTTAAAATGGATAATTTGTTTTTGAGTAAAATTGATGTGGATATTCTTAATTCGGATATGAACATTTTAGATAGGTACAACTGTGGAAAGAAATGTCCACTTACGACTTAGTACTTAACGGTCACTAACCACTAATTAAGACCATTTTTTTCATTTTCCATATTTATTTCAATTGCAACACTGCCCTGGAAATCTTTTCCAGTTTTGAAAACATTATGGCTCATCAGATGTATTAGTTTACAAATCGATTGTGTGTTGTTGCGAGACCAGATTATTCCAAGTAAGAGCACAAAAATCAACACATGAATAATGACCAGAGATCGGACAAATACCCCTCATTGTTCGCAATAATATGGACATAACTCTAAAGATGATTGAATAATTTATCATTTAATCAGTTTCATAAAGTTAAGTACCTACCTATTTGACACCGGCTTCGAAATCAAAGGACTATGCGTCAAAATGGACCTAAAATCAACAGAGCGAGGAGTAGTGTCATTAAAAAGGTCTGTTTATGTACTTTATTTCATTCTACAGGTGCAAAGTTGAATTGCGTTGGATAATTTTATATGAGTAAGGCGTTTTTCGGGTACTCTCTTTGTCAACCACCGTCGTCCAGACACCATTTTCATCATAATATTTACTCTGACTAAAATACAAATATCTCAGTTTTGCAATGGAATTGAACATAGTGCCCATATAATGAAATGAAATAAATGTACCTATTAAAATTGTAACCTATTTAATGACACCACTTCCACACCGGAGAGGAGATGAAACCGGAGAAAAGACCCTTGGGGATATCAAGAAAATCCTGAAGGAGTACGAAGACCGGCTTCCGGAGTTCGTGAAGATGGGAGCTAGCCTGCCATCTGACCCTCTGGATGACGTGGACGTTCGCAGCTTGTCAAAAGAAATCGTGGCTCTAAAGACAAGACTTGCCGATGTAATTTTAAAGTTTGACGCGGCCCAAATAACGATTGCCGAGCTACGCGACGAAATCACTAGTTTGCGGAATAACGCTCCTACTCGGCAAGCGGCGTCAAATTTCAAGACCGTAGTCCGACCCGGCTCGTGTGCCGAGTCATGTTTGCGCGTTGCTGACACTGTAAAATGTGTCGCACGTGCCGACCCGCCGCCCGCGCAGCCCCCGCGCGTGCGGCCGCCTCATGTTTCCTCGAAGCAACGTAAGCGAGCTTATGCCGACGTCGTTGCTGGACAGCAAGTCGCCGCTGGCCAGGTCAACACACCCTCTAAGGCGGGTGAATTACGGGCTCCCAATAGGGAAAAGACCTCCCGCACCGGTGTGGATAAGGAGGGCTTCACACTGGTGGAAAAGAAGAATAAGGTGCGCAGGGCGCCTCGTAAGACTTTGTGTGGCACCGCCGAGCCGGTTAATTCTGGTCTTCGGGTCGCTACACCGGGTAAGGCGCTCTATGTTTCGCGCCTGCATTACTCCGCCGTGGCTGAAGACGTGGTGGAGTATGTCCGCCGGAAGACTGGCTTCTCGCTGAATGTGCAGCAGCTGCGGTCGCGCCACTACGTACACTTCAGCTCGTTTGTGGTGCGCGTGCCGCGCCCGCTGCAGGACACCATCGCGAGTGCAGACTTCTGGCCGAAGGGCATTGTGTTTCGGCGGTTCCGGGGCAATCTGCCGAACCCTACGCCGGTTCAGATGACTCGACAGAGCCACGCTGTAGTGTCACCTAAATCTACTTAATGTTTTTTTTTTAATATGTATTTTATCTGTGTATCTTTATTTGTATCTCTTTTAATTTTAGTTTCATGACGCATTGGTGTAAACTGTAATGTCGTGTAAACTTTTGTTTCAATAAATAAATAAATAAATAAATAATCTCTGTTGGTTCTTGGTCCACTCTCTATACAAATCTGCCCATGGTCCTTTCAAGAAATTATCCGATTAATTATTCATTCGGCCGTGTGGTGACGGCAGTATGAATACATTTGTCACCACCCCAACTCCTCCTGCGGGTGTCGTAAGAGTCGACTAAGGGATTGAAGTGTCACTGACCATTATTTGATAAAAGATTGATAATGGGCAGCAGCGTCATCTTAAGGGACACATTACTGCGGTCGCCAATCCGCTTGCCCAGCGTGGCGATTAAGGGCATTTACCTCCTAATGCGTTTATACGCATAGGTAATAAGAGAGGCCTACGTCCAGTAGTGAACTATCATAGGCAGATGATGATGATGAATTATTCATTTTATCAACTTACCCCACGTTTTTATTTTAGTTTGGTAAAAGTTTTCGATTAACGCCTAATCCACTGACATAGAAGCTTTTAGCATCCGACTCGCGAAGACTACAATGATATACTACAATAGTTTCACGTGAGTTATCTACAGAAAGTAGCATCAAAAGTTATATCTTATTTTTATTTTCTAGTTTTTGGTGCAATAAAAACCGTTTAACTTAAAACTTTTTTTTACTTATCTTATTCCTTTAGTGATATTCTAAAATAGTCTTTGAAAACCACTCTTGCCATATTCACGGTGCTCGTGAGCATTCCGAAAGATTTTAATGCCGAATTCCTGATCGTATTTAGAGTATTCGATGTTATATAAACTTTCCTTGATTCGGCTTGGTTCCAGAGATAATTAACCTTTTTTCGGAATTTTTTTTTCGATGTAACTCGTCATAAAACTTTTTTTTTATTACAATGCTACCACAATGTGTTCTAATATTACCGCACCCTTTTGCTCGACAATCACAAAATAAGAATAGACTTGACGAAAAAACCTGTCCCTAAAATATTCTAAAAAAAAAATAAAAAAAAAATTTTTTGTGGAATTTGACATTAGGTCTCGTAATATTTTTTATTTATTTTGATGTCTAGAATGCATAGTTAAAATCTCTCGCAATACTCGCGAGCACCGTGTGTGCCGGTTTCTATGTTTGAAATACCGTAAACTAGGGTTACTTTGAACTTTGAGGTTACATTGATAAAAACTTCTTTTATTTTTTGATCGCGAATATCTTCCGTTACCAAACGCATCTTTATATTTTTTTTTTTAAGTCTGGCAAGAATTATAAATATTAGATGTCATATACCAAAGAAAAACGACCAAGATCACCTATGTACTTTCGCAATATGTTCTGGCAAGAACGATAGTCATCCTTATTAATTGTTTAGACACTTTAAATGAGTACGGTCGTTAGAATAGCGTATCACGTGTTTATATTTACATATACTTTGTGCTATTTTTCGTGTATAAAATAACTTCTAAACAAACAATAAGGGTAGTAAGGTAAACGGTTCTTAATCACAATTAACTTGTCACAAGGGTGTTTAGGTATACAAATATAACGTTTTTGGGGTCTTCAATTCAAACTAAGTACTTATAACAATTGTTTTTATTCAATGGGGTGTCTTTGATCACCTACATGGGGTCACATTGATCAGAATCTTACGTATAGTTGGTTATGGTATGCCTATCAATTTGACTGTTTATTTTATAACAAGATTGTTCTCTCTTCAATGTTTGATTTTTGTTTTTAATAAAGTTGAATAGGAGACCTAGGAGAGTTGACACAACGACAAAATCTCAGGAATTATAGGCATTAGAAATCTGGCAATAGCGCAGTTCTATCCCATTTCTCCCTCCTACCTACACTTCAGTACACGCCATGGCCGTCGGCCGAACGGTTGCGGAGTTATAGCGTCTGTGTTCAAAATTGTGCGAAAAGTAAGTTTTTACCCATTTTTTCAATGCCGTTTATTTACGTGTTATGTTAAGAATTATGCCCTTTGAATACATCATTTGTAACGTCTATTTAAGTACATGTTTATATTAAAACATGTTATTTTCAAACGAGTACCGCTTGTAAGTAATAATCGCTAAGATATAAAAAAAGCCGTTAATTTTGAAGGGAAGGTAAGTTGAAACAGCTTGTTGCAACTCTCCTCGATGTTAATTTATAGACTAAATATTTATTTGGTATTTCAGAGTGCCTAAAGCAATAGAAGCAAACAGGAAACTAAGAAACGTTAAGAAACCATTATTAAATGAATCAAAGCAAATAAAGACAATTGAGAAAAATAAATCTATCAAGCGTTATAAAACGACTGGTAAAAACATAAAGAGGAGAGAGATAGTGAGAATGAAAATCATAATGATTGTTTATGTCTCTGTTGCTTAGAGCCATATAAAAACAGTAGACCAAAAAAATTATAAAAAATAGTTTTTTGGATTGAAAGGTCATATTTGAACATATATTATATCAAACTGTTGGCCTGGTTAACTTTCTAAAATTTCCTTATCAGATAGTTCCATATCTACTTTCCTGATTACTCCATATGACGCAGCGACTTCGGTAGTTCGTAAAATATTACATGCCTTCTCCTTAATAGCCTGGCAACTGGTAAGGTTTTGTAAAGCACTCTCTGCCCCGAACTGAACATATATTTTATGCGGATTAACATATTTTATTTCTAAGATGTCTGTTATATTGTTTTGATGCATCAACCGTGCAAACGCAAACTGTTTAGGTAGTTCTACCGTGGATGTAATGAATACTTCAGGTTTACAATCATTCATCACTTCAAGTCTGTTCTCGGATGAATTATTTTCTGGATAGCCTGGACTATGTCTTCCTCTTCCCTCTTTTAGTTTTTTTCCGTCCCGACCTGCGACGGACCAAATCCCCTCATCATCTTCACGACCTCTCTTTGAACTCGAAGCATTGCACTCCATAGCTTCATCCGGTAGCGGCACATTTCCCGGAGAAATTGACCTTTCAATTTGTTTTTCCAAGTTATTTCCTTGTAGCCCGCTCGACAGATTCCCATCTTCAGTTTCACTCAAATCTGAGCCCTCCCCCATAGTCCCTAAGGTGCAAATTAATATGCACTTTATTGTTTGCAGACAAATAAGTTAAGCCGACCTGTTTATAGATAAGAGTATTTAACAATAGACGAGGCTACGTGTTTACTACTCGCTAGTTGCAGTCGGAGTGAAAACTGTCGTTATACATATTTATCTTAAAACTTTAATTTATATTTATGTGTCAACTTACCCAGGTACCTGTTTCAACTTATCTCGGTACTAGGAGGGTTTAAACAACCCGACTTGTTCTAGAATAACGATGTTTTTGCCACCTTCTAATGACTTATTACTTTTCAAATTGACTTTTTTAATTAGATTATGAAATTTCCTTTCTAAAAATGTGGGTTACGTCCTTATAGCTTTTATAACAAAGAAGTTATGCGTGGATATGTAAAATTTGTGTCAACTCTCCTAGGTCTCCCCTACTGAAGTTTTTTTTATAATATATCGGGGTTACTTTGATCACAAATATTTGATCAAAATAACCCCAAAACGACGTAAATTGTTGTAACTTTTGATACTGCGAACGGATTTATTTATTTTCTTAGGAGAAATTGCCCTGCCTGTAAGGGTTTACATTCAATTACCCTAAAAAACATAAGGTATCAAAGTAACCCCAATGTCAGTTTAACTTTGATCACAACGTTTTATTTTTCTATCTTCAAACATTTTTAAAGTATCGTTTTAATTTTTTTTACCGAGAAAGATAACAAAAAGTTGATGTTACTATTTTATTTTTGGATTTTTTTATGCCTAATTTTAGAAGATATTAATGTTTAAACATTTGTTTTAAAAAAATGATTAATGTAACCCCAGTTTACGGTATTTATGAATGTGAGTGAGTTTAGTAAAACATCCCACTTTGTCGTTTGCCATAAAGCCGCTTTTTCAGTTTATTCATAATTATGAAGATACAAGGAAATCTCGTCTTTATGGTAAGCGAAAAAGTGGGACGTTTTACTAAAACCAACACATTAATATCTTGTTTTTAACCGACTTCAAAAAGGAGGAGGTTAACAATTCGTCGAAATCTTTTTTTTTTTTTTATGTATGTTCCCCGATTACTCGAAGACGCGTGGACCGATTTGAAAAATTCTTTTTTTGTTTGAAAGGGTATACCTTCTAGTTGGTCCCATTGTCACCAAATCCCGTTCTGATGATGGGATCCTGGAGAAATCGAGGGAACTCTTCAAATGTTGTAGGCACACATGACATTTTTCATTTATTTTCGAAGACTAATGAAGTATTTGCGTCTAGTCATGAACGTCTTAAGTTGGTGATCTGATAATGGAAGGTACAACTCCTTAGCAATTAGGAGTTGGGGGATAATTCTTTAAATATAACATATTTCTTGTATTTTGGAAGCTATTTGAGTATTTGCCTTTAGGTGGTCATCCTTTCATGTTGATGAGCCGATGATGGAAGGTACAACTCTTTAGAGATTAGGAGTTGGGGGATAATTCTTTAAATATATCATATTTCATGTATTTTGGAAGCTATTCGAGTATTTGCCTGTAGGTGGTCATAGTCTCATGTTGGTGAGCTGATGATGAAAGGTATAACTCCTTAACGATTAGGAGTTGGAGGATAATTCTTTGAATTTAATAACTGTCATTCATTTTCGAGATCTATTCAAGTGTTTGCTTAGTAGTTATGACATGTTGGTTAGCGGTTAGTGATTCTTTATAGTACATTGTGTACTTAGGGCGGTAAACAAGAAATTACGAACGAGTGTGACCCAAGTAACAATCACATGTCTTAAGAGGGTATTGAAGATATCTTGAAGACAATTAGACAAATTCTTGCTGTTGTCTTGGCTAAAACCATTATGTCCCTGAAGATATCTTGAAGATTTCTCCAAGACTGAGTTTAGACAGAGTGGGCACAGTATTTAAGAAAATGTCAAGACAGAGTTAATACTGATGTTTAGACAAACTTAAACCCTACTTAAGAATGAGTATTTAACTGATCATTAACCTTGGATTTCAAGATATCCTGAAGGTTGACTTAAGACTTATAATTAAACTTACAGATATCTACAATACTTACTTAAGTAAGTAAAACTGTTTATACGTGTATTCTATTAGTTTACGGATAGTGTAAGTTAATTCATATTTGTGCATCTTGTCAGTTTGTCTATCTAAATTTTTATAAGTATCCACTCAGTTTCTCAAAGGTTAGCTGGAAGAGATCCCTTATAGGGATAAGTTCGCCTTTGTACCTATATATCTGTATAATTGTGTTATAACTTGTTTGGTGTACAATAAAGTGATTTACTACTACTACTAAAACTATTAACACCCAGCTGCACAAATTCGATCATCTCTTAATGTAGACAATTTTAATACCTTTTTTACTAATCGAATCGTATTTTAGAAGACATTGTGAACTATTTTAGTAAGAAGAGAATTCATTGTGGTTTATCAAAATGGCGATTACTCGATTGGTTTTTCCGTTTAATAAAATACTATTTTTGTCCCTACTAGTATGTAACAATTACAACGCATGATTGTTTATCGAGTAAAATTGATTGAAAGTGCTACAAAACAGACGGGCTTACAAAATACTGGAAAAAGAGCAATCAAAATTTTGAATATTATATTACTAAATGAAAAAAAATCTTACATACAGCGCAGAATATTACTTTAAATATTTAAAGTACAAAATGGCGTTTATTCTTATTATTCTTAACGTAGTATTACTTTAGACGATACTGAATTTTAAAGGTTACTTTAGATAAAGTATAGACAAATTCCATTTGGGGTAGTACTGGTTTAGACACATTATACTAAACTTATCCTTAAAACAGAATTAGTGTAGATCTTTTTAATACTTAATGGGACGCAGTAGAATCTTTAGTCTGACTTAGTCAATGCAAGTGGCCGTGCAACTAACGGTAATGTTTATGCCAGATAAGACATATGTAATAGTTTACAGTCAGTAAAAGTAATACATTTCTATGTGAATCCCAGTTAACATCGAGTGGTAAGTGCATAATATATTTTTTAGTCCAATAGGAATACTTTAACCAAAGTTTTATATTTAAAAATCATTAAGCGTAACGTAATTGATTTTTTTTTTCACTTTTTATGAAGGCTCTTGCTGGCGAATCACATATAAATTATCTCAATTTTATGATTATTAAGTAATCATTTATCTTAATGCCGTCTTGAAGATTTTTTTAATTTCAGTTACAAAAGGTTTTAAAAATTCATTACATTGTGGTTTTTCAACACCACAGTAAATTCCAACCGTCATCACAGGCACATCGTTCATCTCATGAATATTACATAGGATTGGCCAGAATTCATTTTTTTAACTTCTGACTGTTGGCAGGTCATCAATATTTATGTTTACATATAAAATCATATTATTATCCAAATTTCTGAAATAATGTTAAATATTTTGTTAAAATCCATGATGCCAATATTCTTATGTACCACAAGATTTGGTATTCACGGACTTTACTGATATTTCTCAGTGTTCTAGCATCTTTTGGCACAACACCTGGATCACGCTGGTTTATAATCTGCAATAAGCCATTTATTGCAGTTTGAAGTATGTTGTAATCAATAGACCACTGTCTTAACTGCTCTCTGAAATTGAAATCAATGTAAGCTTTCGATTCCAATTCAATAAAATCATCGCTGTCCTCCGCTTTCCACATATTTATTTATTTATTTAATCTTTATTGCACAAAAGAAAACCTTAATGTACAAAAGGCGAACTTAATGCCAAAAGGCATTCTCTACCAGTCAACCTTAAGGCAAAGCAGAGAAGTTGTGGGCGGTGCTATACAAGATTACTTACTACTTACTAGCGTCATCTTCTCCTTTCTCTCCATCTACAGTACCTACATGCTAATAATGATACTGAAGTATCACTTGACGATGTACTCAGTAATAAGGACAACGAAGGTTCACTAATTGCACTGGTAAGATTTGAAGCACTTTGTCGTGGCACACGATTAGAAGATATTTTTTATATTTCTAAACACGCCTACGGAAACCACCAGATCTTTTTAAGTTTTTTATTTGATCCATGTTCTCTTAGTTCCAGTTTGATAAAAAACGTCCCGTTAATACAATTTTTACTTAAATATGATTTAATGTACTCAAAATGTAATACAACAGTCTTCAGTTAGAGCTTGGTCTTACTGTCATCTTAAGATTATCCACAAAATCAATTTTTACTTTGCGATTCTAAACTAATACTTGAATTATACCATGAGGCCTTAAGTGAGCCTCTAAATAATCTGACTTGAGAAAAAAACCCTATCTTAGAATTAGTTGTAGACACACTTAATACTGAATAGTTTTAAGAATACTTAAGTAGGTTTTAGGTATTCTTAATTTGCTAAAGTAGCGGTAGCTTAAAACTATTTAGTTTTTAAGATGAAAATTACTTAACCGAGTCTTTTTAAATTAAGCTAATTCTTATTTTAGATAAAGTTTAGACATGTAAGATTTAATCACTATTCTTGTTTGCTATTTGGGGAATTCAAGCCCGAGCCGAAGGTGAGGGCTTAATTCTAACACGAGTTCGTAATTCTTGTACCGCCCGTGGCACACACAATGTTTTTCATCACACCTGTGATGCAAAAAAGTAAATAAAACAATATATTTTCACAAAACTACTCTAAAATGGTCTAAATCAGGGATGACTTAATTTCATCATTTTCATAAAAGAAATCTCGGCGCGGCTGCGGCGTGCGCCGGACCCCGCTAGTGCGACGTAATGTTGTATGAAAATCCTTAACGGCATACTATGACGTAATGACGCACCTACGGCCCGCATCACCGCAGCGTATTGGCGCACTTACGGAACAGGTGTGATGAAAAATAATATAAGCATGCTAAGGCCTATAATCTTTGAAATGACTCATACCTGCTGATGATACAATGTATAACTCCTTGATAATGGGATAATTCTTTGAATATCGCACAGACAGTTGGTTGTATATTCCTATAGGTAGGTAAGTTAGCCAGTTCAGGTTTTCTGGCCTACTACAGTGCAGTACATTCTAATTACAAGTAGTTAGAGCATACTAAATAACGATTTTATATAAATTAAACTACTAAAAAGCAAAAAATTAAATATTTTAAAATAAAAATTAAACCGCCTTCAAAAATTCGCCCGAACTAAAAAGTAAAAAATAACTTTAGTTCCTACCTCTTAGGATTTCCTACCCAAACCTTTAAACCTTTTACCCTATTCATTGAAATAAAATAGTATGGCTAGGTATCCTACAGATTTCTTAGAAGTCGGTGCCAAGAAAAATATGTTCACTTCGCGAGTATGTGTATTTGGTAGAGCTTTGTAACTTACTGTCACTCCGGTTATGCTTTCATCAAAATGACTGAGGCAAGACCATTCTGTTGATAAAAGCATAATCGGAGTGACATTAAGATACAAAGCTCTATCTTATACAGGGTGTTTGTTATGTCGTTAGCCAAATTTGGATATGTCATTCGCAATCACCAGTACACAACTTTTTGGAAAAAAAGTGACACTTTTTTTTAGTTTTTTTTTCCCGTTTTTTATCCGGCAAAAACATAATTTGTGGTCGCTAGGCAAGTTTGTTTCAATCCGTGCGATTCGATGGCAGACAAAAGGGTAGCAGGTTTGAGTAGTCAAGTCTTAGCCAATCAGGAGTTCATTACAAGCACCGATCAGCCGACGTCACTCACCCCACCATCGGCACTAAACAATGAATAAAATGTCCTAACTACATGCACACACGATTGTTATTTGAATAAAACTGCCCAAGCGCATACCTACCTGTACCTGCTCGTCGTCATCAACAATATAATTTGCTTAGAGAGTGCATTAGAATCGATATCTGAGGTAAACCAGTACGCGTTTGTATGACGGAACATTTAAGTTACTCCGTTCTTGAGGTCAAATTATGCTGGCTCGGCTGATCGCAAGATGGCATGTGCCATTTGTACAGCACTCTATAAACAAAGAAGGAGTGCGCTTGCGTGAACGCGCTCGAGTCAAACTACCCTCAGATCGGCGCGCAACTCATAATACCCTCATTATTAGTACTGTATGCGATAGACTGATAATGCTGTCTCATGGGATTTACCTGCAAGTTAAGCTCCACCTCCATTCCCCACCACGCGTAGGAAACTTGTTACGTACGTTATAACGCATTGAATTAGTTACCTTATGCGGGTTAATTAAAGTTGCAAACTCAAACACCCTTTCCAATCTGATTTGGCAGTTATGAGATCGTGGGGCAGTACGCAAAGTAAGCAAGTGATCATAGTAACCAAACATTCGTTAGATAATGGGATTTAAAAAAAAAATTCTATAACAAAAAGGATAATGAAAAATGGATTATTTTTGTTTTACCAAATATTTTTTTACGCCTTTACCCAACAGATATTGCAATATGGCTAATGATATAAAAAACACCCTGTATATACCTATGAGCGTATTTGGCTTGGCACCGACTTCTAAGAAATCTGTAGGATACCTAGCCATACTATTTTATTTCAATGAATAGGGTAAAAGGTTTAAAGGTTTGGGTAGGAAATCCTAAGAAGTAGGAACTAAAGTTATTTTTTACTTTTTAGTTCGGGCGAATTTTTGAAGGCGGTTTAATTATTATTTTAAAATATTTTATATGAAATAGAGACATACAAAACACGCCTTAGAAGTGTCTAATATTACTGGGAAATGTTGGTTCTTTTTGATTGGGACATGAACAAAGTTGTACAAAGTCATTGAATGGAAAATAGACTTTTCACATTATTCTCCATACAAAACGCCAATTTCATAGGTAATGTGATGACCTGGTGAACGACGTGTGACCCCACAAGGTGATGACTTGGTGGAGGCCGCAGGAGTCCACTGGAGGCGGTTATTGTGGCAATCTTTGGGAGAGGCCTAAGTTCAGCACTGGACGTCTTTCGGCAATGCTCATAAAACGGTGACGGTACGAAATCGCAAAAACTGTTCTGTGTTCTGTAACTGTTTTAGTCGAATGATGTTTTTTTAACCGACTTCAAAAAAGGAGGAGGTTCTCAATTCGACTGATTTTTTGTTGTTGTATGTACATATGTTATAGCTCGGTAAATATTATTTGACCGACTCTTATCTTACTTACGACCTTTTGTTTTGCATCATTAACAATAGAAAAGTGCTAGACTGCTGATTGTCTAATAAGTGTTAACGCAAAACAAAAGGTCAAGGTAAGTAAGAAAACAGTCGGTCAAATAATACTTCCCGAATTTAACTATTCCCGATATCTCCGAGAATCGTGAACCAATTTGTATTTTTTTTTTTGTAATCGAACGTGTATAACCCCGAGATGGTCCCGTTGGCACCAAGTTGGGGTCTGATGATAGGATCTTGGAGAAATCGAGGGATCTCTTCAAATGTTATAGGTATGTATGGCGCTTTTGGTAATTTTAATTCATTTACAAGCATTTGCATTCAAAAAGTAGGATTTGATGATAGGAAACCAATGATGGAAACAAATCGGGGTTCTTGAAGAAATCGGTTGAAGTCGGTTTTTAAACTTTTCTATTTGGTGATTATTTATTTAGTATGCAGTTCATTGCATAGACGTGTGGTCACTTCGTCACTCGAATAAATACTAGCTTAAAAAATAAAAGCCTCGTGTAAACAGAACTAGCATGCTCCAAGCTAGGTCAGCAAGCCAGGGTGCTTAGACAAGTTGCCAATCACTAGCGCTTAATCGTCAATCGTAAACGAAAGGCTGCTAACTGTCTATATCGCACTAATATGAAAGAGTGACAGAGAGGGAAAACTACGATATGCTACTAAGCGTTAGCGATTCGCAACATTGGCTACGCATCTTGGACAGTTCATTAAAAAACAAGCTTGCTATCCTAGCTTGTGTGGCCCGGGCATAAACGTGACATCTACAGTACTATTTCAAATCAGGACATTTGCAGAGCTTGTGGTTATAAAGGGCAGTAACCCTGCGACCAGTGACGGGTGCGCCAAAGTTCATATAAATGTTTCTTATACAATTTAACATCATAATGATCAGTATTTATACTTTTCTTTGTTCATAAGGAACATAACTCGGAATCATTAATTTTCATTATGTTAATTTTCATAAACATTTCTAACACTAATATTGATCTGTATATAAATTTTAATTATACCTATCTTATGCAATATACTTCAAACTTATATTTTTTTTTACTGTACCAGTTTGTATACTAACCTGAACTGGTTTCATATAACTAAATGTAATTGATTACGTTAGAACTGCGACTTCCACAAAAACGACCAGCCAGTAGAAAATGGCTTAAGTTAGGTTAGAACTGCGACCTCAACAGAAGCGACAGTTCGCTTCTGTTGAGGTCGCAGTTAGTCTAGTACAAAAATAGGTTAGGTTAGATGTGCGACCTCCATAGAAACGATCTGCTAGTAGAAAAATAGTTTAGGTGAGGCTAGAATAGCGACCTCCACAGATACGAATTGCTAGTAGAAAAGTGGTTTAGATTATACCAGTAATTGGAGTTCGAGGCCAACGAAACTACGACAGATGCGTTATTGTCAAATCTGTCAAAGTCTCTTATGTCATTGTCAAACAAAGTTTTCAGGTTTCCACAACCTTTTTGTTATTTAATTAATTAATTTAAAATAATTCCTAATAAAAATATTATATACCTCCGTAATGTTTGTACGCCTTTTTGTTTAATATGGCTGTCACAACTAGGATTTTCTTAAGAACACGTAAATATCTAAAAACTTTTCTTTTTTCTTAACTTACATAGAAATGACAAAATTTTCTTGTAAAGAACTTAAAATGATAAGAGCCAACGGTTCAAAGCCTATTTTAAATAGAAGTTGAATTACCAGTGAACACAAACGACAGCGTGCCCTGCGTGCCATATTTATTAAGACAGTAGGTATGATTAAATTACTAAGCCTCCTGCCTTATTACGGGTAATAATTATGGGAAGGAAATTTGGAAATTTAAAATGAAAGCGGAAAAACGGAACCCTTATAGATTCGTCATGTCCGTCTGTCACAGCCGATTTACTCGGAAACTATAGATGCTACAGTAACGAAATTTGGTAAGGATATGTGTTGTATGAACCGCTACAGGATTGTGATACTAAATTGTAAAAAAAAACCATTGGGGTGGGGCGGGGTGGGGCCCCTCCATACATGTAACTGAGGGATAGAAATTTTTTTTAGTTGTATATAAGCGTGTGGGGTATTAATAGAAAGGTCTTTGAAAATGGTATGAAGGCTTATAATCTTATTTCTATTTAAGCAAATCGTTTTCGAGATATTAGCTCTCAAAGTCTGAAAAATGTGTCCCCCCCTCTATTTTTTAAACTACGCGATATAAAATTCTAAAAAAAAAATATATGTTATGCACATTAATAAGCTCTATCATAGATTTTTGGTTTGATTAAATTATCTCCTATAGTTTTTGAGGTAGGTTGATTTAACTGTATTTTTTAAATAATAAATTGATAATGGTACGGAATCCTTCGCGCGCGAGTCCGACTCGCACTTGGCCGGTTTTTTGTATTTTATTTGTCTTCTTCATCACTTATCCTCCTGAGTGGTAACTTTTTCAAAGCTGGTCCCATAGTAAAACTTGGCTGTAATCATGAGTAGATCCAGAAAATATGATTTTGTATCATTGTGTTTTATAACATTTCACCCAGTATATTTCATTTGGAATTTAATATTTTGATGATGGGGTGTATAGCGAAGCTAAACATGGCTGAACCAAGTGGGTCACCTTGTTAACAACCTACGGAAGAAAACAAAACGTTAGATCTGTATGATAATTTAACCGGAGAACTGTAGCTCTGCCAAAGAAATTTGTAGGTCAAAGGAATTTTACGAATACTAAATGTGAACATAAAGCACGCTACAATATATTATTCTGCAATTTTCTAAACGTATGCAGAAATAGGGTTTTAATTTATGTGTAGTTAAATTGCTGTACCAAATATTATTAACATCTGAGGTGATACCAGCGCAATACCAACTTTGTTACTAATAATTGCGGATAATTAAGTTTTTATTAAAATATCTCATATTTACGTGAAAATAAGTAAATAATATTGTTTCTATAAATTAAAGAATTAAAATTACCAATAAATAAGATATCTAAACGTCTGTTTTTAGAAAATAAGGATTTACTATTGTAAAAACGTTTCATTGTTGTGGCAATATTTTAGCAGATTCTTTGGCCTCGAACTCCAATTAATGGTTTAGGTTGGAACTGCGACTTCCACAGAAACGAATTGCTTGTAGAAAAGTGGTTTGGGTTAGGTTAGAACAGCGGCCTTAACATAATAATTTAGATTCACTTTATCTACAGATACAAATTCTAACGTTATGAAGCCTATGACTACAAGTGATTATAGGAAAAATGTTTATAAGTAAATAATTTATTTTTCCCCACACTAGCTCGGAAACACCTACTTCCCTCACTAATTTCAGTGAGGAAAGTTGCATCTGAAAGTTTGTGAGGGAAGTAAGATGACAGATGAACCGTGAAACGTTAAAAACCATGGAACGTCCAACGCTGGTATGGCTATGATTCGCTGATTATTTTTTGAGGGACACCTTGAAAATTTTATCATACTCCAGATTATTTCATTTATTCAAGATAATAAATAAGATTTTTAGTATTTCATAAAAACCTATCGCAAAATCTTATCATATTGGACAAAAACCAGATATTATACTTTTACATTCAGAACGCAACCCGCTAACACTGACGTCTGTACGTCAATGTTGCCAATTTATAAAAAAATACTCGAATGTACAGTTTTGTAAGGAAAGTTCCCTATGTAATATCTTACCAAAAAGTAGGCAATTTAAGTTTCACACATTTTTTTTAATGATTGATGTTTTAGCTGCCGGATACAGATTTTATACTTAAACATCATAGAAGTTTTGACAATTTAATAACTGTAGGTAGGTTTTATTGTAATTATAAAAAAATCTAGTCACATAGACCTAGTCATTTACAAAATTAAGAGTTCTGCCTATTTTTTGACATATATTATTCTGGACTTAAGTCTAGCACATTTTTAAATACTCTCAGTTATTTAATAAAGACTGATTTGTTGCATTGATTATTTTTTTTTAGACGTTCGTAGCTGCTTCCTCGCTTTAGTGTGGGGAAAAATGTTGTGTTACAATACAATACAATACAATACAATACTCTTTATTGCACACCAAAAAAAAAAAAAACAGTAAAATAACAGATATACAGTATTACAGGTATAGGTATTACAATGGGCGGTCTTATCGCTAAAAAGCGATCTCTTCCAGACAACCTAAGGAAGCGGAATAAAAGCAGTTTAAACTTAAACTTAGAGTAGGTGATGCTAAAACAGAAGACAAGTAACGAAAACAATATTTAAATTATACTATTAAACTTACTTACATAAGTCAATAAAATAAACATAAATATACAATTACATACATACATAATACAGTACAATTACATTCAAATAGAAACAATGAAAAATGTTAGACACAGAAAAATAAAACAAGTTATTTTAAGATCGACAGTCATGGTATACTCAAAAAGTGGTTCTTAAGATGCGCTTTGAATATGGCAAGAGATTGAGCTCGCCTAATGTCAACCGGTAAAGAATTCCAGAGTCGAATAGCCCGAAAAGTGAAGGAATTGTTATAAAATTTAGAAGAAGAAGAAGGGACATTGAGAAGGTAATTTTGGGAAGCTCTGGCTGATCTCAGATAACTAAAGCAGTCTTTGAGGTAACGGGGAGTTGCAGGGTGAAATAAAATATTGTATAAAAGAGATAGAATATGAGAGTTACGGCGGAGACGAATAGGAAGCCACTTGAGCTGAACGCGAAAATCGGAAACATGATCATACTTGCGTAACCCAAATATGAATCTTATACACAAATTTTGAATACGCTCAAGTTTATTAAGCTGGTCTTCTGTCAGGTCTAAGTAGGAAACATCAGCGTAGTCCAAAATAGGGTGCAAAAGCGTCTGGGAAAGCGCGATTTTGGTCGGAATAGGAAGAAAATTACGAAGTCTCCTCAAGGAATTAACAGTGACAAACATCTTCCTACTAACTTCGCTCACTTGAGGTACCCAAGATAAAGTTCTATCAATAATAATCCCCAGATTCTTCACCTGATGCGAATAAGGAATAAGGACGCCATTGAAACAGATAGGATCTAAATTATTGAAGTCAATTCTAGAAATCATCGTAGAACTGCCAATTACGATAGCCTGAGTTTTTGATGGATTAACAACGAGCCCAAAACTACGACTCCAGTTGTGAATGCCCTCCAAGTCATCATTCACCATCCTGATTACTGACGGGAGACTAGTAACATCACCCTGCGCATAAACCTGAAGGTCGTCGGCATAAAGATGATAGTGAGAAGAGAGATTATGAGTAATAGAATTAATAAATATAGAGAATAGTAAAGGAGATAACACACCGCCCTGTGGAACACCGGCTAGCGTGCCACACCAGGAAGAACAAGAATCATCCACCTTTATACGCTGCCGACGGCCATTGAGATAGCTACGAAACCATTCAATTACAGCAGGAGATATGTTGAGAGAACGTAATACCCCGAGTAGAATATCAAAATCTACGGTGTTGAAAGCATTGCTAAAATCTAACAATGTCAACACAGTAAGCTTCCGATTATTCATCCCAGCCCGGATGTCGTCAGTAATCTTAACGAGAGCGGTAGCCGTACTATGACCGGAACGGAAGCCAGATTGGAACGGGTTAAGGAGATCGTTTTTATTTAGGAACGATGTCAACTGTTGGTGAACAAGCCGCTCGAGGACTTTAGAAAGAAAAGGAAGGATGGAGATAGGACGATACTCAGAGAGAGAGGAAGGATTTGATTTTTTGGGAATCGGGACTATATGGGCATCCTTCCAAAGGGAAGGGAATGAATTTGAAAATATAGATTTATTGAGAATAGAGGAAATTATGGGGACAAGCAGGTCAAGGAGAGGGAGAATCATGTTACGGCTAACGCAATCAACACCGACGGCATTCGACGTTATGGACAGTATACTCCTCCTAACATCACTATCAGTAAATGAAGTAAAAGAAAAAGGAAGAAAGTCTGAAGTGGTAAGTGAGGAGAGATTCTGAAGGGTCTTAACCTTAGCAGGGCCACCAAATGTGGCAGAAGTGGCGAAGTGCTGATTAAGCTGGTCGAAATCTACATCTTTAGGGCAGGAATTAAATTGATTCTTACCGACTCCAAGCGACTTGAGAAACTTCCATACTTTCGCAGGGTCTCCATTCTCTACTGACTTATGTATATGTCGCCTCTGAGCATCACGACAAATGGTGCTACAGCGATTGCGTAGGGTGATATATCGAGCTTTGTTGATATCAGAGGGGTTACGCTTATACTTAGCCCTAGCTTGATTCTTTTTACTGAGTAAGTCCTTAATATCCTCAGTGAGCCAAGGAGCAGGAAGATGTTTAATTTTAACGGAGCGGACTGGGGCATGTATATCATAAAGTTGGATCAGAAGGGAGTTAAAAATTGAAATCTGCTCATCAACTGTGGCAGCTATGGAAATTACACCCCAGTCAATTTCAGCCGCGTCACTACGGAGCTTTTCCACATTCATTCGACCAAAACTGCGCTGTAAAAGGACTTTAACCTTCGGCTTAGGAGGTTTCACTTTGTAGGACACGAAAAGCAAGTCATGGTATGAGAAAGCATCCGCGGGGAGTTGGCCGTGCTTAGCGACAAACGAGGTAGAAGAGGTAAGAGTAAGATCCAGGAGTGAAGGAGTGCAGTTCGGAAAGTGATGCGTTGCATGGGAAGGGAGAATGCTCATCTGACATGCGTGAACTAGTGATTTAAAATTCCGAGCACGATGATCATCTTTTAGGAGGCACGTATTAAAATCACCCATAATAATATGATGATCAAAGGAGGGAACAAAATCTTCTAGGAGCTTTTCTAATGTAGGAAAAAAATTTACATGAAGGGAAGGAGAATAGAAAACACCAAGAAGAACTTTAGTAAAAGAAAGAGTTATCTCAAGGAAAAGATATTCTGCACTATCCATGTGTTACACATGGGAGCAAAGTTTGTTTAATCATCGTGCCTTGAAACCCTCACAACGCTCGAGATTCCATTTTCAAACCACTCGCTTCGCTCGTGGTTCAATTATGGGATCTCTCGCTAGCTCAGGTGAAATTCCCTAGGGAGTAATATAAATGTTAGTACGTCATTTAATAATATTTTGTCTTAAAACTAATTTTTTTGTCGGCAATCATGATGAAAAACATTGTATGCATCACGGTCGGTAAGCGGAATACTAACTCGAGTCATTAAAAGCCCTCCGCTTACGGCTTCGGGCTTCTAACACTCTCGTTAGTACTATTAAAGAAGCTTATGCGTACAGATCAATCTGCATAATGAAGTTATGAGTTTAACAATTCGAAATATAAATTGATATGAACATTGTAGGTAGAAGTATAATTTTTAGTAACAAAAAAAGTATGAGAAAAAATTTTCGGAGTAATGATGATTAGGGTGCTGCTCCACTGAGGCGGAGGGGAGCGGAGATGTGCAAAATTGACCAATTACATTCTTCAAATTCTAAATTCGAAACACTGTGATGCGGTCTCATTGGCCAATGTTGCACATCTCCGCTCCTCTCCGCCTCAGTGGAGCCGCACGTCGCACCCTTATGATTAAAAAGCGGTATTAGTAAAAATTATCGAAGAAAGAAAACATTGTATAAGTGCCAATATGGACCCACCAGCGACATCTAGTTTGAGGAGTTGGAAGTTACTATTAAGTCTGTTTCTACCTGTAATACTTAGTCATCATCTTCTTCTTCTATAATATATATAAACGGCAATGTCCTGACTGACTGACTGACTTAAATCAACGCACAGCCCAAACCGCTGGTCCTAGAGAGTTCAAACTTGGCCTTTAAATTCTTTATAATGTCTAGAGGCACAGTAAGAACGGATTTTTGAAAATTCCTCCCTTAAAGGGGTTAAATGGGGGGTTAAAGTTTGTATCGGGAAACAAGATTAGTTGGGCTATTTTATTCGAAACTTCACATGAATGTTCTTAACAATAAATAAGTAAACACGTATTTCAGGTTTTTTGAAAATTCATTCCTTATGGGGGTTAAATGGAGGGTTAAAGTTTGTATGGGGAAATATGATTAGTTGGGCTATTTTATTCGAAACTTCACATGAATGTTTTTAACAATAAATAAGTAAACACGTGTTTCAGGTTTTTTGAAAATTCATTTCCTATGTGGGTTAAATGGAAGGTCAAAGTTTGTAAGGAGAAATCAGATTCGTTGGGCTATTTAATTCAAAACGTCATAGAAGTGTTGTTGCCAATGAAGAAGTAGGTACTTATCTACATACCTCTACCATGTTATATATAGTACGAGTATTTTACCTCGAGTACTTGTATTTAAAAAAAAAACTCTAAAGGGGGTAAAAATGGAGTTGAAAGTTTTTATGAAAAAAAGTTTAGTTTTAGATTAAGAAATTTCATATTGCGTAAACTAATTTTGAATAAAAATCTAAGAAAAGTAATTCCAGGATTTTTCAAAATTCACCTCCTAAAGGGTTGAAATGGGGCTCCAAAGTCTGTAAGGTGAAACAAGAATATTTTATCCGAAACTTCGTAGGAGTATTCAGTAAATTAAATGAGAACATAAATAATTATCCTTTATTTAAAATTTTCGAAAAACAAACATACAAAGGTTAATTATTTATGTTTACTTCTGGTTCTTCCAAATTTAGCACGTAGGTTCCTTTAAGGGTGTAGGGGTGGTTTAAAAAAAATTAAGTCAAAATCCACACCCTAAGGGGTGCAATGATGGGGGTCCAGAGTTTGTATGGGAAAACTTAATTATTTAAACTATTCTATCCGAAACTTTACAGGAGTATTCCTAAACATAAAAAGATAAAGATGTGTTTTAGGTTTTTGAGAATTCAACCTCTGAAAGAGGTGAAATGGTTAAACAGTAAAAAAACATCATGGATATCGTTTCTATGGTTTATCGAGTCACTGTGGGAGTCCTGATTGACTGACTCATCACCGGTTAAATGTTTTGGCTTGACTATTCCACCATAAGAGAAAAGGACGAAGCTTGTAGCGGATTACATTATTGTTTTGTAAGAGAATTTCAACCGCCTAATTTTGGTGGCATCATTTTTGCCGAAGTTTCTAAACGTCTCAATGTTATACTTCGCCATTTGTATAAGGTATCGTGCCTCCTTAAAATGACAAAGTAGCACATTGTAACGAATAGAAACTTCGACAAAAATTATGCTACCAAAATTAGGCGGTTGAAACGCCTAAGCGTTGAACAGCATATTAGTATGTGAATATCTAAAAATATTCACCCAGGAAATGACGATGCCTGCGTTGCTAATTTTAATTCGTGTAGTTTATTTGCAATTAAGTATTTAATTGTCATACTAATATGCTGTTCACTGAAACAGACTTCAGACAGAATGTAATAAGGTAAGATTCTACTTCGGTTTAGGAAGGTAAGAACTGCGATCCCACACAGAAACGAACGGCTATCAAAGTATGTTTTGGGTTAGGTTAGAACTGCGACCCCACATAGAAACGAACGACTATCAAAGGAGGTTCGGGTTAGGTTTTTACATTTTTTTTCATAGAAGTCCAAAATCTACGCGTGCGAAGCCGCGGGCAAAAGCTAGTCAAATATAAATAGACCCTACCTACGAAGCTGGAGGTTCCGGGTTCGAATCCTGGCGAGTTTGAGTTTTTTAGTACAAATGGTGCGTTTTTTAGGTGTTAAGTGTGTTTAACGTCAGGTCGAAAACTTTGGAGGGCCACCTGTAATAAAAAACGAAATTCGTAACTCGTCTCGATTTGAAACATCGCCACTCGTTTCGAATTTCATGTTTTTCGCACTTAAATAAATAAAATAAATATCTTGGGACATCTTACACAAATCGACCTAGTCCCACGGTAAGCTCAATTAAGGCTTGTTATGTGGGTACCAGGCGACGATATATACAGGGTGACCTTTTTTCGACCGTTCAAATTCTACGTAGTGAATGTGTAGGTCATACTGACCAACTTTTACGATGGGAACAAAGTCGAAATCGCAAAAAAAAAATCAGCTGTTTCATACATTTCGGCC
Organism: Thaumatotibia leucotreta; assembly: GCA_025490895.1. Lineage (NCBI taxonomy): Eukaryota > Metazoa > Arthropoda > Insecta > Lepidoptera > Tortricidae > Thaumatotibia > Thaumatotibia leucotreta. The sequence continues at coordinate 276,796 of JALPQI010000380.1, forward strand.
GGCGTAATGCCGCCAATTTGTATGAAACAACTGATTTTTTTTTCGCGATTTCGACTTTGTCCCCATAGTAAAAGTTGGTCAGTATGACCTACACATTCACTACGTAGAATTTGAACGGTCGGAAAAAGGTCACCCTGTATAATAGATAGATACATATAGATACTTGAATACATAGACAGCCATGACCAAGGAACAAATATTTGTGATAAATAAATACACAAATAATGCCCTCGCCGGGATTCGAACCCGCAACCTCCAGCTTCGTAGGCAGGGTCACTACCAACTAGGCTATGGAGGCTGACAAACTAAGGCACTTGTGTCGTAATGTACTAATTTAGTAAAACCTCGAATTAGCCCAATATTTTAAACTGTTTTATATTCTTTACGTAGTACTCAATATTTTATGTAATGAACAACATCATATTTTTAAACTACTCCATTTATAAACAATTTATATGCCATAGAACGAAAAAGAATGAAATTAGAACAGTTCTTTCATATGGAGAAAAATTCGGTATCCGATCCATGCTCAGGAATATGCTGTTAAAGTTATTCGGTTTCGTCATGTTACACCGTGTGTACCTACTCCCCAATCTCCTCATACCCCATTTGTAAAATTTTTTCATGTCCCAATCAATAAGAACCAAAATTTCCCAGTAATATTAGACACTTCTAAGGCGTGTTTTATTGTATATCTCTATTTCATAAAACAAGGTATTAATGTTCTGGTTTTAGTAAAACGTCCCACTTTGTCGCTTACCATAAAGACGAGATTTTCTTGTATCTTCATAATATGAATAAACTGAAAAAGCCGTTTTATGGCAAACAACAAAGTGGGACGTTTTACTAAACTCACTCACATTCATATCATAACTATTTCAAACATAGGCACCGGCAATACACGGTGCTCGCGAGTATTGCGAGAGATTTTAACTATGCATTCTAGACATCAAAATAAAGAAAAAATATTATCAGACCTTAAGTCAAATTCCACAAAAAAAAAATTTTATTCTTTTTTTTTAGACTTTTTTTAGGGACAAGTTTTTTCGTCAAGTCTATTCTTATTTTGTGATTGACAGGCAAAAGGTGTGGTAATATTAGAACACATAATGTTAGCATTGCAATAAAAAAAAAGTTTTATGATGAGTTACATCGAAAAACTTTTTCCGAAAAAAGGTTAATTATCTCTGGAACCAAGCCGAATCCAGGAAACTTTATATAACATCGAATACTCTAAATGATCAGGAATTCAGCATTAAAATCTTTCGGAATGCTCACGAGCACCGTGAATATGGCAAGAGTGGTTTTCAAAGATTATTTTAGAATATCACTAAAGGAATAAGATACCTAAGTAAAAAAAGTTTTAAGTTAAACGGTTTTTATTGCACTAAAAACTAGAAAATAAAAATAAGATATAACTGTTGATGCTACTTTCTGTAGATAACTCACGTGAAACTATTGTAGTATGTCATTGTAGTCTTCCCGACTCGGATGCTAAAAGCCACGTTTAACTTCTATGTCAGTGGATTTTTAAACGTTAATCGAAAACTTTTACCAAACTAAAATAAAAACGTGGGGTAAGTTGGTAAAATGAATAATTCATCATAATCATCATCTGCCTATGATAGTTCACTACTGGATGTAGGCCTCTCCTATTAACTATGCTTATAAACGCATTAGGAGGTAAATGGCCATAATCGCCACACTGGGCAAGCGGATTGGCGACCGCAGTAATGTGTCCTTTAAGATGACGCTGCTGCCCATTATCAATTTTTTATCAAATAATGGTCAGTGACACTTCGATCCCTTAGTCGACTCTTACGACACCCGCAGGAGGACTTGGTGTGGTGAATGTATTCATAATGAATTTTTTTGTTGTATGTATGTTAACCGATATCTCCGAGAATAGTGAACCGATTTTAAAATTTCTTTTTGTGATCGAACGTGTATTACCCCGAGATGGTCCCGTTAGCACCAAGTTGCGGTCTGATGATGGGATCTTGGAGAAATCGAGGGATCTCTTCAATTGTTATAGGTACATGTATGGCGCTTTTGGTAATTTTCATTCATTTACTATAATTTGCATTCAGAAAGTAGGATTTGAGGAAATCAATGATGGAAACAAATCGGGAATCTTGGAGAAATCGGTTGAAGTCGTTTTTTTAAATTTTTAATTTGGTGATTATTAATGACACTACTCCCAGCTCTGTTGGTTTTTGTTCCATTTTGACGCATAGTCCTTTGATGTCGAAGCTCTTAGGTGGCTATTTACAAAGGTGTTCATAGTTACCGGTGTCAAATAGGTACTTAACTTTATGAAACTGATTAAATGATAAATTATTCAATCATCTATAGAGTTAATGTCTGTCTTATTGCGTACAATGAGGGATATTTGTCCGATCTCTGGTCATTATTCATGTGTTGATTTTTGTGCTCATACTTGGAATAATCTGGTCTCTCGACAACATAATGACAATGTTTTCAAAACTGGAAGAGATTTTCAGCACAGTGTTGCTATATGCAATTGAAATAAATACGGAAAATGAAAAAAATGGTCTTAATTAGTGGTTAGTGACCGTTAGGTACTAAGTGGACATTTCTTTCCACAGCTGTATCTAAAATGTTCATATCTGAATTAAGAATATCCACATCAATTTAACTCAAAAACAAATTATCCATTTTAAAGAAAAAAAACTTCAATCTCTAATTTATCACTTAACCCTAGAGTAGCCTTCTCGTGAAACGCGACGCGAGTGATCGCGTAGGGAGCATTTTGCCGCCCGTACTAAATACGATTTTTTTTTGTTAATACGAGTCATATGCATTTGTAATTATTTTTTAACGATAAAATAAAACACCAATTATAAAAATAAGAAATATTTGTTAAAGTTTTTTAATTAGAAATTAGGAAACCATGCGTTGGGAAATCATAGGTAACTATTTTTGTTGTTTAGGAACTTCTTTATTATTATTTCTATAAAAAATTACAAAAAAAACTTAATAACTAAATTATGCGTTTTCATCATATACAGAGTGTATTTTACTAAAACAATACTGGTACAAGTATATGCAATGTTCGGTGCATAGTAACTTTGCACATCTGTTGCACCCTTTTTTTGTCCTAGACTATTTTTCTTCGATGGACCTACAGCGCATACACTTTCTCGAACTGAGGGTATATTTTGATTTTCTGGTGGCCCAAATCAAGATATTTGGTTCCTAAGATGTTTCTGTAAAGTAGTCATAGCCGGGCCAATTTCTTTTAGAAATATTCGACGCAATAATAATCAGGCAGTATTTTCTTTGTACATTAATAATTTAAGCAAAATTATACAAAAACACAAAGGCCAATAATATCATACTATTATTTACATCAAAATAATACTATACGGTGACCGTGTGGTGACGGCAGTAAGAATACATTTGTCACCACCCCAACTCATCCTGTGGGTGTCGTAAGAGTCGACTAAGGGAATTAAGTGCCACTGACCATTCTTTGATGAGATATTGATGATGGGCAGCAGCGTCATCATATTGGACACATTACTGCGATCGCCAATCCGCTTGCCCAGCGTGGCGATTATGGGCATTTACCTCCTAATGCGTCTATACGCATAGTTAATAGGAGAGGCCTACGTCCAGCAGTGGACTAACATAGGCTGACGATGATGAATACTATACGCGATGAAAACAAATAATATTTCAACGATAGTAAAAACTAAGACCCACAAACTTTACTTACGTGAGTAGTCGCGCGGTGAGCAATTTGCCACCAAACGCGACACACCCCCAACAATCTTTGTCTCCTGCGGTCATTCGCCGACAGATTTAATTTTTATTTCTAACACAAGAAGACGAGGGACAAGGGGGTAGCTACACGGACGCTTGACCGTGACAAATGCATAGTGTGCAAAATAAAACAAAATTATTGCCACGGGCGGCAAAATGCTCATAGCGCGAGCACTCTAGGGTTAAGAATTCTTAAGTACAATAATGTGATTTATTTGCGTTTTAATTGCATTTTAATTTTTTTTATGTTTGATTTAGCTTGTATCGGCTTAGAAATGTTATTATAAATTTTAACTGCCATGCCAAATGGGACAGACTGCCATGGGAGTCCCAGTGAGTCCCAGTGGGAGTCACTGGGACTCCATGGGAGTCGAATTTGGTTGAATTTGGGACACGAATTTTCGTGTTGTAATTAAGACGAGCCAATCTGCTATTGACTCACAACTCTCACAAGCCTGATGGACGAGAGTATTGGGGGAAAAGGGAGATGTTGTTTAAAACGAAAATGCTAACTTCCAAAATATGCATTGACGGCAATTAAAATATTACGCTGAATAAAATATTTCTTGCTAGAGTCGTAATGTTTATGTTTGCAATAATTCTGAGCCATTGTTTTTGCAATAAAAATAGCTTGGCCACGTCGAACCCGCTGCCTCATAGCATTATGCCATTTAACAACCATGCATGTGCATATGCGTAGTCTTTACATCGGTACATTTTGTTAATTCGTATAAAGCATAACTGATTCTACTCAACTTTGTACAAACTGAGTTAATGTGCTCTTTCCAATTTATAGTCGAATATATGACTGTATGCCTAGCAATAGGAAGCTTTTAACGCAAAATTCGTATTTAGAAATGTGAAATCTATATTTATGCTACGTTTCTGATAAGGCCTACACTGCATGAGTGTTGTATTATAAGATTGAATAGACAATGGCACACATGTCAGTAGTGTCAGTCATTATCAGTCAAAATTATGCACACATTGAAACGTATGATCACATTACGCCGGGCCATGAGTAATATCTGTAAATATTACTTACATCCATGCGAACAACATATTTTTTTCGCAATAATTTTTTTCCTTTTTTTTACCCCAATCATAATACGATTTCGTGTTTCATTAAACTACATTTGTGTACCTAATAATGGGATAAGCAGCATTCATCTTTATTTAATAATTTTAATACACACACATACTTCTTATGTCCCTATGTAACAACTTTAATTTTGAACATATTGAAATCTCAGATGTAATAAAGGCATTTAAATCCATCAATGTCAAGAAAACTTCTGACCTCTGGGGAGTCTCTGTTTATGTCGTCAAATCTCTTATTGGAATCGTAGCACCTGACTTGGTAGTAATATTTATTCATTGTGTTGATTGTGGTGAGTCTCCTGATCTAATGAAGCATAATAAAGTAACTCCTTTATTCAATTCTGGTAGCACTTCAGACCCCACTAATTTTAGACCTATCTATACTACCAATACTGCAATAGGTAGTATAAATAAATAAATAATAAATAAATAAATATCTTGGGACATCTTACACAAATCAATCTAGTCCCACGGTAAGTCCTAGAAACCTAGTCTCAGTTAAGGCTTGTGATGTGGGTACTGCGCGACGATATATATAATAGATAGATATATATAGATACTTAAATACATAGACAGCCAGGACAAAAGAACAAATATTTGTGATAAATAAATACACAAATAATGCCCTCGCCGGGATTCGAATCCGGAACCTCCAGCTTCGTAGGCAGGTACACTACCAACAGAACTAGGCTACGGAGGCTGACAAAATAAACAAAACAAAGATTGATACATTTAGGCAAAGGGTATAGCGGATTCGCCTAGGATAAATTGCTCCCAGCGATTTTGGGCCGAAACTGTAATCAAACGATGCCTTTTGAGGAGGTTATATTCTGCACAAAATTTCAATCCTCTGTTACCCCCTGGGGGTGAAAAACACCCGATTAACCCCAAAACTGTTTTATTTTTTGCTCCTTAACCATGAAAGTGACGAATTCCACACTTTTGTAGCTATTATTAAAATTTAAAGGCATTTAAAAAAAAAAAAATATCACCCTCTATGACAAGTTCGTGTCATGGTACAAACACCATTTTTTTCAAATATGAACCAATTCATATTTTACGTCGTACTAAAGTTTAATCGACCTAGCCCAGAAGGAACACTGCGAAAGTAAAAGAATTGTCGCTCTGATCGCTAGCTGTTTTTATTGGGCACATAACATATGAAAATATAGTAAGACTTTTTATTTATATGACGTGACTTTTTATGTATTCTAAGAATCTGGCTAGCTATGTATGACAATGTTTCCGACTATTTGCAAAGTGCGGAATTTTCATATTGATGGCAACATTGGCAATACAAAAGCCATATAAATGCGACAAAAGCAGGACATGATCCAGTTCGTTTAAGTTCGGTGTAAAATATTCACTCGGAGAAATGTGGCATTTACTATGGCAAGTATACGAAATTTATGTATGGTTCATTAATTAGTACATTATCGCAGACGCCGGGAAACCAAACTTTGCAGTTTGGTTTCATCAAAACAAAGTTTGGTTTCATGCTAGGCATGTATAGTGTATATATAAAACTTGCAATGAAATAAAAAAAATCTGGAGTCAATTTAACAGTACAAACTACTACAAAAAACGAATCATCAATCTACTACATTTTATAAACCTATTTACCTTCATTTTGTGCGGACCTAGAATTTTTTTACGGTAACATGCAAAATCACTAGTCATAAGAAGGTTACTTCCGGTACGTTGCTGGCCTATAAAGTAGTACTAAATTCCATTAGATATCATGTTCAGTTATCGAACCAGCAACATGGTACTTCCACGTCCAGTGACGTTAATGTACGTAATGTCAACATTTCATTGCAAGTTGTAAAAAAAGTAATTTAATAAATAACATTAGTTTTATTCATTACCGCTATTTCAAGGTCGTCTAAAACGGCGTAGAAACACATACACTCCGTTTGAATTTAGAATACCCTTCGGGTTCGAGAAAGAGACGTCGTCGGGCTTACAATCACTGGTGACACAAGATAAAGCAGGAGAGAGCAGTATTACTTTCGAGTGTTCCGAAGGCTTTTTTAAGATCAAACGGAGTATAAGGTACACTCGGCTAAGATCGGATCTAATGTAAAATCGGATGACCGCATTAACTACTAAAATAGTTGTATTTTTTCCTCATTTGCTATATTATGCATGACGCCATTTCACCCCGCCCCTCTCGCTAAAGTATGCAGCAACCACTCAGACGCATCAGTCGTGAGCTACGAACGTTTTAAAAAAAAGTGATTTTTTTCGAGAATTTTTGGAGATCCGATCTTTAAGAGGAAGCTATGCACATTCTTCTCCTTACTTTAGAGTTGAAATTAGATTAGATACTAGTCCGATCTTAAGCCAAGAAGATTTTTCGGTTGTACGTCTTGAAAAAAAATTAGTGCAAGTTTGAGTGACGATTACTCCTAAGCTATTCGGCTGAGCGGCATCAATTAAATTTATATTGAAAACTTGATTTATTTTTTATCACGTGCATCACACATCTGCATGTAAAAGTTAGTGAGAATAAAATGATTTTTTTGTGACATCCTTTCTACTCACCTAAAAATAGTCCAGTCTTACCCGGGTGTATCTTACACTTGGTACAATTAGCGTATTTCAGCGTAGTCGTATAGTAAATTCCCGCGCAGCGCTTAAAGGTGCATTCAAACCAAAAGAGCATTCGCTATTCTAACCCCTCACTCTACGAAATTCGATCGTTACAAAAAACGTGATTGGTTGATTTCGTAGAACGCGGGATAGAACAGCGAATTCTCTTTTGGTTTGAACGGACCTTTATACACAAATTTCACGTAGTTCGCGTGGATCAAAGTTCGATACGGTTGCACATCGCCAAGGCGGCCTCGATGGCGTTTGGGCTGATTGCAAAGAAATTGTACATTTATTGAATTAATGAAACTAATTAAATGTAATAAATTAGTACTTTTGTACCCAAACAACACTTATAATTTTCATTCCAACACACGCATTCACTTCTCTTCGCAATAACAATTCATATATCACAATCAACTAAACTTGAATTACATGGTAACTACCATGTAATTCAAGTTAATTCATTAGTTAAAATATTTTTAAGCGGTCCATAATTAAGCGTATTGTGAAAACATAAGTCAAATTATTTATTATCTAAATATTTGGATTAGTGCTTTTTATTTTTTCCTCAGTAGTCACACTACTTAACATTATATACCTAGTATACCTACCTAAATTATATTATAAATATTGGATGTCATATACCAAAGAAAAAACGACCAAGATCACCAACCACCTATGTCTTTAACTAACCAGCATTATCACAAAAAAGTTTGAAACTAATGTCAATTGTTTAAATAAATAGACCCGAAGTAGAACTAAGTACTACTTTGTTATCTGGTACAAAATCGAGCAGAACATGGAAAGGGACCCGGAAACCGTGGTAGCACCCATAGAGTTTTTATTCAGGGCACTGAAATCTATAACATATCAAAATTTCAGAAGATTTGACTGAAACCACATTTTCCATACTTTAGGCCCGGGGTCCTTTCAAAAAAACTTGTTGGTGTGTCTGGCGACTTACGAGCCGGCTCGTTCTTTGCCCAAAGGCTCAGCCTGGCCATACAAAGGGGCAATGCGGCCAGTGTTCTTGGTACAATGCCAAGAACAACATTAGGGCTTGTGGACGAGTAGGTAGGGAGTTAGTATTAGTTTTGTATAAAATTTGTATCTTTTTATAACTGTTATTTGGAATAAATGCTTATTAAGTACTAATATAGTATACAATAAAAATAAAAACTCGGTTGTGGTGTTAATTACATAAACTAAAAGCGTTAGTTATCATGCTATAAAAACGCCGATCGGGCTTAATTTCCTAAATCGTGCTTAATTGACGCGTCGTGATTGAAGGGGGGGAATATGTCCAATGTTTTCAAAAATCAAGGCAAATTCACATCTTATTCTATTAAAAGTAAGGTGGTTTTTCCTTCTGTAATTTGAATTCACTAGACATGTTCTTTCCGTGAACCCTTCAATTGTCGTTTCGAACCCGACTCTAATTAAGGTTTTCTTAATGTCATGTAAATTGGATATCCCTAAAAGTGACAATGCCCTTATTTCAAAGTTTAATTATTCTTTTATATTTAGGATTACCGTGCTACCCGCAGTAACAGTTGAAGGATGGCAATGGCGTTATTAGTATGTATATCAGAATACAATGTTCCAAGAATGTTGCGATGACAAAACTAAGTTCCGTTCCATTCTGACTTAAACTTCGTTATCCCTGTAACAAATGCCTTATTCATGCCCAATCTTAAAAGTATCTGACTCGTAAATAATTAAAATGAAATGAATAATTTATCATGTTGTGGCGAAAAATTTTACATTTGCTAACGGTCGCCTCCATAAATATGTTAGTTACTATGGGTAATTCTTCGAGGGCCTATAATGCTTGATGTCTGAGGGTTAAAATCAAAGAACTCTTGGTTTAAAGGATCGACTTTTTTGATAGGTCCGTTACACTTGTAGTCAACTAGGACAAGAGTCGATTTTTGTGCCATTTTTTTTTAAATTATTACTTCCCTATATATTACTACTCTGTCGCGTCCGTTCTCCATTTTTATAACAACATTAAGGAATTTCTAAAATTTACGTCAGCTTGACAAATATTTTAAGTAACTACTTAGATAATTTTATTAGTTATTACATTACAAAAATGACACAAGTATTTTTTAGCAATTATATTTTATGTGTACAGTCATCAACACACTTGTTAATACAGGCAAAGCGCCAAAAATATATAAACAGAACTTTATTGCCTGGACATAAAGGTATGTGTACATATTTCTGGCACTTTGTCTGTATTCACAGCTGTGATATTGATTGTACCATTTGTACCTGAGGAATTAAATTATGTCCGCCATAAAATTCTTATTTCTCTGGAGCGGGTTTCAAACACCTGTGTAATAAACGTATTTTCATCACACTTGCAGTCTAAGCACGCCATTGCTTGCGTGCGTAGCGGGAGTAATAGAATAGTGAAATTCCCTAGGGAGTAATAGAAATGTCAGTACGTCATTTATAGTACATGCATACAATGTTTTTCATCACACTTGCCGACAAAAAAATTCGTTTTAAGACATAATATTATTAAATGTCGTACTGACATTTCTATTACTCCCTAGGGAATTTCACTTTTCTATTACTCCCGCTACGCACGCAAGCAATGGCGAGCTGAGACAGCAAGTGTGATGAAAATAATTTATTATGTCTTAAAACTTATTTATTTGTCGGCAAGTGTGATTAAAAACATTGCATGCATCACGGTAGATAGGTAAACGGAATACTAACTCGAGTCATAAAAGCCTCTAAAACTCTCGTTAGTAATTCCGTACTTACCTCCCTTGATGCACAATGTACTATTAAGGCCCCAAAGAATATTCCCCCCGCGGGCGATAACTAGTCGCGCTCCAAACGTGTCGAGTGGTGGACGTGTTGGTTGGGTGCATATCGCTCCGAAATACGAAGTTGAATATCTTATTTCTCTGTCTTTGGTTCTAGCAACATTCTTATTACTCTGTTGGCTATTCAAAGTTTTGAGTTGCTTTTAAAAGTATAATTATATAGTTTGATTTACTACATTAGAAATTGTCCTTTCGTGGTATTAGCGATAACTTTGTTGCATGTTCATGTAATGACCCATTTGCGTTTTTTTAAATTAATTCTTACTCCTCTGTCCCTCATTCCTATTGGACACAGTAATAAGGAAATGGTAGTTTTTATTCGTTTTTTCCATTTGAATTCCAAACTCCCTATTCGGTATGGGGATTTAGGGATACGAAAAATTTCATATGTGGTTTCTCCTGCATTTTTGGCATCCGTCCACAGCACGTCTGATCTCACAGATCCTAAGGGCTCTGCCTATTAATTGTGAGACTGCGGGTTTGGAGGACGCCAAAAATGCATTCGAAATTCCTTGCCCTTCTAAAAATTTTCCTGACAACCTAAAATCACAAAGGAGCTGGGCCAATGTGTATTGTGATCTAACATCCAATTCTCTTCAAAATAGCTCTGCAGGTCCGGATTGTGCGAGACTTTTGGCGGTCGGAACCCGGGAAGCTAGTTACTGGCTGCATGCCTATCCTTCGGCTAGTACTGGTACTTTTCTGGATCCGGCCTTCCTTAGGCTCGCAACCGGCCTGAGACTCGGGGCCGCGGTATGTACCCTCACTTATGCTGTTGTTGTACAGACGTGGACCGACTGGGACACCACGGACTAAGTTGTCAAAAAAGCGCAGGCCGTATTTCCAGACATGCGACGACATAATCCACAGGTCTCTTAAATGCTACGATCAACGTACCTCCTCTTCTTGAGCCTACTGGTATTATTAGAGATGATGGTAAGAGACCTGATGGTGTCTTTTGAGCTTGGGACAGATGTTGGTGTGGGATGCTACTTTCGTAGACACCCCAGATAATTTTTCTTATGATAAATTGATAATGATACGGAATCCCTTCGCCTGAGTGACTTTTCATTTTATTTAAGAAACCAATTGTGTGACCTCTTATTACTCTGTGTAACAATTTCTTTTTCCTCTGGACTCCAAAATGAAAAAGGAATATTTCATTCACGAATTAAAATTTAAATAATTATGCCGACACCATTAATATGGCAAGAAATAAATTTACTTTTATAACAACGTGTTTTTTTTAACAAATATGAAAAGAATCGCTTGCTTTTATACGACAGACGAATAAGACAGCAATAATAGTTCCCTCAAAGTTTCTTATTTCTCTGGATTCAAAAATTATAAAAGGCAATATCAATTTTTTTTTAATGAAAATGTGTGCAAGAACCACAATTATGCTTTTAAAAAAATATTTTCAAAACAATACGGCTTTGATAGCAAAATGTAAAAAAAAAATCCAGAGGAATAAGACAAAAATTGCGTCCTCGAAGAAATACCCCTATATTCAAAGGGTTTGTCCGATGGATAAGAAGTTTTTTGTGCAAAGTTGTTTTTAATTGTTTAAAAATAAACTTTGTCTATATTTCAATCTGCTTATGGTACCTACGTATTTGGCTGTAGCTACCCAAAGACTAAAATAAATTGGACCGAAACGGAAGGCGATCACGTTCCTCATTACAAGGCGCGGTTTCATACGCCTAAGGACTGGCAGAAATGGGAGGTAAGCCTGACCGTGTACATTTCTTCAAAGCACTGTATGATAGTAGCTTATGCAACCGTATATAATGATGATGGAAGGCATTAAACACGGGTGTTTTAAGGCCTTATTATATACAGTTGCACAGACTACTTTATTTAAAGACTTAATCATACCTACCCTAAAATGGGTTAAAAAGCCGTAGGGGATTGACCTGCATAGCCATTAATTCTACTTGTAATATACGCTATCACACGTATTGCACAATTTGCACGCTATTAATTCTCATTTTTTTGCATAATATATTTTACAGATAAGACAGTTCATTCAATATATTTACATTTGTATTATTATGATTTTTCTAGTACAACAGGCCAGGAATAGACCCAAAACGATCTCCTGACCTGACGCCGGATTGGAAACTCGAAGAAATACCGCCAGAGCCATATTCTCAAAGTTACTATGAAGAATTTGAGAGACCCTTCAAATTACAACCATTTACTATGAGCGCAGCATACTGGGACGCATCGCACAACAATTTTGTATGCATCTGTGTTTTCCAAGTCTTCATCATTTCGGCCATTTATCGCCCACTGCTGAGCATAGGCCTCTCTTCTAGTACGCCACTCATCTCGGTCCTGAGTCAATCTAACCCAGAAGTGTCCAACCAACGAGCCAACGGACGCCCAGGGGCTCTTTCATCCGATATAATTAGTCCACCAGCCGCCACTCTAGCTGGCAACATGTCCTGCCCAGTTCCATTTAAATTTAGTAACGGTATCTCTTACATCTTGCAGCTTGGTGCGACTTCTGATTTCGAGTTACCAAGTCTTACCATTTGATATAGTTTGTGAATCTTCCTGTGTAATTTAATGTTTTTACACTCTTATTAATTTTCTACCTTTATTTTTCGCCTTTGTTTGGTTTCGTATGAAATATATTTTGTGTGATTAATATCTTATTATTTGCTGCTTTTTGTTCCTTTTGCACTTTCATTTAATTACTCATTAGTCATCACTCATCACTGGTAACACACATTGATTGTAGGCTTTCGTCTTAAGGCACTGAGGTATATCGGACGAAAAGACATCGCGTAGTTTCCCGAACGCTGCCCAACCGAGTTGGATTCGGCGGTTGACCTCTTTCTCGAAGTTGGACCTACCTAATTGGACTACTTGTCCTAGATACATAGATGTACGAGTCAACAACTTCGAGTACCGAGTTTTCTACAGAAACCGGGGTGGGCACAACATTGGCATTTGACATAACTCATCTTATCCATGTTAATTTTCAAGCCCACCAATTATATAGATATAGAGAGTGGCAGCAGCGGAGGTAAATGATTAGAAGTCTGTACTACATAATTAGAGTGTAATCGGTGCAAATTTACAATATAAGTAACTTAACTAAGTGACCTAATCGATTTAGGATTAAAGATTGGCTGCGCGGGAGGCGGCGATCTGCTTTTATTGATTTGTATTGCACAATCATTGATACGCGGCGGTGTATCGATCGATCTACGTAGCTGTGATGTGGTGTGACGTAGTCGCAGTAATGATGTTGCGCGAGGATGTATGTATGGCGTGACGTCATCTCTGACACCTTCCCCCTAAGCTGAGCAACTATTTTCTGAGTCTACAGAAAATGTTGCGACGTTTTGTGCTTCGGTTTGAGTTCCTTGCGTCGTGCTATTTTTAGCGGCGACGATAGCGTCCTTACGTCTGCGGTATAGTATGAATGCGAGTGCACTTGCACCGGATAGTGTAAGTATGTAAAACGGTATCGATGTATGATAAAAATTTGTTGCTTGGATTCTGTCAATTCCACAGGTGTTTCTATCGCCAATTGTTGTTCGATTTTTTCGAGGTTACCCAAATTAATGGAGTTCATTTTCAATATGTTGGTCCGATCCTCTCTGATGTGATTAGGTGTTTCTTGTGGCACGTACATAATCTTCAATGGTTGACCTCGGATTTTGTTGGTGGTATTAATTATAGTAATCTCCTGCGTCTTCATGGAGCAATGCTGGGGTATAGTAGCGACGTAGCTTCCTGTTAGTATGATGTGTTGTTCTTGTTGACAGTTTAATTGTACTTTCGTTGGTTTCGGGAAACTGACGGCATAGTGCTGGTCATCTAGCTCCAGTAGAGCTTCCTTGGACAGTGAGATAGGCGTGGATTTGCACGTTTCATCTACCTCCTGTGTATGTATCAGTTTATGTATGCAATCTTGATCTGTGCGTATCTGATGACTTAGTTTCTGCTCGCAAATGTACCAATCACCGGACTTCGGGCATTCTGCCTCCATGTACACATGTTCTAGAGTATTAGTTGCAATTAACGGATAGGGGGGGATTAGTATTTCGTGGTATTTATTAGGTAAGGGACACAACTTATATAGTTCAAAGGTGCTATCATAGATAATGGGTACTCTTAAAACAATTACTAATGTATGTCCTGAGAAATATGAACCTATCCTAATGTAAGTATAATAATCCCTTATGTCTAAACTAAGAATTTGCTTACTGTCGTATATTTTGTACAAACTACCAATGATGTCTCTTATTGAGGTGATACTAAGAATAGAATGGTGTACATTACTTATTTTACTATACGCCAAGATGTTTTCTAGGCGTAACATTTCAGAATACAAATCGTTAGCGTTGTCCGCTATGATGTTGAAAAGCTGATTAAGATGTATGTATTCAATTAATTTTTCGTTATTCGTCGAGGTACTATTCCTTAGTACTAGTAATGCCTTATATAGTTTTTGTTGGTTTAATACTAGTGTCGACAAAGTTTGGTTTTGTTCAACAATCCACTTTGTAAGTAGACTAATGTGTTGATTATTTTTTTTAGATAGGGTCTCATCGTTAATAGTCTGTAATACTTTTATAGCGTTGTCATATTTTATTGCGTCTGTATAGTCTAGGTTTCCGCTAATGCTTTTAATTAGCGAGCCTAAAGGGTCAATTAGGCCTCTCTTTACTCTTTTATTAGAAAAAGTGTTGAGCTGTGCCGAAATCTTGTTTATTTTGGAATATAGATATTTAATTTGATGTTTAAACATATTAAAGGTACTATTGTTCATAGAGTTAGTAGCATCAGTCAGTTGTGTTAGGATCAAGTCAAGGTTTCTCTGTATATCGTCAAGGTCGATGTATTGTAAGAAGGTATGATAGTGGGAAACTACTTTCGTCTGTCCTAGTTTGAATGGTAAGAGTCCAGATTCATTGTCAATTCTCTCCAGTTGGATCTCCTGAGCTAGTCCCAGGTTGATGCAGGTCCATAGTAGGAACCTGTAACAATCGACATTGAGGTATCTTTTTTAGAAGTGATTTGGGTACGAGTTTATGTTTTTTAGATGTATAAATATGAACAGGTAAGTAACTCTCTATTTTATCGTGGGTGAATCGTGGGGCTAGTTTCTGTCGTGCAGCTAATAGATTCTTTACGTAAATTTCTTGGTTAGGGGAATAGTCAACAAGCGGATCTCTGCACCTGTTTATTCGTGACATAATATTGGATCTTTCGTTTTGACAGTGATCATGAACCAAGTTGTATACTATTTTCATTCTGTTTCTATGATCATCTATATACTTTTGCAATAAGGTTTCTTCTGTTTCTATGTGTATTGGATCCCTAGGATCAAAATGTCCATTTAGAAGGTCGTACGGCCGACATTTGGTTAAACTATGGATTGAACTGTTATATGCCAATAGTTCATAGGGTAGTAAATGTTTAGAGTGATCATTTTTATTTAGAATTTTTAATAGTCGCAAGTGTTCTAATATAGTGCTATGGAATCTTTCTATCAGTCCGTTTTCGTTGGGCGCGTGTGCTGCTATTATGTGGTGGTTAATTTTATGTAGTTTCAGAAATTCTCTTACGATTTGGTTATTAAATTCCGTTCCTTGATCCGTTACAAGTGTATGAGGGAAGTTATGATGAGTGCTATGTTGTAATAATGCATTAACTATACTAGATGCTGTACTATCGGATAAAATGTAAGCTTGTGCATATTTTGTGAATGAGTCAATGAGAGTAAGGTATTTCTCTTGCTCGACAGTAAAGGTATCGGCATGCATTATTTCGAAAGGCTTTGTTGCAGGTGGGACTACCTGGAACTGCTGATTGATTGGGCTGCGGTCATACTTTGCGCAACCGCATATTTGACAATTGTTTATGTATTGGGAAATGCTGTGTCGCATTTTTGGCCAATAATACTTATGACATAATGAAGGGTAAGTTTCATTTATCCCACGGTGATTTGTTTTACCTTCGTGGTAGTTTCGGAGAATTGTTTGCTGTTGCTCAATACTCGTAACATTTTCCAACTCAGATTTTACCAAGAAAAGTTTCATTGACGAATTTTTAAACTTGTTTTGAATAATAAGTACAACCTCGTACATTCTGTCAGCTGGTTTAATTAGGATTGCTGTTCGTTGTTTAGAATCGACATGCTTAATTATTGCATTAATAACTTCTTGTTCTAGGTGTTCTTCGGTTATTTCGACGACTGTTTTTATGCGTGAGTCAAATGGTTTCGTGGTTGTGTCTGAGATGCGGGATTTACGGTTTAATATATTAAAAACGATTTGTCTAGGAAATGTATTAAGGGGATCTTCTGAAATTGGGATTTCTAAAATCGGGTTTTCTAAACTTGTATGGTCTGAATCTGTTTGTCTGTCGTCTAGTTTACGAATATCTGGGGTTTCTGTGGGGTTTGCTATGACTGAACTTATTTCATTGTAGATTTCAATACGAGACAATGCGTCTGCGTTTGTGTTACACTTTCCTTTTTTGTATAATTATGACAGTAAAGTCGTATTCAGAGAGTTTTAGACTCCAGCGGGTGAGACGTGAATTAGGTTCTTTAAGGTTAAATATCCATTGTAGGGGTCTGTGATCCGTTACTATTTTAAATTTTCTTCCAAACAAATAAGGGCGAAAGTACTTGGTAGCCCAGACTATCGCAAGTAACTCTTTTTCTATCGTACTGTAGTTTAATTCAGCGTCATTTAACGTGCGTGACGCATACGCAATGGGTTTATCGGATCCTATAGGGCCCTGAGATAAGATCCCGGATATTGCTACGTTAGATGGTTAGTAAAAATTCTTTATTAAAGTCGGGATATTGCAGTATTGGGTCATTTGTTAATAGAGTTTTGCATTTTTCAAAACATTCTAGGTATTTAGAGTCAACATTTATCTTTTTTCCTTTTTTGAGACATTCTGTGAATGGTTTCGTAACTCTGGCGAAATCTGGGATGAATTTTCTGTAATAGCCTAAAAGGCCTAAAAATTGCTTGATTTGTCGATTAGTTCGCGGTAGGGGGTACATTTCTATAGCTTTAACTTTATCAGGATTGGGTTTTACGCCGTCGGGAGTTATGATATGTCCTAGGTACGGGGTTTCTTGTTTTAAAAACTCGGATTTGTCCATTTGTGTTTTAAAATTGGACTCTCGAAGTCTTTGAAAGATTTTCTTTAGATTTATTATGTGTTCTTGTAATGATGTTGAAAATACTAAAATATCGTCTAGATACACTACGCATATTGAATTTTGTAGCCCTTGAAGTACGTTGTCCATGACTCTTTGGAATGTGGATGGTGAATTTTTGAGACCCATGGGCATAGTGGGCATACGCAAAAACTCGTATTTCCCTTGTTCTACGTTAAATCCACTTTTGTGAATGTCCGCTGGGTCCATTTCAACTTGGTAAAAACCGCTTGCTAAGTCTAGTGTGGTAAAATATTGACATTTGCCTAATTTATCTAGTATATCTGAAATGTTGGGTATTGGGTATTTATCGGCAATAGTTTTTTCATTGAGTTTTCTGAAATCTACTACTAGTCTCCATTTTTGTTTCCCGGATGCATCCATTTTATTCGGAACTATCCAAATAGGTGCACTCCATGCGGAGGTCGAAGGCCTTATGATACCCTGTTGCAACAGTTTTTCAATTTGGGACTGTACTTCTTTTCTATGAATATGGGGATATCTATAAGTTTTAGAGTTTACTGGAATTTCATCACTTGTTTTTATGCTATGTTTAATTTTATTGGTAAAGGTAAGAGGTTCGCCTTCTATATAAAATATGTCTGCATATTCGGCACAAAGATTTTGTAAGTTATTTACTTGTTTCCTCTGTGTTTAAGTGCTCTGTACGTAGTTGAGATAAGACATAAGAAATACGATCATATGATGATTCAGAGCGCATGTGTTTTGAATCCGTTTCACATTTAAATATCTCCGCGTGAACGGGTTTGTTCAACGAAAATATTACGTCTCGCGGTAGCGTATTGTTTACTTCCAATATTAGTCCGTGGGCTAGTCGGTCTGAAATTAGAAAACGGTATAATTTGGGGGTACCAAGTGTCCTTTTTACAGTAGTTAGACATGTTCATAAGGATGTTAAAAAAGTATGATAGACATCTCAAAGTGGTAGCTAATAGGCATACGGGCTATTTCAAGATTTCCGTTGTATGACAGGTATGATTAAAATTAGGAGGTACAAATTTTCCTTTTCACGGCTGTTTTTATAAGCTTACCTAAGCTTATAAAAACGTCAAAAATGCAAGATTGCCATTTATAAGTGCTACCTAACAAAAATGGGGGCCAATCAAAGATGGTGGATCTCAAGTTTTACAAAATCAAGTATATCTCGAGAATTATTAAATGTATCTAATTACTCTCTTAAACAAAATTAAAGGCATATCTGTAAGCTTCATATTTTGCATATACGCCATATTGCTAAAACCAACCAATAATTAATTATGACCAATACGAAGAAAATTTCGTGATTTTAATTTTTTTGTGTCGTGTTTTTACATAGTAGTCATGACGCTAGCAAAATTAAATACTTTTTTAAAGATAGTGAATTTAATAAGCTTTCATTTTATGTGTAACTTTAATTTTAACCATACCTGTCATACAACGGAAATCTTGAAATAGCCCGTATGCCTATTAGCTACCACTTTGAGATGTCTATCATACTTTTTTAACATCCTTATGGATATGTCTAACTACTGTAAAAAGGACACTTGGTACCCCCAAATTATACCGTTTTCTAATTTCAGGCCGACTAGCCCACGGACTATATGCACGTGTTATCTTTCGCGGAACTGATGCAACTTGTTATTGTGCAGTTACAATGGATTTGTTGTTTGATTAAAATATTACCATCTGGAATGTTTACAGGGGCATGGATAAGCATCGAAGAATTTGATGGAACAATTGTTTCGAATAGATTACTATTTTCCGATGTATATATTTGAATTGGGTTAACCGAGTTTGGAGTTATGAACTCGTGGGTGCTATATTTAATGTCAGCCTGCCACTTTTCAAATAGGTCATTTCCAAGCAAGCCATCAAAATAGTAGTGAAATTTGTAGACAAAAAACTTATGTGTTTCATGACTATTAAATTCCGGAAAAACTGGAATTGTAATAGAATGAGAATTTTTCGTAGTTGCGTGGATATTTTTTACAATGAATGGATCATATGCCAACTGATAGTTTGAATAATATTTACGTACGACTTCGGGGCTCAAAAATGACTTATTTGCACCAGTATCTAATAGTAGTTTTAGTCGTGGTTTACTTATTTGTATGTATGGTAATCGTTTTTGATTATGCAGGTTAATTTCTATCTTTGTGTAGTTTTCTTCGAGGTCTGCGGAAAAATTGAATTTTTGGGGGTTTCTACCGGCTCGGGGGTGATGTGATTTTCCAAGGGAGATGCTGATGGGTTACTTGCTAAAAAGCTCGTTTCTGAATCTGGTTGTTCGACATGATAATATTCATATATATCGTGGCTATCGTAACAGTCACAGTTGTTAAAACAGTAATTCTGATAGTCGTCCGCGTATTCATAAGGGGATTGATAGAAATTCTCATGATCATAACTAGTAGCGTTTAAATTCACGTCCAAGTTGTTGTTTTGGTTATTGCCGCGAGGCAGGGTTCTAGCAACTGCGGTGCTTATGGCGCTCATGGGTTGATGGTGGTTATTGCTCTGGGTTCTGGGTTGGATTCTAAATCCAGTGGACATGTTTGACCTTGGGAGGGCTCTAAGCATTTGCTGAGTACGGGAGGGTCCTTGTTGGAAATTATTGGGACGCTGGGCCCATGGTAGCCGTGACGACTGTTGATTTGGAGGTTGGTTGTTCATGTTCGTTGGATTTTGTCTGGACATGCCTGGAGTATTAGCTATATTCTCACTCTGTCGTGTTTGTGGGGGTATATAGGACGATACAAAGCTACTAGGGGTGGGGAAACTAGGGTTGTTGGAAATTAGTTTGTGTTTTGTCAGTCAAAAATTTATTATTACGGTTTTGCGGATAAATGGTGTTACTTTCTTCGTGTACATATCGTCCATTAAATACAAAAGCCGATACAAAAGTATATCTTTCAATATTTAATTGCAGAAATAATAAGTCTTTCCTAAAAATCTACTTATGATTAGTAATAATGTAACAATTTTTTTTTCTAGACTACATGACAGTTTAGTGCTAGTACTTGGGTACTACCAATGCAGTAAAGCAATAGGCATGATGACTGTCAAGTCCACAGATAGCTAACGGAGGCATGGAACAACATGAACATGCAACATCGATGCCGGAACGAGATCACGGTGTTCTATTCGCGACTAAACCGAATCAACTCAACGACTGCGCCAATTATATAGATATAGGGCATAATTATATAGATAGTGGCAGCAGCGGAGGTAAATGATTAGAAGTCTGTACTACAGAATTAGAGTTTAATCGGTGCAAATTTACAATATAAGTAACTTAACTAAGTGACCTAATCGATTTAGGATTAAAGATTGGCTGCGCGGGAGGCGGCGATCTGCTTTTATTGATTTGTATTGCACAATCATTGATACGCGGCGGTGTATCGATCGATCTACGTAGCTGTGACGTGGTGTGACGTAGTCGCAGTGATTATGTTGCGCGAGGATGTATGTATGGCGTGACGTCATTTCTGACACACCCGTTGAGAAACTCGGTTTAGGTCATCGAGCATTTTGCTGAGTTCCTCCATCGACTCTGCCATGACTACGATATCGTCGGCAAACCGAAGATGAGTGATTTTTCGCCGTTCGCATTGATGCCAAGTCCTTGCCATTCCAGAAGCTTAAAGGCATCTTCCATTGCGGCAGTAAACAGTTTCGGAGATATAACATCTCCCTACCTTACGCCTCTTCGCAACGGAATAGCCTTCGTAGTCTGCTCCTGTACTCGGACCGACATTGTGGCGTTGCTATACAATTACTCAATAATTCCTTTTGCCAATTTTTACTAACTTTCTGTTTCTCCGTTGTAAGACTAACTTCTAGGAAGATTGTTATAATTTTATCTCTCATTTTGCAGGATCATCCCCAACTACTGGGTTGCTACTGCAGTACTGTCTACAAATATGAGATCCTCGCCGGTTGCGCGGTTCTGACCACACGGCACGTTCTGACTACGGCTACGTCCACGGAACTCGTCCTTAAAGAATATCCGGTATCACATTATCAGCCTTTCTCAATCCACTGTGTACATAGGCCTTTCCTATGGATACAAGCCCATTGCCCAACAAATGCCCATAATCGCCACGCTGGGCATGCGGATTGGCGATCACAGTAGCGTGTTCAATATGATGAGTGATGACATTGATGACGCTGCTGCCCATCATCAATCTTGTATCATCGAATGTTCAGGGACACTTCAATCCCTTCGTACAGTCTGGCAAAAAAGAGTAGAAATTAAAAAGTGGCAACATTGTAGTGTCGTCCCGTTTTCTCACGCATATTGATTTGAAAGGGACGACTAAGTAAGTAAGTAACTTTATTTGTATAACACAGGTAGTACAAAGGATGACACTATACAATAGGAGCTCTGTGATATGCCTATTGGCGTACAAATTATAGACATAAAGTAACACTTAATAATACAGACTGTACATTTGAAACACAATTAAATTGAATTGCCACAAAAATACATTAAAATAATAAGGAACCAATAATAATCATGCCACAATCATAAGCTAATTTTTAAGAATTTAGTCAAAAGAATACATTTACAATCAAATAATTAAAAA
The DNA here is from genome assembly GCA_025490895.1 of Thaumatotibia leucotreta. Lineage (NCBI taxonomy): Eukaryota > Metazoa > Arthropoda > Insecta > Lepidoptera > Tortricidae > Thaumatotibia > Thaumatotibia leucotreta. The sequence goes on from JALPQI010000380.1 coordinate 298,920, forward strand.
TAAAAAGAATATACAATGTCACACTAATATTACTGTTTATTTATTTCATTGAAAAAATCATTAAGTGAGAAGTAGCATTTATTAATAAGATAAGATTTTAAGTGTTTCTTAAATTGGAAATTATTTTTGATTTTTATGTGGTCCGGAATTTTATTATATATTTTAGGAGCCATCCCCAAAATACTTTTACCCAGTAAGGCAGTGTTATGCCGGGATTTCCCAATTTTGTGTTGGTACTGAGAACGTGTGGGCAGTGTGCGTTGTTCAAACAACATTTGAAATAATTGAGGGTTCGCTTTAATAAAGCTTGCTACTTCATAAATATACAGGGCTGGAAAAGTCAAAATGTTTAAATCTTTGAAATACGGGGCGCAGTCTTCTCGCCAGCCGATTCCACAAATGGCCCGTATGCATCTTCTTTGAGCTTTGAAAACAGCTTCTCTTTCGGATGAGTTCCCCCAAAAGATAACCCCATATCTCAATACAGAGGCATGATACGCCGTTAGTACTGCATTTTTGTCCACTACCTTGGCAAGGTTCCTCAGCGCAAATGCTGATGTGTTTACTTTATTGCAGATATATTCTATATGGTCCTTCCATGTAAGTTTATCATCAATTATAAGTCCTAAAAATTTTGTTGTGTCTACTTTTTCTATTGTTATGCCGTTATGCTGAATATTTAGGTCCATTACTTTTTTCCGTTGGTGAAAATGCATTATATTGGTTTTACTTAAATTAATTATCAAATTATTATTACTAAGCCATATTATCATTTCATTTACTACTAAGTTTATGTCATATTCATAATCAATGTCATTATTAAAACTTATTATTGAGGTACTGTTGTCGGCAAACATTATCATTGGACGGTGGACATTGCTTGGTAAATCATTGATATATATTAAGAAAAGGAGGGGGCCAAGCACACTCCCCTGTGGTACTCCATATTGCATAATTTGTTCCTTTGAACGATATGATTGTTCAAATTTAGTTTTTGTAGAGATTCTTGATATTTCAGTATACTGTGCACGATTATTTAGATATGATTTTATGAGGTCCAAAACATTACTTCTTATTCCGTATCTATATAATTTGTGAAGTAGCAACTCATGATCAACGTAATCAAACGCTTTAGTCATGTCTGCAAACACCGCACAAACTGGCGTTTTTTTTTATCTACGTTTTCAGTAACAGTTTTGACTAGATCGTAGATTGCCATATTAATGGTAGTATTTTTCCGGAACCCTTTCTGCTCTTTACACAAAATATTGTTCTTTTCTAGGAAATTATAAATCTTCTGATACATTACTTTTTCAAAGATTTTAGCAAACACAGGTATAAGAGCTATGGGCCTGTAATTTTGTGGATCTTCCTTATCGCCCTTTTTAAACAGAGGTTTAATCACGGTTTTTTTCAACCCATCTGGGTATATACCTGTACTTATAGATAAATTTATTATATAACTTAAATGAACACTCAAGATATCCCTAACACATTTTATGACACGGGTATTTATGTTATCATAGCATTCATAGCCCACGCTTTGAGTATTCTTTAAGGAACGTATAATTACATCTATGTCGTGGGGTGTCGTTGGAGTCATAAACATCGATCCTGAATTGAAATTTAGTTTCGCTTGCACTAAACTAGTCGGAGTTATTGTATTAGGCCTATGTACAAAGTAATCATTAAACGAATTTGCTATTGCAATGGGATCAGTGAGAACTTCATTACCCTGTTTAAATTTTGAAATAATGTCTTTAGGCACACTCATCTTACAACTATTTATAATTTGCCATACAGTTTTAGACTTATTATCAGATACATTGATTTTATGGTTATTCTGTGCCTTTTTAGTTAACCTGATTATTTTCCTAAACAATCGTGTGTAGTTTTTTAAAAGGTCTTTATTAGTAGCTGTAGGCGAACGTCTATATTGCCAGAGCAGGCGTCTCTGTTTTTTGCTACAGAGCTTAATGCCACGTGAAATCCATTTAATTTTTTTATTTGTTTTTATTGTAACTATTTTTTTAGGAAAACAAAGATCATAGAACAATCGGAATGTTTCTAAAAAATACTCGTAAGCTTCATTTGGATGACTCGTGCTATACATATCAGAAAAAGATAAGCATGATAAATAGCTTCTAAAGGGTTTAGCAGCCTTACCGAACAAGAGGTGCCTTTCCCCACGGATGAGGTCAATATTTTAGGTGGTGTACTAGCAGGACCTAAGAATACTCCATGCTTAATATCAGCTCTAGATCTTCTTTTGTTTCAGAGTTATTCAAGATAATGTAAAATATACAGGGTGCCGTTGAAAGTGGCATATTTCGTAAACTGTTCAAGTTAGATCAACCAAACAAAATTGTGTTTGATAACAATAAAATAAACTACAAAACGCATATTTTTAACCTGCATCTTGTCCTTATTTTTCATAATAAAAAAAGGTTTCTTGTTTTTTTTTTCCATATTTTTTCTAACAGGCACTTTTATCACTTGAGCAGTGTGATCCGATAGCCCAAGGTCAAGAACGTATTTTTTAGGATTATGTTTAAAACTATGTGCAAAGTTATCTAGACAGGAATTACTTGCTAACCTTGTTGGCTGTTTAATTTCTAATTTTAAATTATAACTCTGTAGAAATGATTCAAATTCAAATGTAACATTATTTTTACGTAATGTGTCAATATTAAAATCCCCACAAATTATTATATTCTTATCTAAGGTATTGTATATTCTATGTAATATAATGTCAAGTTTTTCATAAAAGGTATTTAAATTATTTCTCTTTGGTATTCTATAAACACAAACTATTACAATTTTATGCTGAGGTAATTCAATAGCACAACACTCAAAAGTTTCAGTTATTGAAAGTCTTTCAATGTCTTGTAGCACTTTATATTGAATACGCTCCAATTTCACCACGCTGACAAGTGTGACAATTGTATCAAAATTTGACATATGTAGAATTATCGGTTTCACCACGATGACAGGTGCGACAATTGTAAAATACAATTGTAGAACACAATTGTCACGAGTAAACAGAGGGAAAAATGTATCAAATATATATTATTATTACATTTATACTCAAACATCAATCAATTTTATTTCCACCTCAGCGGCTCGAGCATGGCATAGCGGTTTTGCTACTTGAGACTAGTGAGCAATATGCAATTTTGCTGCGAGAGTGAGAAAAATTAACTTTTTATATTTCCGTAACGTTGCTTAGTCGCAGGTCATATTTTCATACTGCGGGGTGAATTACGAACTTTGAACATCGAAACATCATTCATTACATCCGTCACTTTCATTCCGTTGCTGAAAAAAGAGATAGATATTAAATATATCGATTCGTAGTCGAATGACGAAATCTTCGTAGTAGGCCCCCATTTTTTTTTTAATTTTATTTCTTGTGGACAGGCAAAAGCACTAGGGCATACTGCCTAGTAGGCGGCCAAAAAGCGGGTATGAAAAATATCGTTCGGATACGAAATAAAATTGGAGCTCGTGTTTATCTATTTATCGTATGGCATAAGTACATTGTTCTGTACTTAAATTTTTAAATTACTTAATTTGAGATAAGCAACAGCATCCGTCGAAAGAGTTAAACTTGTATTAGTACATTTCGATGCTAGTACGGAAGGTAGGTATGTCATTATTTCACGAGTCCCGAGATATCCACGACCCAAAGGCGAGTGGCAAGACTTGGGACGAGTGAAGAATAACATTTCCGCGTTGCAAAAAATTAAAAGATGATCAACAATTTAAACAAAATACTTAGTTATGAGTTGTAACTTTGACAATGAACATTTTGACGGACAAAAGGTGTTTTTCTAGCTTGCATTCATAATTTAAGGGGTAATAGATTTTCCTATTCAACCAACTCAAATGTTTTTATTTGAAAATACATAATTTATAAGTAAAAAGCAAGTTAAATGTATAAATCTTCACTTTTAATAACTTTCGTAACACCATGTTCGATTATCTGTGTATATAAATATTTAAATCGTAGAAAACAAAAATAAATTGTTGCTTTTAGGTAGGTACTTAATAAACACGCTTGCATTTAAGAAAAACGCCTCTAGTTTGACAGGCAATTCGAGAGTTTTTCAATGTTCAATATAAAAATAACATTATTTTTTATTATTTTTTGCATTAGTAGTAGGTTTTTAGTTTTAATTCATCTTGGTAAAGAAAAGTAAAAGCACTAGTGCGCAAAAACGAACTTTGCGCACGCAAAACAGCCAAAAAAGAGCAATTTTGGAGCAACTGTATTGAAAAATAATATTAAACCCAAAAACTAATATAAATCGAATATTACATATTTTAATCATTATGAGTATTTCATTATTCTTAATACAATGAATGAAGACAGCCATGATTCGTCGCGATTTTTATTACTATAATTTGTTTTTTTTATTGATAACGAATATTTAAGCCAAAATTAATTATTTCCTTATATCTTCTTCTCATTTGTGCGAATTCATCAAGCTCACTCTATCACTACCAGCGTCACTACTACTTGCATGGAAAGCCATTTTGAATTAGGTACGTACACGTGTATCATCAACAACGAAAAATTACTTACAATTGTCACGCAAATCCGACACATCTTTAATCACATGTCAAGATTCACCGACAATTCTACAAATATGTCGACTAAAAATAATAATTCTTGTTTCACAACATAATTGTAATACATACAATTGTACCAAAATGCCTATCATGTTTGTAGGCATTTCTATAGAAAATATTTCTTAAAATTGTAATATGTCACCTGTTGCTTGACAATTGTAGCTCTACATATGTAACTTACAATTGTAGCCGTGGTGAAATTGGGGCCTGAACGCACAAGGATACAAGAGCCGCCACGTTTATTCTTGGTTCTCGCAAAACAGGCTGCAAGCTGATAGTTCGGTACTGCTAAAAGTTCTTCGTGTCCAGCCATTACAAAGTGCTCTGTTATGCATAAGACGTCTATGTTAATTTGTCGTGATTTCAGGTCATTGATGTGAACAGTGAGTGAATCCGTTTTGTTTATTAGACCGGCAATGTTTTGATGCATTATGTGAAGGGAGTTATATACGAAAAAAATCAGCATCATCGTTACTTACATCCCTTATTAGATGTTCATCGTGTTCAATTTCGTTACATGGTCTATTCCCATGACATTGGTGTATAAGTAGTATTGCCTTATGTATATTCATGAATTTGTTTGCTATTCCACGATTGTTTATTTCCCCAGAACGTCTGTGGAACATATCATAGTCATATGACAAATCTCGGTTAGAGTCTAGTAGATATGCGTATTGATGCGATTCTATGTCGAGATGTAGCAAGTTGTTAAACGTCTCAACCCTCCAGTTAAATATGCTACTATTTTCGTCATACTTATAAGTTGGTGTGCAAAGAATTACGTTAGTATTTTGTATATTTTTTAACTGTTCCCTGATACTTAGAATCAAATTATAGTAATTATTAGTTGCTTCAAAGTTTTTCTCGCCAAGTAATACAACACAATAGTCACTTAATGTCAGATCCTTTGTTTTTAAGTGTATGCCTTCAAGCAGCTGTGAGGTACTAGCATTTGGTAATTTGAAGTGGATAATTTGTGAGTTACTCTGTAGTTTACTGTTCGCAATACCAATAATTTTGTTCCGTTTGTTTGAGCTTATGATAACAATTTTTTTTACTGAATTGTTAATTTCCTGTACCAGATGCTCATATTCCATTTTATTGGAAGATTGTTCTATTAACGTAGATCTTTGCTCATCCTCCTCCGTATCTGATTGCTTCGAGCTTGATGCAAGTTCATGTTCGGAAAAAGGTGTACTACGTGGTAGTGATGGGTCTCCTCTCGGTGGTGTATGCATAATTGAGCTCTTGCGTTTTTCTTTTAGCATTTTCCGTTTATTTTTCTTAACGGACAAAGTTTTATTTAGGGTGTCATTGCTCAGTAGCTTCTTGTAGGAGTCTTTTTTTTTCGTGCAACTGTCAACCGTTCTTTTTAAGTCACACACTTCTGAATTTAACCGTGTGATTTCATCATGCGCACTCTGTAGTTGTACTTTTAGTTGTTCTAATTCCTCTCTCAATTGTTGTCTCCGAGTTGTCGAGAGAAGACATGTTTGGGAGGCTATTGGTTGATGGCGGGCTACAGTATTTCCATGTATTATTATCATCGGTTGCGTCAAAGATGGATGTATTCTGCGCGCTGTGAACTGCCAGTGAATCATCTTCTAATAGTTTAGCAGAGACCGCTTTGTATCGTCGAGTACATAGTGGAGCCTTAATGCGATGATTAAAACCCAAAATATCGATTATTTAAACATTTAATTGCAGACAAACGTCTTACAAGGTGAGTGTATAAAAGTGAAGAAAAAAACGGGTAGGTATACAACACTATCAATAGCGAGGCGCTATAGCGCCTGATAGAATTGCACAGCAACAAATCACTCGCGGACGACACTATCAAGTTCAGGGGCTGAACATCTTCCCGCCTCGTTAAAAGCAGCAGCTTTCAAAGCTTAAAATCCTCGGCAGAGGGTAAAGGGCAGAGGCGCACGAGTGGGCGTCGTACGCATCCTCTGGTAGAGGTCACGTCTGCAACCCTGGCAACTCCGTCGGCTCCCGGGAACAAGCGCGCCACCCTTCCAAGACGCCAGCATAGAGGAGGCACATGGTCTTCGTGGAGTAATACTAAGTCACCAATGTTGAGCTTAGCGGTGTTCGTTTTCCATTTGGTTCTTTCTTGTAATTCTGATATGTACTCTCGTTGCCATCTTTGCCAAAAGTGCTGGCGTATTTTTTCTATTCTAGCGTAACGTTGAAGAGACATCTCCTTATGACTGTCCAGTGCAGGTGACGGTAGTGCAGTGAGTGGTCTTCCAATTAAGAAGTGCCCTGGAGAGAGGGAAAGGAGATCGTCAGGAGACGTAGACATTGGGCACAAGGGACGGCTGTTTAGAATAGCTTCCAGTTGCGCAAATAGGGTGGTGATTTCTTCAAATGTTAAATGGCTATTGCCTATTACTCGTTTAATATGGTGCTTTGCGGACTTTACTCCGGCCTCCCAGATACCGCCGAAGTGAGGTGCGTAAGATGGAGAAAACATAAATTTAATATGCTCTTGACTTGCAAAGTCAATTAGAGGTTCCTGATTGACCTTAATGAATTGCCCTAATTCTTTAGCCGCGGCGACGAAATTTCGGCCATTGTCACAGAATATTTCCACAGGCTTGCCTCTTCGAGCTATGAATCTCCTAAGGGTCATAATGAAAGCGTTTTTAGTTAAATCGCTAACCGCTTCTAAATGTAAACCTTTGTAGCGTAAACACACAAATAAACATAAATAACATTTGATCAATTTAGCACCTCGACCTTTTCTACTTAAAATATAAAAAGGCCCCGCGAAATCTAAACCTACCGAAATGAATGGAAAATCTGGATTAATCCTCTGAGGTGGTAGATTACCCATTTTTGGAGTAAGAGTTTCTCCACGAGCACGCCTGCATCGCATGCAGTTATTTACAGTGCGCTGAGCAAGGCGTCTTCCATTGATCGGCCATACGGTTTCCTCAACAATAGATAATAATAATTGAGGAGGCGCGTGCATATTTTTTATATGCACATGGGTAAATATAAGTCTAGTTAGCCGATGACTCGCGTGCAGTAAGATCGGGTGCTTCTTTTCGTATGAATAATTAGACGCATCGATTCGACCGCCAACCCTAAGCACCTTGCTTTCGTCCAAAAAAGGTGAAAGCTTTAAAACTTTAGATTTAGAGCTTAAAGTTTTTGATTTAGTAAGTAACTCGTACTCATCGTGAAATGATTGTTTTTGAGCAACTAAACAAATGAAGCTGAACGACTCAGCCAACTCGTCCACGGTTAAAACTCCAACTCGTTTATTTTTAGGATTTTTTAAATTAAATACAAATCTCTTTACATATGCAAATGTTCTTTGCAATTTATTTAGCGTTGAGTAGTTTTCGTAATTCACAAATGGGGTTGACACGTTAGCAAGATTCGAAATAGTTTCACGCAAGTCATTCATCTTAAAAATATTTAAATTAGGCCATTTACTTTCATCTTCGGTTAAAAATGTGGGTCCGTACCTCCACAGGTCCAGCTTCGGAAGCTGGCAGGCATCCACGCCCCGCGAAATTAAGTCAGCTGGATTTGCTGAGGTAGGTACGTACCTCCAAGATGATTGTTTAGTTTTTTCTACAATTTCATTTACGCGATTGGCTACATATACTTTTAATTTGCCGGTTTTGTTATGCACCCAGCTTAACGCTATAGTTGAGTCGCTCCAGTGGAACACGCGATCAGGTTTACATCTCAGAGAGTCTAGGACCGCCCTGCTGAGCCTTGCAGCCAGCAACGCAGCGGCCAGCTCTAACCGTGGCATTGTCGTGGGTTTCACTGGAGCTACTTTTGATTTTGAGCACAGTAGCCTCACAGTCACGTCACCGTTTTCAGCTACAGATTTCATATAAACGCAAGCGCCAAGGGCGTACTGTGCTGCGTCACTGAAAACGTGCATTTTTGTAAATGTTGGTGAATCGCATAAAACACGCCTGTCTATATTTAAATTCTGAATATATGGTAAATTTTAGACAAATTTCTCCCACTCCTTTCTAATATGATCAGGAACTGGGAGGTCCCAATCGATTTCTAGCTTCCATAATTTTTGTAGAAGAATTTTGGGCTTTATTATACATAAACTAAGACAGCCAAGTGGGTCAAAAATTTTAAATGAATTAGACATAATGCTTCTCTTAGTAATGCTATCACTTGGAATAGGATCTTTCACTGGAAAATGTAACGTATCACTAGCCGGGCTCCATCCTAAACCAAGAGTGCTAGCTGATTCACTGATTATCAGATTTTCTTGAGTATTTATTTTAGAATCTTCAAATAGTGTTGGTAAGTTACTTTTGTATTTTCTTAAATTGAAACATGCTGTCTTTAATGCCTGCGAGACTGAACTTTGTATATACTTTAATTCGTCTTTACTATTGCATCCCGTGATCAGGTCATCAACATAGAAATCTTTTTGAATTACAGTTTTGATGAGCTGATCATGCTGCTCCTCTCCGACTTCAAATAAACATTGCGTGCTCAAATAACTCGCACTTCCTGTACCGTAAGTAAGAGTATTCAATCGCAGCGTTTTAAGCGGCCTAGACTCATCTTCTCTCCATAATATTAGCTGCAAATTTCGGTCCTCGTCGTGAACTTCAACCTGTCGGTACATTTTCTCGATATCGCCAGAGAGAATGTACTTGTACTGACGCGCTCTTACAAGAATGGAGAAAAGAGAGTCCTGGACGGTGGGACCTACCTTAAGAATGTCGTTAAGTGATTTTCCAGAAGAGGAAGCAGCAGACGCGTCAAAAACAACACGAATAGCTGTGGATTCACTATTTTTGAAAATAGCATGATGACATAAGAAATAACTTGGATGCGGCTTCGGCAAAACAGATTCTGACAGATGGCCTAAGTCCGCATATTCATTTATAAAGTTAGTGTATTCGGATTTCAAGGTCGGATTTCGATGTCATGCTCCACAGCAGCGCCACCATAGCTTTTTTGAATATGAGTATATAGGAAAATATCTACATAATGTCTATAAAATTCTAGACTAGTTAAAAAAATATCTATATCACTAGATTTATCGTGAGCTTCATTTCATTGTGGCGCTGCTGTAGAGCATATTTCACGGCAGCGCCACCATCAAATGTCTATAACTGTTTATCGTACAGGCACATATATGGCATCAAATAATTCTATAACAATTCTTTACCGACCTAGCATATGAAATTCCTCATTATATTTTGAATATACGGACATATATCCCTCAAACCTATTGAGAAAAATATTTTTTTAGCGCCTGACCTAAAAATCAAGGCAATGACGCAAAAACTGTAGAAATACTTACATTCATACAGGTGGTTGTTTACTTACGTACGTTATGCGTACCCTTTAGTGTTAGAATTAGAATGTTAGATGTATATTTTTCCTTGTTTACTTCATTTTAATGTATAGGCTTATATTTCATATTATTACACAATTTACATATACTTATTAGTACACCTACATCATAAGTTTACACCATTCAAAGCCATTTTTTAAACTTAGTTGGAGGGTAGTTATTTATTACGAAGAATAAATATAGACATAAACATCAGGTGCTAAAAAGTATTTAAATTATTTACAACTTCGTATCATCGCTAGCGTATTCACTGCTCGCTTCATTTAATAGGACTATTAAATATACTACTACTCTCCATACAAGTTTGGCATTTAATCCGCAACATATCCAACGGTATTTTTACCATAAAGCCTGTTTGAATGTAAGTATTTCTACACTTTTTGCGTCATTGCCTTGATTTTTAGTTCAGGCGCTAAAAACAAATATTTTTCTCAATAGGTTTGAGGGATATGTCCGTATATTCAAAATATAATGAGGAATTCCATATGCTAGGTCGGTATAGAATTGTTGTAGAATTATTTGATGCCATATATGTGCCTGTACGATAAACAGTTATAGACATTTGATGGTGGCGCTGCCGTGAAGTATGCTCTACAGCAGCGCCACAATGAAATGAAGCTCACGATAAATCTAGTGATATAGATATTTTTTTAACTAGTCTAGAATTTTATAGACATTATGTAGATATTTTCTTATATACTCATATTCAAAAAAGCTATGGTGGCGCTGCTGTGGAGCATGACATGGATTTCGCTTGAATTTTCGTTCCAAATTAAAAAATCTTTTTTTAGCTAAATTGTAAGAATCCCCTAGGCTTTCAGGCGATTCAGTTAGCGGTAGCTTAACACAAAATCTACCAGTGTCTAATCTTAATGTGTTAGCAATGAAGTGGTTTTCACATTCTTGATCATTTTGATTTAAAATATTTTTGTTAGGGACCTCTTCGGTCTCCCAGAATTTAGTTAGCATATTTTCGACATTTTGTTGCGATTTAGTAAGTATTACGTGATTACAGTTTATTTTATTTTTATTTAAATTATCACGATTTTTTATATTTGGGTGCATTGGCCCGGTTATTATCCAACCCAATTTAGTTTTACGCAATTTAGGAAGTGAGGGCCCCAAGTAGTGCTCTTCGCTATCAATGAGGTCCCAAAATAAGTCCGCTCCGATTAATAAAATTCGGATCAGCTAATTTGATATGATTAGGTATCTGTAGACTTTGGACATCTACTGGATAGTTAGGGATGTTGCCTGTTACGTCCTTTAACACAAAGCATGATAAAGCAACTTTAAATGACTCATTTAATGAGCTAATTTGAGCATTACATCTTTCTACAATGTTGTTTGCACATAATATATTACCGATTCCTATGACATTTAGACTGTCTATAGGACTTGATTCTAGGGACAATTTATCTTTTAGCGATTTTGTTATAAAGGAAGACTCGCTACCGTTATCTAGAAAGGCGCGCACCGTTTCCTTTTGATTCGTTTTAGGATTAAACACTTCAATAAGCGCTGTTGACAAAATTCCTCGCTTAATGTCAAAGTTTGGAGATTTAACCGTGAGCGATGCTTGACTGAACGTAGCTGCATTATTTATAATACACGTACTAGGCTCGTGAAGCAAGCTGTTGTGTTTTTGTTTGCATTCCCGACAAGGTCCGCCACGACACTCGCTGGCGGGGTGACCCTGTCGAAGACAATTAGCACATAACTTATAGTTAGCGACATCGGCTAATTTTTCTTTTATGCCTTTAGCGGCAAAAATAGGACAATCATGTATTCTGTGGTTATCACTACATATTATACATACGGCCGTGCCAGGTGTATAGCGTTTTTGATTAGCAATCGGCTTATTTTGATTGACAGCGGCAAACGACTTAACATGAAAGTTTCGCTCTTGTTTATTGTTATTGTGAGAGTAGGTATTAGTTTGGTGGTTAGGTGCTGGCGGGCTTGGTCGTGACGTAGAAGTTGAGAATTTAGTATTACCGGTTTCATATTTATTACGATTTAATGCCTCAAGAACGTCTGCACGATCAACCAAAAATTTGTTAAATTGATCCAAAGTCGGTACGTCGTCAAGTGTGTTACGGTATTCTTCCCATTTCGTAAGAGTGCGGTTGTCTAATTTAGACGACAACATAAATATAATTAACATATCCCACTTGTCAGTCGGCTGGCCTAAATTCGACAATGCTCTCAAATTTTTAGTGACATGGTCAACTAAGAACCGGAGTGCCTTTTCAGACTCGCGTGGCGGCGCTTGTATGCTAAACAATGAGCTTAAATGGTGATTTACTAATAATCTCTTATTGTTATAGCGCTCGCCGAGCAATTTCCAAGCTTCTTCGTAATTAGCCGACGACACTTCTAAATTAGCAATAATCCTGGCCGCTTCGCCTTCCAAATAGGATATGAGGTAGTGAAATTTATGTATAGGCTTTATACGATAATTTTTGTGAATAAGGTTTTCGAACGTGTCACGAAACTCAAGCCAGCGGAAATAGGCACCGTCGAATTTAGATATTTGTATTTGCGGCAATTTGAAACCCTGATCCTGATGGTCGTGAGAACATTGAGCAACTACAGGTACAGCGGCAGAATTACGTCTTTCGATTTCCACCGTACTGTATTTTTCGATTAATGTTTTTGCTGTTGCAATATTAGTAATAATATTTTGCTCAATTCTCTCGCGTTCATCAAGCTCAATTGATAACTGGTCAGAATTCAGGACCTCAATTTCACTTTGCAAAGTCTCGAACTTAGATGACAAATTCTCAAGCTTGCTAACCTTAAGGCTTAGCTCAGCCGATTCAATAACAGAAATATCTGCTTTAGCGTTTAACGCGTTTAAATTTTTTTTTTTTTTTTCACATAGCCATTCCCTTTTTGGCTAATAGCTAATAGCTTTATTGGATAATAAATTACGCTAAAAACCATTAAATTAATTAAAAAATACCTAAATAATACAAAATCTAACGCATTTATAAAAATAAAACACTTAAACCTATGAAATATAAGGATAATATAAAACTAATTAAATATAGTGAATAAAACTATCTAACTTAAATTATTCGAAAAGTCCGCCACGAGTTGTACCTGGAGCGAAGGTACCCATCACACTAGCAGCGTTACCACGTTGAATGGCGATGGATAACCTTTGCACCAGGTACACCCCCGCGCGGGCGTCAGATCCCCTCTCCCATATACGACGTCCAACTTCTCGGATGAACGAAATTGCTTCAGATCCCCAGCATCCAGTTGTTTCAAATGAAAGAGGCACGAAAAAGTAACTATTGCACAATGTCATATATTTTTGTCGCTTTTTGAACGCGGCAAGCTCGGCAGCGGCACCAGCGGTTCGCACTGTTCTGCTTAGATGTGACGCAGCAAAAGTGCTCACACACGTGGCGTCCCAAAGCAGACATTGTCCCCTCTGCCACGGTACTAAAGTTAGTCCGTCAGGGCGTTTACCATCGGTGCGACAGAGACCTGGAGGCTCTAGGACACACGGGATATTGGCGGAGATTAGGGCCCTCCGGACGATATCATTTAGAGCGTGATGCCGACTAAATCTTCCTGAACAGCGACAGCAACTCAGTGCGTGATGGCCATTCGCTTCCACCATGGACCCGCAGATGCATTGGTGGGGTATACAAACATCGCAGCCCAGGCGGAAAGCTACGGCCACACGCATTGAGTCACTGTCGAGTAGTGTTCCTAGGTGAGGTGCGGGCAAAGCCTGCAACCACGCTCCGGCTTCTGGTCTTGATACCGCCTTGAGTCTAGCTAAATCTACACCCGCGGCAGCGGCAATGAGACGATCCAGTTCTCTCTTGGCACCAATGTCATCCCAGGCTCTTTGAACCTGCGGATCCTCAGGTATGGCGGCAACCGGGTATCGTTGTGTCCATTTGGTCATTGCATCAGCCAAAAAGGGAATGGCTACAGTGCCATCGTGAGAATGTAAAATTTTAGAGACCAGGCTACCGACGCCATGTCCCGATGCGAGAAATGCAGGCAGTCCCACGTCCCCTGCTCGCCGTAAACCTAAGCCTCCATGTCGTATGGGCAAAGAAGCTTGACTCCAGTGATCATCAGAAAGTGATACATTCAGAATAATTTCTGCGGTGTCCTTTAAAGCATTGTCAAAAGAAGATACTTCAGCCGGAAATAACCATGTTGGGGTAGTTCTTAAGAGATACATTATTTTTGGGACCGCAAAGCACATTCTTAGTAGGACCAGGGCGACATGGGCGCCGATATTATTAAGACGCTCTTGGACTAACAAAATGAGCCGCCTCCTTGTCTCCATAGCCTCTGGAATAGCCTCTGTGAATATCGGAGAGCCCAAAAGGTAAAACGTGCTGCGTGACAATTCTCTGAGGCCAGGGAGGATGGATGTGAAAGACGCTAACAGTGATGAGGAAGCGGGTCCACAGCAGAACAATTCGCATTTCGACGCATTTACTTCCAGTCCCAACTCTTTAAGACGAGGAAGAAGTAGGGCCAAATCTTGCTTTACAATGTCTGGCTTGCCACCCAAAGTTCCGTCGTCAAGGTACCAAGCATTAAGAGGTGACCTTAAAGATTGTATGGCCTTATGAATGGCAAGACTAAAAATAAGCGGCCCCAGTGGATCTCCCTGCTGCGCCCCCACCTGAGAAACTATCAGGGAATTATTGTAAAATAGGTTGGATGGAGAGTGGTAAACTTGATAAAGGAAGGGATATAATATAGGTATCTGATCTTCCACTTCACTCAAAATTACATCTCTTTCAACTGAATTAAAAGCATTTTTGAGGTCTAATTTAATGATGACGCAATCGGTGTTATTAGGCTCTACTGCAAAAGTACGTGTGGCGTGAATGGCAGCTTCGCACCCTTTTTGTGTACCAAAGCCTAGTTGGTGGGGCTGGAGGTAACCAGCCATCCGTTCCCTAACCGCACGGCAACCCAGTTTGGCAACTAAATGGCGTAAGGTACATCCTATAGCAATTGGCCGTATGCCTCCTTCTTTTTTAGTTAAGGCGCATAATGACGCACCATATAAATATGGAGAAACTTCCGGGTTAAGTTGCCCACTCAGCAAAAAGTTGCAAAGCTTAACAATACTCTCTAGCAATCGTTGCCCAATGTCACCGGCAGAGCTCGCGGTTAACTCTTTCAAATGGGCTGGTCTAATACCGTCTAAGCCCGACGAGGAGCCGTTGTGAAATGTCCCTAAGGCTTGAACCACATCATCTAAATTGACATTTAAGGCTTGACAGGATCTATTTGGCTCCCGAGGGAAGGTTAGAGGGCGGGAGGGCGATGGGTGTTTCGACTGCAAGGAAGCAAGGGTTTCAGTACCCGGAGGTGCTATCGAGTCGTCTGACATCAACAGTCGAGCGGCCCCTCGTACATCACCCTCGAATACTTTGGACTCGATAGTCCTCAGTACAGATGGCATGTGCCGGGAAGTATCCAAGATTCCTAGGGTTCCAGAAGAGCTCGGTAAAGAACCAATTGCAAGTATATTACGCTTCACTTTAGTAGTGAGATTGCCAGGACCCTCTAAATTAGGTGCTCTAAGCGCCGAATATGCAAAGGTTAGTAGCGAGCACCAATCGGTAGTTTCATTAGTCTCAATGCACTTATTAATAATGTTACACAATTTTTCCGCTGCCAGGTTTCTTGCCCCTTTTGGTACATGACGGAGCACCGGCACGGATGTTTTAAGGGCGCTGAGACTGTCAAGAGTAATACCTGATGATTGCGTGACCTGTGTAGTGACGTGGCTGCGTTGACTGGGCTGACTACTGGAAGTTGCGCGTGCAGACGAAGGCTGGTGGCGCTGACGAGCGGCGTGAGCTGCATCCTTGTGTAAGCGACCAATATGAATTTTAAGGCCGTGTGATGTAAACTTCCGAGTTGATGTGGGGCAATGAGGACAAGTCAGTATATGGGAAGGGGAACTCATTATGTAACATTAAATTAGAATTATAAACTAAACACTTATAAAAAAAATACAACTAAACGTAAATATATGAAATACACAGTAAATTAAAAAACACTTCTGTCCCGGAACAATCCTTTTATACTCACCGATGAGTTTGTAGAGTCGGTCGGTACAATTTTCAGTTTTATATTATCGGGAACAC
The DNA here is from genome assembly GCA_025490895.1 of Thaumatotibia leucotreta. Taxonomy (NCBI): domain Eukaryota; kingdom Metazoa; phylum Arthropoda; class Insecta; order Lepidoptera; family Tortricidae; genus Thaumatotibia; species Thaumatotibia leucotreta. Next base: position 315,072 of record JALPQI010000380.1, read on the forward strand.
AATATCACTTCTTTTAATAAGAATATCAGAAAACAGAATAGCATTTAATCTATGCACTAAAATAATTTTGTTCTTGTAAATACTAATGACAAGCAGCTGTCATGTCGCCACAGCGCAGAGAATTCGTAGCGCTCGGGCTGCGGCCCCGGCAGCGGCACGGAGGTTACAACACTTGCAGTCTGGGTTGTACAGCGAGGTAGATCAGGGATAACGATGATAATGTATATTATGAGATTTCACTGGAAGATATGTAATTTTCATTTCATGACCATATTTGCCGGATGCTCGAATTTAATTGATTTTATTATTTCCGGAAGCTTTATAATGCAATTGACCGCTAATTTTGATTCCGGGTTTTCCAAAAGATAGTATAAAATGATTTTATTTGGAGAAAATTTGTTTTCTTGTTTGACATTTGTCAATCAATCGTTTAAATAGATTTTAAATTTTGTAATTTGTCCTTTAATTGAACTTCGCGAAACAGTTAATTCTTTTAATCGTTTAGCTATTAATTTTTCATCTTCGTTCGACATTGTGGCTATAAAAAAGAAACTTAAGTTTCACTGAAATTAGTACTGTTAACTATAAAAAATGAAAAAAAGGCTCACGCTCCTCACTACGGTGGTACTTGCCGCTGGGGGTCCGGCCGCGCGCTCAGCTGACTGGTAGCCAGTGTAGCAACTTGATTAAGTATGCAAGTCTTGCTACGCTGAACTGCACCGTGACAATCCTGAAATAGTCGGCAAAATACTATAAATACAGTGAAGTTACTGCAGGTATGGTCTATGAGGGCGAATGAGACGAGATGAATATATTATTGTAACAAAATGGCGGTAGCCGGGCGGCGCGGGCGCGCGGTCTTCCTCGCCCGTACGCAACCAAGTCTCGTTGCGTTGATTGCCATAACGTCGACATTATACCTTGACATAGCAACCAAAAACTCGTCATGACGAGTGCCAAGAGATTCAGGGTTCAGCAATCCCACAATCATGTTTTTGTTGCTAATGAATTGAATTCTAAAAGAAAATGAAATTTGGATGTGTTTACTATTATTTAGTAGCTTACAGAGCAATGTCACATGACGCCAAACCAAAGAGATAATCGTGTGTTGCAAATAAGACATTGTGAAATGAGGTGAAAATATGGTCTGTTTTGAGTAGTGTGCTTTACATGAGTGGTTGCTTGATTGTTTTGCATGAAGTTAGTATGCGTACCTATGTGTGAAAATATTTGAAAATTGTGCTCAAATGTTCCCTTAACACGTTCCATGTGCGGCCAAAATAAAAATACACGACTCAAGTGCAAATTCTCGCAAAAAATCTACAAGCATAACCTGGCAACAATATTCAAAGGCCATTACCTAATATTACTAAATTTCACATCTGATAGCCGATATAATTTAACCCTTAATTGCATGACCTTGACACAGATTTATTTCAATTTGAATTCTGACATGTTGTCAATAGAGTCGAGAATCCATGATGGATACATACATCACTCTGCATTTAAGGGTTAATAAGCCTTAAATGCATGACCAGCATGACCTTGACAAAGATTTATTCAAATTTGAATTCTGACATGTTGTAAATGGAGTCAAGAATACATGATGCATATATACATCACTATGCATTTAAGGGTTAAATATATTTAAATCGCATTCAGAACCACCCTCGTATTGTATGTATCAATACATTGTTTACAATACTGCATTAAATTTGGATGGGAAGTGTATTGTGTAATCAATAGTTCGATGAAATACCTTGCTTGAAAATGTAGTATTCGACTTTACGAGGAAACACGTTTTTCCATCACACTTGCGAGAAGTTACATTTTAACCTTCAGGCGTCGGGTTATCAAAATTAGCCACTTATCACAATCAATGAGTGGATGAGTTTATAGTGATAGCAAAAAATAGCATTTTTAAGTACAATGCACTATACAATTTTCACATAATAATATATAAATAAATAAATAAATATCTTGGGACATCTTACACAAATCGACCTAGTCCCACGGTAAGCTCAATTAAGGCTTGTGATGTGGGTATCAGGCGACGATATATATAATAGATAGATACATATAGATACTTAAATACATAGACAGCCATGACCAAGGAACAAACATTTGTGATAAATAAATACACAAAGAATGCCCTCGCCGGGGTTCGAACCCGGAACCTCCAGCTTCGTAGGCAGGGTCACTACCAACTAGGCTACGGAGGCTGACGATATAACACATATAAAAAGAAGTGACAGCACCGCCTATCGAATTATAACGTAATACATAAAGAATTTCAAATATAACTAAGGAAACAAACAGTTTCATTAACCAAAAACTTTAGGTATATCGTCCTCCGAGCGTAACCGCCGCCGCGGGGCCCCTTCTTCCTTGCGAGCGTAGATGCACCCATTGCGTGTCCACACAAACTTCCATCGGCAACGCGAGGCTTCGACGCGGCATTTATAAAAAAGCTGGCGATTGTGACGCGTCAACCTTTCATTGACATAAAAAGTCCCCACAGGCGAGAAACCCATGTCAGCTGTTGTAATGCCGCGCCGGGTCCGCGCCGCATCCAGCAACTGGTCGCGCTGCGAGCGGCGCGTGTAAAACTTAGGCATAGACTTATTACCAATGATCGTTATCAACGTCCACTTTTGGTAGCAAAGAGTATGGTTGGCAGAAAAAACAAACACAATTGGTTGTTTACTTTTGATCTTAACCATAAAATAAATATTTAACTTCTAAAGATTACACCTCTAGATATAAATCCTTACGGTACAAAACCTTTTCCGCCCTAATTTATTTTTAAAACAGTTTACGTCAAATGACATAAAATGTCATCAAAATATAACTGTAGTTGAAAATCTAATTACATTACGCGACGTGTTTATCTAAATAAATCAATGCATATCGTATCTAGAGTGGATATTCAAGTATTTTAGTGGAGTCCTCATAAAGTGCACGTATGATCACAGTATTTACATTGACAGCATGGATTTGACACAATACCCGTATTTTATTACGACGGATAAAACCACGCGATGTACTGTTTGTAATATCAATATTAAAAGGAAAAAGCATAATATAAATAAACACTTAAAGTCAAAATCCCATGTAAATAAAATAAGTGGTTCATTCTGTCTTTCTAAGCTACAAAAAAACTTAAAAGACAACCCTGATTTTGAAATCAAAAACAGTAAGTTATTTTGTAAATTGTGTGATTCGACATTTCATCCCTCTTTATCTAAATTGGACCGGCATATGAAAACTGATTCTCACCAAAAACACAAAATGAAAGATGGACAAAAACAGTTTAACAGTGATTTGACTGAATTCATGATTCATTGTAACATACCGTGGTCAAAACTTGACAACCCGAAATTTCGAAATTTTATGGAAAATATTTTAAACAATAAATATGGAAAGAGCGTCAATTTACCCAGTGAATCTAATATAAGGTTGAAATATCTTCCTCAAATTTACGAGCAAAAAAAAGACCAAATCAGACAGGAACTACAAAATAAGACGATTTGCCTTAGCGTTGATGAAACAACCGATTCATGTGGGAAAAAAGTGGCAAACGTTTTGATCCAGTCATTGGATGGAACCAGCACAAAAATGTATTTGTTTGCATCAAAGGTTCTAGAAGAAACCAATTATTTAACTACAACCAGGCTAGTAAATGAAACGCTTAAAGATCTTTGGGGCCATCAATATAATGAGAACTTAGACAAATTACTGTTTTTTGTAACTGATGCTGGATCATACATGCTCAAGGCGGGTAAATGTCTTACACAGGAATATCCAAATTTAACACATGTAACATGCTTCGCACACGGACTGAATCGCGTCGCAGAAAAAGTTAGAAGTCTTTACCCTAAAATCAACAAATTAATAGACTGCGTAAAAAAAGTTTTCCGTAAAGCTCCATCTAGAACGAAAAAATTCCGAATGATGTATCCAAACATTCCTCTTCCTCCACGACCAGTGATAACCAGATGGGGAACATGGTTAAATGCTGCTTCATATTACAACAAATATTTTAATGAAATCAGGACTGTGATCAATGCGTTAGATTCACGTGAAGCAAGAACAATTGTCGACGCCAAGAAAATTTTCCGTGATCGCAATTTAAAATCAGATTTATTGTTCGTTGACACAAACTTCGACATTATCGCCAAGTCAATTCAATTGCTGGAGGATCCAAATCTAGAACTGAAAAGTTCATTAAGAATTATCTCGGACTTGATAAAAAAAATGGCAAAGTTGAGATTACATCCCAAGGGCAAGGAAGTTTATTTTAAACTGAAATATGTCCTAAAGAAAAACCCGGGTTACAGTACTGTAAGCGTTGTGCAGCAGCTGATTGAAGGTAAAGAGGTGGATATGCCGGAAGGTGTGAATAAAAATAGTGTGCAATATTTTAAAGACTTAAATTTCCTTCCTGTGACTTCTGTCAACGTAGAAAGGTCATTTAGCTATTTAAAATGGATTTTTTCCAATCGACGTGAACGACTGACAGCCAAATCTGTTGAACAAATTTTAGTCATTTATTCACTATAATTTGGATTTTTTCTTATAAATATGTATATAAATCTCATAATTTGTAAAATATATAATGTTTAATATACTTCGTTAATTGTTTTTTTTGTCGACCATACTTTGCTACCAAAAGTGGACGTTGATAACGATCATTACTTATTACGAAAAGTCACATTCGAACTACTCTGATCGTCAATGAGAGCTGCTTTGATCGGGGTATCAGTGTTATCAGTCTTGGGCTTCTTGCTTAGGCATTTCTGACATTTCCAGTTTTTTTTGCTTTCAGCTGACATTATATTATACCTCTTTTCGGCATTAGTAGAAGCAAGGCAATAGCTCATCGAGCACAAGCTACATTTTAAATGATGTCGCGTATTTAATTTTTCGTGACATCCTTCACAGTCCACAACTAAATTCCCCGTAGACGCCATCTGTGGTCGAGTAGCGGCAACATTTGGAAATGTCAATTAGGATGCACACGACTAATCGATATAGGTAAGGTAAAAAGTTAGGTAGTACGTGCAAAATAGTATAGATGGCGCTAGTGCGGTAACGATTTGTAGGTGTGTCTTTTTTAAAATCAAATTGCAAACGGTAATCACAAAGCAATATTTGTTAGAAGCCTTTTTTGTGAAGCACAAGCACTTGCAAACTATCGTTAATAATCTTATTACTTATTCAAAACACACAGTTCAATGTTTTGGTTTGACAATATAGTCTAAAATAACTATCAAAACACACACCGTTTTATCTGCAATAGCTTCACAATACGCACAGATTTAACGTAGATAACATTTACACAACGTAATCGAAACTTCCAACACTGATCAATAACAAAATTAGGGCCGAAACTGTAATTTAACTATTTTATTAATAACTTTTACATACGAGACGATTTTACTTAGATGACAGCGCCATCTAGCCTCCTCAAATTATGTGGATATCGATGATATATCACATAATTTAACTATATTTAGCATAGTGTGCCACAATGGTGTCATCAAAATAACGTTAAAGCATTTTTTTATCAATAAAATTTAGTGACCCGGTCGAAACTTTTGTATTGAAACGTAACTAGAGTACCTTCGCGGGACTGACCCTGACCTAGTCACCGGGATTAAGATAACTGCTATGTTGCCAACTCGTGCGCCGACCAGCAGGTCGCTCACCCCTTTCAGCCGCCCTCTGCGTCCCGCACCCCGTTGACGTCTTGTCTTTAGTAAGCCCATCATTTTACATTTGCATGAAGAATAAATTAATAATAAATGAAAAAAAAATATGTCAATTTTATTTGATAATGTAATCTATTATCGATACCAAATAAGTGGGAAAATTTATTGTACCGGTGAAAAAATAACCCTGTATAACTGTGTATTCAGCCATCACACAGGCGTGCAAATATTTAGAGAGGCAATTAATTAATTTTAAAAAATAATATATATACAAACATTATGTCAAATAAATGAAATATAATAATACCGATCTATGTCACTTATACTCTAAATAATTATTAACACTATAAAAACATTTATCGATAAGCCAAATCGTCAATTTATTTTTAAAACTATTACCCTGAAGCACCTTAATGTGCTCTGGCAAGTTATTATACAATTTAATGCACATGTTAGCCACATTTTTTCCATAATTATATCACCTTGCTCACTCGAGGTTTGTACAACAGGTCCATGATCCTTTTTCTTAGCCTCATGTCACCACGTTTTGGGAAATCACTTAGACGTGTATTGACAAAGACGCATGCATCTCTGATGTACAAACATGGCAATGGTACAGATATTCTATCTCACGAAGTCTGTTTGGTTATGAATGTTGTCAGGCGTGCATGTATACAATACTTTAGTGTGCGTAAGCACGGGAGCGCTCAGTCACGATCGCAACGCGGTCGCGTTCGCTAGTGTTCAGAGTTCACGCCAGATTGTTTCACGGAGTAACGTTAGCATGGAAACTAAACGTCGGAAAACTGACTAAAAAAGTTATTATTTTTTTGTAAATTTATATCATTCACGCTGATAAGAATGACGACAGTATTTGTTAAAATTATTATTTTTTAATTACAATACATTTTAATCACATGTTGGTACTTCTGCTACTATAATTATGATTGTTTATTGTATTATTTGTGCGTGGAGGATACATTGTTTCACTGAATTGGACTTTTAATATTCGTCAGATAGCGTTTTATTTCTTTGTGCTATTTAAATTAAAATGCTTACTTATATAAACACGTTTGACTTTTATTTACTACCTGTAATCATCATCATCATCATCATCATATCAGCCGAAAAACGTCCACTGATGAACATAGGCCTCCCCCAAAGATTGCCACAATGACCGGTCCTGCGCCACCCGCATCCAGCGGGTAACCTCAACCTGTAATAATACCTTCAAAGGGGTTTGGGTAAAGTTGGCGTCGTTTTTAAATTTTGGCGGCCACTCATGAAAGTGGTAAATTTGAAAAGAGCAATTAAAAATAAACTTATTTTATTATGGAGTGCATATAGCTAAATTATATCGGAGCCAAGATATCATACTTTAAAGTTTTATAGTGAAGACTCATATTCATTTTTGATATGCATCGGAATGAGTTAAAACTACTATTGTGTATGCCACGTAAAACCTAACCTTAACTCATAAGGTAACCTTGGACATAAGGTTCTTTTTCGGTCAATGATTATTTAGAGATAGTATTTTGTTTATGTTGCTGTAGATGGTGGATTACAAAGCCCAGAGGCAATATTAGGACATTATTGTTCATGTGTTGTTGGGAAGAGGACCTTAGGCTGTTGCTCACAGTCATGTTATGTCAATTATATGGTTCGTGGGATGGGATAGGCATCAAGAACGTCTTGATCCCCCGGCAGTTTTTAGAGAGAGTGATTCGCCAAGATAATATTGAGAATGAAGTTTACGACGAGCCAGAAAACGTGTAAAAAAGTAATTCAACGTAATACTAAACATTACAAATGACGTTATCTGGGAAAAGGGACGTAATTGTCATTGGCGCTTACGGCGTTATGAGCCATGTTTGTATACAAATACGACGTCACCGGACGTAAGAGCCATCGACAATAAGGCCCCATATCCCAAATAATGTCACATATTTTGTGTTGTATACATAAGAAAGCATTAGTAATAATTCCAATCTAAAAACTAATCTAATTAGGTACATTTCTTACTTGGAAATATGTTAAAACATTTTGCATGTGTGCATCACACCTGTGTTTCCTTATGGTGTAGTCAGAGGGTGAACCGTCTATTGAAACCATTTTGCAACATTTTTAATGATCACTAAACATCGTAAAAGTAATCGCATAAGAAAATACAGTTTCATTTTCATATACACCTAAGATCTTCTTTTTTTAAGTCGGTTAAATTAACTATATACTTTAAGAGCAATATCCTTGTATCTTTGTTAGTAGTATTATCAAGTTAAATAAGCCTGTAGTCATCTAAGCTGTCTCCAATAACATTGTTTGAAGGGCCATGTCTTGGCTCCGATATTACTTACGGCAAAACTTATTTTGTAAATAAGCTAGTCTAAGGTAGCACTCCAAAATAGTAGTAACATAAACGATGGCCGCTGAAAAAAAAAATGACGCCATTTGTCCATACAAAAATACCCAATCCCCTTTTAACTAAAGGATTCCAAATACGAGTATTTCAACGAAATGTTACTTTACAAATATATATATTAACTGGTGTAATCAGGTTTCCGTGCTGACGCTCCTCACGTTCGCGCCCACAAGCACGCTTATCTGTACACTTTACACACACATCGAAAGCCAAACGGACTTCGTGAGATAGAATATCTGTAATATACGCCTCTTCCTAAAAAGAGGTACACAACTCTCATCAATCTGAGCGTTACAGATGATCCGGACACACTTTTTTTTGGATTTTAAATGCTCTCTATACGTCCACAGAATTTCCCCATAAAATCAAACCATAACGGAGAACAGACGATACATATCCATGATAAGCTGTAATTGCCGCCTCTACCGATACCGTGTCCCTTAATCTTCTTAGTGCAAAGACAAATCTGTTTAGTTTGTTGCAAACCTGTTCGATATGATTCTTCCAATGGAGATGGCTGTCCAGAGTGAAGCCAAGAAACTTGAAGGAATCTACTTTTTCCACATTTTCGTTATTATATTTTAATGTGATAGGTAAGGTAGTTGAATTATAGGAAGTAAATTGCATCCATTTACTTTTATTTATATTAATATTTAAATCATTTATATTCATCCAATTAACTATGTCATTTAATGCATTATTAAAATCTTGCTCATAAGTAATTTTATCATTACATTTGATTAATATCGTTGTATCATCTGCAAACAGAATACTCTTGTGAGGGGTTGCATTTGGTAAATCATTAATGTACAGAACGAATAGCAACGGACCCAAAATACTGCCTTGCGGAACACCAGTATTATTTAATTTGTAATGGGATCTTTCTTTGTGATAACTTTTTTGGCGTCCACAAGTTTATCGATCTCTGTACATTGCATTCTATCACTCAAGTAGCTCTTGATCCAATCGAGCGTTTTTCCACGAATTCTATAACGATCAAGTTTACACAACAGTTTGGAATGATTTACAAAATTAAAAGCTCTAGTCATATCTAAGAATACTCATTCATTCATTCATTCATTCATTCATTCATTTATTCCTTAGTTAAAACATTAACAGTCTAGCTATACATGTTAACCATACAGGAGACAAAGACACACAAATATACAATCACATAATCGGATAAGACATAATTATTACTATAATACAGAAACTTCAATAATATTAAAAAATTACAAATTAGATTAGAAATGACATTAAAAAATTACATTAAAAATTACATTAAAAAATTACAAATTACATTTGGATAGAGCTCGGTGTTGTAATAGTAATACTGAAGCTATAGGGATACCATCATTGATACTTTCTGTTATACTCTTTACAAGATCAAAGCAAGCATTAGCCGTTGATTTCCCAACACGAAAGCCGTATTGTTCTGGGCACAGTATATCATATTTTGTGAAAAAGTTATTTAAACGACTATGAAAAGCCTTTTCGAATATTTTTGACATTATCGGTATTAAGGCTATCGGTCGATAATTGCTCAGGTGCTGTTTGTCTCCCTTTTTAAACGAAGGTTTAATGATGCAGTATTTTAATTCTTTCGGGAATATGCCCGCTAAGATAACATGTGTTAATGGTACACAGATATAAGATGCACATAGCTTAAGAGTTTTGGTTGTAATGCTATCATATCCACTCGCTTTACTATTACTTAATGCCATAATTATTTTGTACGTTTCTTGTTCATTAATTGGATTCAAAAATATGGTATGTTGGTTCACTCTAGATTCAGTGCAATTTTTGGACCGTTTGGTTAAAATATTTGGTAAAGTGGTTTTAGATTTAGTCGACTCAATGAAATAGGTATTAAGAATGTCACATATATCCTTAGGATTTGAAAATAATTGATTGTTTGATTGTAAACTATGTATGTCATTTTCATTTAACTTATTTGACACACTATTTGAAATTAGCCTCCATGTCGCTTGACACTTGTTTAAAGAGTTTTTAATGTATCTGGTGTTTTGTATTTTTTGAGCATCCAGTAAACATCTTTTTAATATAGCGTTATATTTTGTGTATTTAGCCTTATTAATATTTTTATTGATGTGTATAGTTTTAAATTTAAAATAAAGAGCTCTTTTAACTTTGCAAGATTTTTTTAGTCCTCTAGTAAGCTAGTTATTTGATATGGGTCTATTGTTGACTTTTACCTTTATGGATGGAAAACATAAATTGAAAAAGAGACACACTAACTCATGGAAGTTCTGGAATGCTGTTTCAGTAGTAGTTGAATTTGTAACTTCCGAAATAGTAACAGACGAAATGCAATCACAGAACTTTCGAATATTCATCGCACTAAAATCGCGCCTGTACTGGTACCAAGCTGTATAAACTTTCTGTCGCTTAACAGTCGGCAATGTGATGGATTGTGCGGTCTCATGGTCCGAAAGTCCAAGATAATGAATTTCAGCAGTGACTTTCCCTATGTTGCTTGCAATTTGATCGATACACGACCGCAGTCTTGTAGGTTTTAAGATATGAGCGTTAAAGTTATAACTTTGCAAAATACTCAAAAGCTCTTTTGAAGCTTCAGAGTGTTTTAAAATATTGATGTTCCAGTCTCCACAAATAATATTTTTTTTTCTTCTAAAATGTGAAGTTAAATAGTTTGATAGGGTGTCCAGCTTGTAGAAAAATAATCCTACTTGCGTTTTATTTTGGTCTGGGACTCTATATATATTAATAATAATATAATAAGCCCCAGGCCTATCAACTCTACACCACAACATTCAAAACAAAATTTTGATGCCAATTATGCAACATAAGGCATAAGTTTAGCTTCGATATGTTTCTTAATCAGAATGCATGTTCCTCCCCTACATTTTTCTCGACAATATGCTGACGCAAGCTTGTAGTTATTTAGTTTTATATTTTCATAAGAGCTCTCTCTAATAAATGTCTCACACAAGCATACAACGTCGAAATCCTTCCCCTCATCGCTCAATTGTCCCATCGAGCTTTGAATATAAACCCCCTATATTTTGATGAAAAATCGATATGCAATCAATAATCTCAGAAGACGGCAATGAGAGCTTATTGGATTTTTTATTTGGATTATTCGACGTTTATGACATTATTTTTTCTTCCTAGTCGTGATTCTAAACAAAATTAATTCCACACAGCAGATATTTTTCGCACGAGTTTTTCTTCACAGTCATCAGTTCCACACAATCGTTTTTCTACCTAGTCGCGATTCTGCACAATATATTATTACCACACAACAGACATTTTTCGCACGAGTTTTTCTTCACAGTCATCAATTCCACACAATCGTTTTTCTACCTAGTCGCGATTCTGCACAATATTATTACCACACAACAGACATTTTTCGCACGAGTTTTTCTTCACAGTCATTAGTTACACACAATCTTTTTTCTACCTAGTCGCGATTCTGCACAATATTGTTGCCACACAATATAAATTTTTCGCACATGTTTTTCTTCACAGTCATCAGTTCCACACAATCTTGTCTCTACCTAGTCGCAATTCTGCACAGTATTAATACGACGCAACGTACATTTTTTCACATTCATCATTTCCAGACAATGTTGTCTCTACTTAGTCGCGATTCTACATCTGCACAGTATTAACCCATATACATTTTGAATCATTGTGGTGACGGCAGTAAGAATACATTTGTCAACACCCCAACTCCTCCTGCGGGTGTCGTAAGAGTCGACTAAGGGATTGAAGTGTCACTTACCATTATTTAATAAAAGATTGTTGATGGGCAGCAGCGTCATCATAGTGGACACATTACTGCAATCGCCAATCCGCTTGCCCAGCGTGGCGATTATGGGCATTTACCTCCTAATGCGTCTATACGCATAGTTAATAGGAGAGGCCTACGTCCAGCAGTGGACTATCATAGGCTGATGATGATGATGATTTTGAATCCTAATAGCAGTGAATAGAGATCAAAACCAAAGTGGCCATTATGGATTCGTATGCGTTATCTAAATATAAGATATGGTACCAGGCGCGCATGATCTTAGGCTAGCAATACAGCTTTTGGAACCTATCTTTGAAATGTTGTGGGTAATGAAAATTATATAATCGAATCGGTACCAGGGCAGCATAACTCACTTAAGTAAGTTATATAATTTTTCTGCTGCTGTGTGTACCGTCTGCGTATTTTTTTGAGCATCGGTCTGGGGGGCATACCATGATGCGTCATTGCGATTCCGTACCGTCTCCGTTTTTGAGCATTGGTGCGGTCGCACCTTTAAAGGTTCCCACCTAGGGTTTGTCCATTAATCACGTCATACTGTATAGGGGGAAGGGGGATGAAGAAAAATCACTAATTATCACCATGGGGAGCGGGGATCATCGTACAAATCACGCGTAATTTTTTGTTACTCTCTGCTGAACGGCATGGGGGAGGGAAGGGTCAAAAATAGGCCAAAATCGTATGAAACGTATGTGAAAAATTTCAGTTGCGTGGTAATAATATTGTGCAGAATCGCGACTAGGTAGAGACAAGATTGTGTGGAACTGATGACTGTGAAGAAAAACACGTGCGAAAAATTTCTGTTGTGTGGCAACAATATTGGGCAGAATCGCGACTAGGTAGAAAAAAGATTGTGCTTAACTAATGACTGTGAAGAAAAACTCGTGCGAAAAATGTCTGTTGTGTGGTAATAATATTGTGCAGAATCGCGACTAGGTAGAAAAACGATTGTGTGGAACTGATGGATCTATATCTGGAACCCTAACGGTTTTTGACCTATTTTTACATGCACTAACGTTTTATGTCCGAATGATCATTTGTCCTAACGCTCATATGCCATATCTTTAATTTTCCTAATATCGTATGGATGATTTTTGTTTTCTCTAATGCGTTATATCCTAATCATCATTTTCCATATCAATGATTCATCCTAACGTTATATGCAATAATAGTCATGTATCATAATTGTCAGTAAGCCTAATGATCGATAATCCTAATAATCGTATTTCCTAACTTTGTATGGCCTATTGCAGTTTATCCTATATCTGTAAGCTACTGACCTGACGGGTCAGAGTATAACAAAGGGGGCGCGGGAAATTTTTTGATGGGGGTGGTGTCATTATAACACGTATTTTTTTATGCTATCGTATAGATAGAGGACGCTAAAATAAGCATGTTTTGTATGGACAACTTGTCTAACTTGATAATTACCAAGATATCGGCTCCTAAATAAGATTTAATTTTGGTGAACAAAATTACGATGAATGTTGTGTGAAATATTTTTTTTTAATTTGTGGTCGAATATCTCGGCCATTTTTGATTTTGGGGAAAAGTTTTCTGGGTTGCGACAAAAAAAATAACCTCGAAGACTAACCCTCCTCTAACCTAACTTATCCGAGTCGGATCTGCCCTGGAAGGTTTTGTTCGCTCGCTTCGCTCGCTCACTGCAGATTTAGTCCCCAATGTCCCCATTCATTAGTAATTTTGACCAAAACCAAATTTTGGGTCTATATCGGGTGGCATAATGTTTTTATTTCGAAAAATTTGTAGCATAACAACTTTACGCCGAAAAATGAATGGCATAAACATTGTTGCGCATATTTTTGCTATGCCGAAATTGTTAATCCTAACTTGGTTGTTCCTAAATATTGTTTGTCCTAATGATTTTCGTGTCTAATGTATATGCATCGAAAAATGATTGTGCATAATGGTGATGTTCCTACTATTTAATGTACTAATAGTGTTTAGCTACCTTTAACTAGCTTTAAAAATATTTTTTTATTCCTTATACTTAACTAATACTAAATAATTCGCCCTGTTGTCCAAAGAATTTAAGTGAGCAAGTTTGACCTGGAAACCGGTCGACGAAGCCCCGCTGCGCGGGGCTTCTATTTCCGCTCTAAGGGATAAAAGGTACCTAACGAACCTATCCAGGTTAAGGTAGGGGATGTTCAGATTATTTCTTTTTTAATGCGGAGCCCCCCAGGTGGGGGGCTTCGCCCCCCCGACCCCCTTTTTTTTGGCTTTGTAAGTATGAGGATGTGTAAACAATTGTTTAAAAATACTTAAGTATTTAAAGACTACGCCATTCACTCCGCCCTAGTTTCGAAACCTAACCAATCCACGTCGGTTTTACCCTGGTTTATTACTTGAACATTTTTTTAACCATTCACCCTGTTGTTCAAATGTTTTGCATGTTGTTATTAAAATGCCTTTTTGAATGAAATTTCGGACATGATAAAAGTAGGCGCAGTGAAAATTGACAGTTCGAGTAGTAGGGTAAACAATATTTATTACAATGAACATTAGGATTATTATGCTTTAGGTCATTCGACGTTCGAGTAATCAATATTAGAATAAATATGGTGTAGGTATTTTAAACGTGTATGCGCAAAATTAAGTAGGCTAAACAAGTAGTGTGCCATGTAACATAATGCCAAACATTCTCGGCCAAAAAAATTTAGGACAATCGACATTATGCGACACGACAGGCACCCCCAAATTTAATTTAGGAGCCAATATCTCTCTAAAATAAAAAAAAAATTGTGTAACCGACATTATGATTAAATATTGTTAGGTATGGCTATTGATCGCTAGGGCTTCTGTCTCTTAGGACAACAACATTTAGACTAAATGACATGAGGTGAAACGTTATTAGGGATTTCGAAGAATATGGAAAATAACATTAGGGGTTTTAACAGTTATGGTAAAAAATGTCTGTTGTGTAGTAATAATATTATGCAGAATCGCAACTAGGTAGAAACAAGATTGTGTGGAAATTATGACTGTGAAGAAAAACGCATGTTATAAACTTCAGCTGTGTGGAATTCATTTTGTTTAGAATTGCGACTAGGAAGAAAAACTAATGACATAAACTTCTGATGATCCTGGCAAAG
Source organism: Thaumatotibia leucotreta (assembly GCA_025490895.1). NCBI lineage: Eukaryota > Metazoa > Arthropoda > Insecta > Lepidoptera > Tortricidae > Thaumatotibia > Thaumatotibia leucotreta. The sequence goes on from JALPQI010000380.1 coordinate 330,117, forward strand.
GAAGAAATTTCAACATGTTTAGGGACAAAAAAAGGTGTTAGAAACATTCAACGAGTCAGACCGACCCACTCCCATGCACACATTATTACCATCTTTTAACTGAGTAGTTTTACATGTTAATAATTCAATCTCAGTAATTACTTTAAAACTTAACCAATTCAAAAATGATGGCGTGTTGTAAGCTAATTTGTTACATTTGTGAATATTAATTATTTTACAATTTTCGTATTTGTTTGCAAATAAATTCAATTCGTGGTACAGAACATTGTTTAGTGGATTCAAATTAACACATAAATTCAACAACATAATATGGTTATTTTTAAATTTTTCAATCATATTAGCCAGGTCTCCTAATAATTTATAAGGGTTTTTTTCATCATTGTGAACAGAGAACACTATGACGTCATTATTCGTTATTATGGTTGACATGTTCAGTAAAGTCTGTAGTAAGTGGGAACTGGGTGCACGTGGTTTAACACCTCGTGATGCGACCTTGGTGTGGTTTCAGTAGGAGAAATATACTTCGCTGCCCGGCCCTTCGCTCGCTCTCCGGCTTGGATCTAAAGTAGGTAATGGCAAACATATTGTTAGGCCGGTGGCATGTTAAAAACTATAAATGTGATTTTAGACACGTTAGAAGCGTTTTCAGCCGGCTGAAATGCGTTTTCAGGCTGTTTCAGAAGGTCCTCTTTCACATACTACAAAATCAAAATTTCACCACAGATACCGTCGTTTTCAGGCACCTGAAACATGTTTTCAGGCCGTTTCAGGATACCCTCTATCCGATGGCGCAATAACCTGAAAACCCGTTTTCAGGCGTTTTCAGGACCCCTTTCGGGCATCTCAAGTACAAATCGGTATATAGCTAAATTTCCCATAGGAGTGAAAGAGAAAGCACTATTATTATAGCGACAGCACGAGAGAATGTTCTAGAAGGATGTGAACGAGATAGCTATAGAGAGAACATTCTGGACGGGTGTGAAAGAGAAACCTGTAGAAAGAGACAGCGATACTCTAGAATGTTCGCACACAGGCCCCACCGACCGTCCTAACTCGGGAACTTTCTAGAATCGAATCATCTCGAACTTTGTAGATTTGGGTGGCTTGTATATATACCCAGCATGTCCCGGCCAAGAGGAATTTCTATCGAGACAGCGAAGAGATAATTCGGAGCGAAGACTGCGAGTTTGAGAGTGTAAAAGTGGACCAGTGTGAAGTGTTAAGTGTGTGATTAGTGTTTGTTATTTTAATTAGTAATTAAAGTATCAGTTTTAATTAGTGGCTTATTTATACATTTTCTATAGAAAACCCACGAACGTAACATTAGGTGTCAGAAGCGGGATAGAAAATGGGTTTAACGCCACGTGACAATGAGACCGAGGCAAAAGGAGTTGTGACCCGGAGCCAAGCTGCACGTGAGGAACCTACAGCGCGGGAGGATATTGCAGTACGTGAAGAACCTCTAGCATGTGAGGATACTGCTTCTAAGCCCTGTCCGTCTGGTTTGCAGGCCAAGAGTACTCAAGACGTAGACCTCAGAACTATTCTGATTCTCCTGAAGGAGCAGTCGCGGAAACAAGAAGAACAGTCGAAATTGATTTTTCAAGAATTGCACAAGACTGAATGGAAGCAAGATATATTCATATTCATAAAATTAAAAATTTTACATGTCATAAATAATAAAATAAAATTAGGATCAATTAATTTACAGTTTACATTAAAATAATCTATTCAACATTATTATACATATTATTTATACATTAAATTAAATCAAATTAAATTAAATATACGAAGTCCAAGGGAAGCTCAGCGACATGGAGAACAAGATTCATGTTGTAGAGGAAGCCGTTGAGCGTCGCCTCCAGAAACTTGAATTAAAAGTAGCTACTGGCATCAGTACCTGCGCACCTGAGATATCTGTGCCGGGAGGTGGAAAATTTAAGGCACCTTCTTTTGATGGTACATCTTCGTGGGCGGCGTACAAGCTACAGTTTGAGTCCGTGTCCAAAGCAAACGGTTGGAGTAAGTAGTTAGCAAGCGATGACGGCTCTGACGCTGGCACTTCGTGACGAGGCTCTTACAATTCTAGAAACTCTTGGAAAAGAGCAAACTTACGACCGGCTTCTAGAAGCATTAGAAGCCCGTTACGGAGACAGTCATCTGGAACATGTCTTCCGAGCTCAGCTGAAAGACAGAACGCAGGGACGTAATGAGACATTGCAACAGTGGGCCCTGGAAATTAAAAAGCTGGTCAGAAAGGCATACCAATGTTCAGCTGACTCTTTAATAAAAACCATGCTGGTGCAGGCATTTGTTGATGAGATCCGAGATTTGGAAGTAAGGGCGGCAGTACGACTAGGACACCACGAAAGCCTTAAGGATGCCGTAGAAGTTGAAACTGTACGCCACGATCCATCAAGATCGTATGAGGTATCTGCTAGGGAGCCGCTTGCACCTCGTCAGGAGTTTGAGCCACAATGTTACCATTGTGGAGAACGTGGCCATATACAAACTAGTTGCCCGAACAGAAACCCGTTTCCGCCCCTAATAAATTTTCCGCCCCTAATAAATTTGGACTTTCAGAGTGGGACGCCGTACGACTTCCGCAAGCGGATGAACTCCACGCAAACGTAGAACATTTTTGCCGAGATATTCCATTTTTTTCTTTTTATTCTGCACCGCGAACGTAGAAATTCGCAAAATTCGAGGATTTGTCTCTCTCACTCTAAAGGCCCGGCGACAAGGCGACCGGCGGCGAGCGAACCCATGAGTTGGAGCGGGATGCCGATATGGGAACTCCCTCTCGCACGTATGGTTTTCCGCTAAGCCGGTCGACGGTTGCCTTACACCATTGTCCTGGCCGGGCCATAATGACGCCTTCGTTGGAGTGACATCCTCGAAAATTACGAATTTCGATTTTCTCGGTAGTAGGCCTGATTTTCGTATAAGGATACCATTATTTGACAGTTTTTATTTAAATAATTATGTCCGTCACGCCTGTAGATGTTACTTGTGTATTTATAAAACACCTGTAATAGTTCACAGTGCATTACGGGTTCCTGTAATCTGTAACTTGTAAGTTTATAATACGGGGCCTGGAAACCCCACGAACAATAGAAATTAATGAATACTGGCATCATGGACTAAAGAATAATTTCACAAGATATATATTATCAAAATTTCTCAGAAAGCCAAATAGTGTCTATTGATATTAACTTTGATGGATTACCTACGTCCAATAGCTCTGAAATTTAATTCTGGCCTATTTTAATAAAATCACATAATTGAAATGCCATCAGTCTAGTTATTAGCATAATAATATATTGCAAACCTTCTGATGTTTATGAATTTTAAAGTCGGTTGTTTTCTTTTATTGGTTCTGTATTAATCCATCCAAAATAACTCGTAACGCACTCAAAATGCCAGTTTTCTGCTGGATGTCTAGAAATACTGTGAGAAGTTAAAACAGTATACAAAAATGTCAGTTTATAGGTAATCTTAAACCACTCATAAACCAGTTTATTCCTCGACTAGGAACTTTAGTATGCAAAAAGTAAAAATAGTCTTGTCATTTTCTAGAGCTATACTACAGATTATTCTTTAGAAAGTTTGTTCTGAAGAAATCATTTTTATAGACAAGTTTAACTAGACGCCATTTTTACTGCCTAATATTTTGTGAAATTATTGTAGCGAACTATTTTTTGGCTTGTTTTTGTTTTTCTATGAATGTATTCTCTGTAACAATCATCCTATACTTTTTAATATACTATATTATGAATACAACAAATGGTTTAAAAATATAAACACAATCCATAAATAATTTTTTTACTAAAATATTTTTATATTTGGTAAATTATTTATCAAATATTACATTTCAAGCAAGCGCTCTTATATAAAGAGAGTTTTACACAAATTCCGCGAGAGACTTTCATCCGCACTAAGTTTTGCATGATTAGGTATCAGTATTAGCCGATGAAAACTAGGCGCATGAAATAAGAAGTTAGAAATTTGTCACGCCATGTTGTAATATTACCTTAGCATTATTCTTTTGACATCTGCGCCATTACACGTATCGTTGTCTATTTCTATTAAAATCTTTCTTAAAGCTGGTAGGGTTGAGTTCATTTGGTTTTAAAACTTCTCAGGTAAGTACTTCTGTTTATGTCTAAAGTTTATCTATTAACCATCTACTAGAGCACATTGTAGTCTATAAATAGTATAGAAAGACTCTAGAAGAATGCCTTAAGACTATTTGAAAATGTTTAACTCTGAACTCTGTCTATTCGTGGTTTCTAGAGGGAGTCTTATGAATCTTATGAATCATGCGTTCTTGAAGATAGCTTGGGGGATATTTTACTCTTATGGTAGACAATGAAATCGAAGTCTATTAGATATCTAATATCCCCTTTTTAGATTCGCTTTTGTTACTTGGGTTCTGTAGATGTTGCAAGTACTTTTATTCTACAAAAAAGGTGTGTGCGTATTATTTATCGTATGAACCAAGAACAATCACTTCGGGATGTTTTTAAGGATAAATGTATACTCACTCTTACGGGAGATGGGGATGTTCTAGAGCTTTGTCTATTTGTGAAGAATCATTTTAACTACTTTGCTAAGAAGTCTTCATTAAGGGATCTTAGAGAGAAGTACAAGTATAATTTGTGTCCTAAAGCAAATAACACAATGTATTACAAAAGTGCGTTTCATACTTCTATACGTGTTTTCAATACTCTTCCTAATTATACATATTAAGATGTTAGACGGTAAGCAATTTAAGTTAAACTTGAAAAGATTTCTCACTGAAAATGTATATTATTCTTTGAATGAGTTTTTTGATAATATGGTAAAGATGAACCAAATTAATTAGATATTACTTTGTATTGTATACAGGGTGTTTGGGATAACGATCTAGTAATTTCTGGAGGTGGTAAAGCAGACTAATTGGAAGAGTTTGAACCCTATTTACTTTAGTCCAATATGTGACAGTTTTTTTTAAATAAAAAAAATTTAACCCACACTTGCCTACTAACAACAAGAAACTTATTTTGTTTGGTGACGGCGTTCAACAATTGATCGACGATAACTTTCAAACTAATTGCTATTTTGTTGTACTTTTTGTTTTGTTGTACTTTTTGTTTTGTTGTACTCTTCCAATTAGTCTCCTTTACCACCTCCAGAAATTCCTACATCGTTATCCTAAACACCCTGTGTAGCTATTGCCTATTTTTAATACTAATATAATATATTGTACGCTCGAAACGAGCAGCAGTTGATACTATTTTGTATTTCAAAACCTTACTGTACACAGTTTACAATAAATAAATTACTTACTTCTATCTATCTATCTATCTATTCAGCCCGTATCCACCCACTGCTGAGTATAGGCCTCTTCTTTATTACGCCACTCTTCTCGGTCCTGTGCTAACCTCATCCACATCTTATTTGTTGTGCGGCAGATATCGTCAGACCACCTTGTCGATGGCCTGCACGCCGACCTTTTTGCCCACCTTAGCCACCATTCAGTAACCTGCCTTGTCCATCTCCCATCTGTTCTTTTCGCCAAGTGTCCCGCCCATCTCCACTTCAGTTGTGTAATGCGTTTACCGACGTCCAATTCTTTTGTTCGGCGTCGGATTTCGCTATTGCGGACTCGATCGACAAGGGATATGCCCAACATGGCTCGCTCCATGGCTCTTTGTGCCACGTTCATTTTGTGGAGCAATCCCTTGGTGAGAGCCCAGGTTTCCGATCCATAAGTGAGGACAGGCAGCACACATTGGTTAAATACCTTTGTTTTGAGGCATTGACGGATCTTGGACTTAAGGACGTCCGCAAGGTTACTGAATGCAGCCCATCCCAGCTGGATTCGTCTAGCGACCTCTTTCTCCAATATTCCTTACTTACTTACTTAGTATAAAACCAATTGACACATTTTATTGTTTTCATCATTTAAATCATTTTGGTATAGGCCGATCTATCTTAGAAAGAGGCATTTGACTACCCGCGACGGAAATATTGACACAATTATTCAAATTTTAAACGCTTTAAGACATGGCGTAACAAGGTACCCTGAGTACTGAACTTTATGGTCGGAGAAATATACTAAAAAAACATAATTTTACTGATATTCTTGTACACACGTGTTCCTTAGGATGTAAATAACCCAATTATAGCACAAACCCATTTTGGCACTTTTTCACCCGCTTCGACAAAAAACTCATGTAACTCTGTAACTAAATGCCGTGACTAGGTACTTTATTTTCATGTGCACATACACAAATGTCTTTAAAGTGATCAACGAAATAGTCTTTTCCCAGAGAATATTTAAAAATAAATGATTATATATTACTATCACCATAACAAACCCAATAAGATGTCATATTTTCCAAAGGTGCACCTGTAATTCTGACTAAGATATTTCACTACACGAATTTCACTAGAGGTACATAAAGGTACACACAAGGTACCAAATATCTGTATTAAATTACATTCTGATCCCCAAGATCCACCCGCCATCCTGATGCTCACATCTCCATCGTTTATATATTTTGTATGTTTTGCATTTACAGGACCTCAAACTTGGGTGGGAAATACTTGGTGTATGGTATGACATTTCAAAATACTCTTCCAACAACTCTGCGTTCCAAGTTCCTTCACGGATTCATTATCATCCTAAAGTAAGTTAATTTTTATACCACTTCGGTGGCAATCTAGTATACGGGCCATGTGATGGTAAGCGCATAATTGATGACAACACAGACGCATTATGGGTAACTCCAAAGGTGCTACAATTTTGCCGACCATTCAAATATATTATAGACTTGCTTTTTCCTGCGGTTTCGCTCGCATACTTAACGTTATTTTAGTATACCATTTGCATTTATTTTGTTTCTTGTCTTCAGTTTGAAAATACCTGCAATGAATAACTAGCTTAATATACAAATTTGGCATGTACATCTGCCCTCGAAATTAATGGTCAGTGGTTTTAGTATAGGTATTTTATTTGTGGGTAGTTTTGTACTTAATTTTTCTTATTTTGATGGAGGTACATTTATCAAATTTCCTCCATTGTCAGTCACTCGTAGACCACGAACTCTGTAAAGTGTTCGGAACGTCGGGATGTGGTTAAATTTAATTAATATATCTACGCGATATACAGGATGGTCATGAGTAACCCGACAAAGGCTTTGGCAGCCTTACCGAAGAAGAAGTGCCTTTCCCCACGGATGAGGTCAATATTTTAGATGGTGTACTAGCAGGCCCTAAGAATACTCCATGCTTAATATCAGCTCTAGATCTTCTTTTGTTTTAGAGTTATTCAAGATAATGTAAAATAAACAGGGTGTCGTTGAAAGTGGCATATTTCGTAAACTGTTCAAGTTAGATCAACCAAACAAAATTGTGTTTGATAACAATAAAATAAACTAAAAAATACATTATCATCCTTATTTTTCATAATAAAAAAAGGGTTTTTGTTTTTTTTTCCACATATTTTTTATTTGCGGCGGAGGTACACCCTACAAAAAAAAATATACATAGGTACATACATAGCCACTAATGTCCACTATATACATAAATAAAAATATTTCCGTAAATCATCGTGCATAATGCCAAAAAAAAAACTATTCCAGAAGTAGTCGTTACTGGCATACAAATAAAGTACCAGTGCAGTGTGAACATAAAAGTTAGTGTGTAGGTACACAATCTCTTCTAATAAACCTATTTAGAATTATCGACAATGACATATCAATATCAAAGTTGATAACATTTGACACATAGTTTTGTTTTCGGCATTTGTTTTGTTGCATTTTCTGTTTGAAAATGGAAAACAATAAGTGTAAGTCTTGTGAAAAAACGTTAAAACATATACGTGGAAAGAAAAAATGCATACAAACTGGACAAGAGGCTTATTTATATAGCAAATGCACTAATAAGTCAATTTACGTCAATGATATTTTGTGCGGTAAGTGTCGAGAGATGGGATTGTACAGTCGACAAAAAAGTCTCCTTTACAGCTCACAAGTGCAAACATCTTACCACGGATGCACGATACACACATAGAAACTCGCATGCAACGAACGCTCATGCTGCTCAAGCGACACGTATGTGTGTGTTATCTATAATTTGCAACTAAGTAGTCTAGCTACGCGAGGGATGAGTTCACAATTTGTGTCATACTTCCTGGCGGTGACATGGTGTCGTACAGTATTCAAACTAACATCAAAAAAAAGTACATGAAATGTACGAAATTGTACGTTAATTAAAAAAAATGTACTACACGTACGAGACGAGAAAACGGTGTTAATCCGTCACTGCTAGGAAGCATACTTCCTGGCGGGGGCTATTTATTTTGTTATGTGGCGGCCAAGTTTTCAATGTTCATATCAATTAAAAAATATGTACGAAAATTGTACGTTCTGGTATTGCTGAATATCTCCGTTGAAATCGTTTCTAATACAACGAATTATACTTAGTAATATTTCTATGGTTTCTTGTTTCTTATTACTCTTATTAAGTCAAATGATTCTACCGACTTGTTATAGTTGTTATTATTCAATTTCTAAAAACGATTTATGCATCGTTGGACTAAAAGTAAATATGCCGATGTATAAAAATGTCTACATATAAAATAAAAATTGGTCCGAGTATTAGAAAGCCAATACTTTAGAATGCTCAAGTCTTATTAAGTCGGAATCTAAAAATGACTACTATTAAATTATAAAAATGTTTACGTCTTATCAAGTCCAAATATAAAAATGACTACTTTCAAAGTGTACAAATGTCTAAGTCTAATCAAGTCTGAATATAAAAATGACTACTTTCTTTACTAATATTTAGGTCCAGGATTATAATAATACATGTACGGATCACATTCATCATCACCAACAAACATTATACAGGTGGACATTTTTATACTTCGTCAAAATTATATACCTACGCCCGAACTTATGCAAGTGGACATTTTTATACATCGCCATATTTACTTTTAGTCTAGTGTCGCAACATGTTTATATTTGGTCTAATATATAGGTGAACATTTTTATACTTCGTCAAAATTATATACGCCCGAACTTAAGCAAGTGGACATTTTTATATATCGCCATATTTACTTTTAGTCCAACGACGCATAAATCCCGTTTCTTAAACAGCTGGAAGCGGGTAGATTGTTCATGTTTCGAATATTAGTAGAATTGTATGATTTGTATGCTCATGGTTTAAATATGGATTACACTTTACAGAGTAGATTTCGATAATTATGATAGGTTTAATGTATAAATAAGTAGCATGTTAACGTTTTCAGACAAGCAACTTCAATGTTATCAAGATGATGTTAAGCATACTTACCAACTCGACGTCTTTGTTACCTACAATGCTTCCCCAATGTTTCAATAGTTCTATCCTAATATGCGATTGTTACCTACCTCAATTTTTCGTTTTTTTTTTAATGATATACACACATAAACACTTTCCACATTTGCAGAATATACGCCTTCTAAGGTGAAGTTTATCGTATTTAAAAAAAAATACTTGCAGGATACTTACTTTAGATTTTTTTTTTTGTAAACTATAACTATCGATTTCCTTAAGCAAAAGGGTCTGATAGGTTCCTATTATTTGTTTTATATGTACCTTCACCTAAGTTAAATAAGGAACTACTTAGAATGGTCTGTTATTTGAAGCCGCACGTGTGTAAAAATATACAAGAAATATGTTGGTCTTGTTAATCCCTCGTAGGCCGGCTTCATCATTGAGCTTTTTGTTTTCAATATCAAGGTCAATACAATTAATTTAGATAGTCTGCGAGGGGTAAATATCCTGGTATTATAAGGATGTTATGTGTTAGTTTAATTCTGGGGACGTTTGGCATATGTTTTTTTGTTAAATCTACAGAATAAAAACACGAGATGATTAAACAATTTGTTTATTAGGCATTAAGGTCTCTGCCCACTAGACCGTAGCATACCATGACCGTAGCATGAACGTATCAGACACGGAATGTGAGACGACACGGACTACTATGCCCACTATAACGTGTGTACATCGTTTCATGTCCGTGCTAAGCCCGTTTAGTGACCGTTGCATCCGCGTCGCAACCACGTATCATCCGCGTCGGAACTACGTATCATCCCCGTAGTATGAGCGATTCATATCCGTCGTTATCGATCCATTGTCACAGTTTTATCAGTTGCAAATTGTTTTCGCGCCCTTTAGACTACTATCGCTGTGCTAGTAATTTCCTAGGAGTTTATTTCTACACCTATTTTCTGAGCAGACATCGTAAACTGCGATCGAAATCCATTGAAGTACCTACAAGAGTTGTTACTGAGTCAAGTCAAAGTCAAAAATTATTTATTGAGTAGGCTTAGCAACAAGCACTTTCGAATCTTCAGTTATGCTACTTATACATTTATATGGCGGAATGTGTTTATTTATCATTAATATTATTATAGTATTAAATTACACTTATCATTGTCTAGGTAACCTAGACACTGATAAGGGTAATCTATGATATTAAACTAAAACTTCTTGGAATTGGTAAATATATTGTCTATATTATGAGAGTTAGTATTCTTGTCATGATTGTCAATTATGTGACTCCGTCAAGTACTGGTTTTGTTTGATTATTTTTACATCTTCTAATAGTTTCGGAACAATAATTAATTTTAAATAACAATGAAGCAGCTACTAAAGAGCATAGGTTTTGCGAAAAAAAAAATATAAATATTGTAATAAAAATCTAAAACCAATAAAATTTATTTTAGAAAGCCACATCAAAAGCATTGTTCTTACCATGGAAACAAATTGTGCAATCTATCTGAATAAATTCGTTAAGTTATATGACTGTTTCAAAATTGATATTTCTTTTAATTATTTTGTTTGTAAGAAATGAAGTAATATTTTTCGATCTCGATGTAAATCTTCGGTTTGCGGGTTTACAATCAATTAAGTAATTTTTTTTTTGGATAAAAATTGTAAATACAATACAAAAATGTAAATACAACGCGTATGCTCACCGTTTCGCCGCCTGCGCACACCGTACCGGCAACGTTGCGTGCCATGCAGGTAGCGTGTCGGGGCCGGCAAAATATTCTCGCCGACAATTCTTGCCGGTCCGTGCATGGCACGCGACGGTGTTGGCCGGCGACGGAACGTCCTAGTGGGCATAGTCTCATACTTTTCCATACAAAGAATATTTTTTTGTCTGATACGTTCATGCTACGGTCATGGTATGCTACGTTCTAGTGGGCAGAGACCTTTATACTTTGAAATATTATAATATAATACAATAACAATTTTGTCGAGGATCGTTTTTCTAGTTATACCGAAATTGTTGTTTTAATAATTGTATTTATCATGATCAACATCACATTTTACCTACGTGTAAAATGTGATGTTGATCATCTACAACATCAGCACACACCTTTATATTTGTCAACAATTGACAAGGAAAAATACATTAAATAAAACAATAGAAAAGGATTTTATCGCATATTTGGTCAGTCATCTGTAGATCAACCTTGTAAAGTGATCGAACGTTCTTGATGTAATGAATAATTAATAAATATACGCGATATAATCCGTTTCCATATAGTTAATAAATTAATGCTAACATTTAAAACTCTCACTCATTAATAATTCATTATTAGTAGCATTATATTCATTTGCTTATATGATTACCTGCAAGGTAATTGAAACATTGTTCACTCGGTAATAAAAACAAAAACTGATACACATGTATGAACAATTAATTAGAATGCCTCAATTATAAAATACTTTTCACTTCTCATGCTCAAAAAGTGCACCTTTATGTCGTGCGTAGACGACTTAAAATCGCATTTCATGTTCTAGAGCATAAAAGTAAAATTGTTTTCTAAGGCTAAGATGGGCTAAGGTAATCGGTCCCGACAGCCAAACAGTTAAAACATATTGCACAATTTTATTGATCAATAAAATAGTATAGCTGACAATTTTTTTTATATTTTTTTATCTAATATTAGAATTCTATATTTTCTGTCATTAAATTTAGTAAATCACATAAAATAGATATCGATTATCGTTCAAAAATGCTCCGAAATGTTTGACTTGGCAGAAAACCGAGCATATTAAGATCCCAGTTTGAAAATTAAAAAAAAATAATAAAAAAATGAGTTGGCGGGTATTGGTTGTACATTTTTTCTTCCTTCGCTTTACGACAACTTAGTTGCGTAAATTGCAGTGAAAAATGTATTTTACTATTTTACTTTCCTCGCAAACGAAGTGAAAAGTAGAGTGTACAACACGGGCATAAAATGTCCATTTTTATCCTCGTCAACTATGTCACTTTAAAATGCACTTGTTGTACAATCTACTATATTTTCGGTTACAATAATTATTAGCCCACGTTCACTTGATCTAACAAATCAAAGTAATAATAAAGTAATTAATTGAATAAATTGGATACTAGTCACAACATAACACGAACTGGGTCACATTTTATAAAGTTACATTTTACTATTATTGCGACTTCCAACTTGCACCAGCTCCCCGGGTCCCATCGATGACATCCAGTCCCAATACCCTAATGTCAAACTACCACTAGCCCTACACGGTAAAAAGTTTTTTTCGCAATAACGCTCACCTTTTTTCTCCACAAAATTTTACGGCCGTCTTTATCCGACTTAAACGATTTTTCCTCAGTAGGTAAATATCACTACGTTATTGCCATCACCAATCAAAGTCTAGATATATCATTGCAAATCGCACTCTGTTATCTTTGAGGTCCCTTGTCAGCGCAATTTTTTTCTCGGGTCTTCGACGTCTTTATCCAGCCGCGCTTAAGTGTTTCCGCACGGTCTGCAAGGTCACATCATGCCTGGCTGCTGGCTGTCACACAGGTGCTGAGTAATGGGTCGTTTGAATGTGACGCAACGACAGTTTGAATGAAGCATAGACGCGTCAGTATACGCTCCAGGATTCGGGCCGAAATGCTCTGATTTCACATTTCCCGTCTCAGCGAACCGGCGAACCCACAGCTGCACTGTAGGTCTCTGCACCTGTGATGTAAAAAAGTAAATAAAACAATATATTTTCACAAAACTACTCTGAAATGGTCTAAATCAGGGATGCGGCGTGCGCCGCGCCGAGATTTCTTTTATGTAATGTTGTATGAAAATCCTTAACGGCCTACTAGGACGTAATGACACTAATGACGCACCTACGGCACGCATCACCGCAGCGTATTGGCGCCTTTACCGAACAGGTGTGATGAAAAGTAAATTTAATATAAGATTAACATGTTTCGTAGTTAATTGAACATCAAACGTGTCAATATACTAGATAAATAATAGGTAAATCATTATATTTTAAATTGAAATCTACTTATTCACACAAGAACCATGTGTTTTTTTTAATAAGTAGCTATCTAAGAGTAAGTATACTGATATCATTCATTTTCGTGCGATTTCACTTAACGAAACGTTTTGTTTATGGAGGAAAATAATTTCGGCCCGCTTCAATCCGAAACACGCGTATTCTCCATGTTAATACAAAACAATCAAAATCTATAGGTAACAAGTAAAATGAACAATGCTTGCAATGAAGGTCGGTGTAGCTGATGGATGTAGTCACAGGTTGAGGAGAGTGAAATAAGAACCAGTATGCTTAGTACATGATTGGCGCGACAGTATCTCGCCACGAGATAGTCTACCCGTCCTTCTTTTGTTAATATAGCTAGTGAAGGACGGGAGATCTATCTCGCGGCGACATACCGTCGCACCAATCATGTGCTAAGCCTGCAGAAGAGGATATTTTTACAAATTGCTTGAGTGCATGGACATGCGTTTGTCGCTCGGTGGCGATAAGGCAACTGAAAACTTGTTTGTCCGATAGGCGATGCACACATACACATGCACTCGCGCATACGTTTATTGTATACATAGAAAACAACGGCGGTAAGTACCTTCATTGTATTTTTATAAAATTATACCAAAATCTACACTAATTTACTATTTTTTATGTTTCAGGCAGTGAACGCACATAAACCATGGAAACATTTTATCCGTGCAATTATGACCCAACGCAAACTACTCTTGAGTGGGCGTTCCTAAAAAACGACTCCTGGAGCTGTTTCAGTTTGGCCGAGTTGACAGTACTTGGCGGACGTCTGAATGAGTTTTTTTTTTTTTTTATACCACGTCGGTGGCAAACAAGCACACGGCCCGCCTGATGGAAAGCAGTCACCGTAGCCTATGGGCGCTTGCAACCCCAGGGGTGTCACATGCGCGTTGCCGACCCAATAAGAACTTGTACACTCCTCTTTTGAAGAACCCCATACTGTAGTCCAACGGGAAAACCTCGGCAGGGAGCTCATTCCACAGACGGACCGTCCGCGGGAGGAAGTTCCTCTGAAACCGCACGGTGCGCGACCATTTAGGTTGCAAGGTGTGAGGATGAGCGCCCAGTCGGTGACGAGCGGTGCGATGATGAAAAGTGGACGTTGGCATCATGTCGAACAGTTCTTCAGAGCACAACCCATTGTACAGACGATAGAACACACATAAGGAGGCGAAGTCTCTCCTTAGACTTAAGGGTTCAATACCGCCTGTGAGTCTGGGATCGTCGACTATTCGGACAGCACGTCTCTGAACCGAGTCAAAGGGTGCAAGCTGGTATACAGGTGCTCCTGCCCAGAGGTGACAGCAATACTCCATATGGGGTCTGACTTGCGACTTATATAACAGAAGTCATTTGCCCCGGAGTAAAGTATCCCCTCGCTTTATTGAGCACCCCGAGCTTTTTGGATGCCAGCGTAGCTTTTCCCTCTAGGTGACATTGGAATTGGACGTCGTTGGAAATGTCGACTCCGAGGATCCCAATACTCCCTGACATGGTAAGAGCTGTGTCTTGGAACTTTGGAGCCACAGTAAATGGGGTTTTTTTAGCGGTAAACGCGCAAACTTGTGTCTTTGTGGGGTTGAACCTGACTAGGTTATCCCGACCCCATAACGAGACTCTAGATAAAGTGTTCTCGATGTCAGACACAAGTTTTCCGCGACTTTCCAGTACCACAGAGCGAGGGATATTAGCACGGCCTGTGTAAAAAGTATCCCCAGTACTGTAATCCGCATAGCAATGGAGGTCGCCGATAGACAACATGTCATTGATATGCAGAAGGAACAGCGTTGGGGATAGCACAGAGCCTTGCGGGACGCCAGCGTTTATGTCCATGCTATCAGAGCAGCTACTGTCTACTACGGCACGAATGCGTCTGCCGGACAAAAAGCTAGCAATCCATCTGCATAATCCCTCGGGCAGTCCATAAGATGGCAACTTCGACAAAAGGCCCCTATGCCAGACCCGATCGAACGCCTTCGCTATATCTAGGCTGACTGCCAAAGCCTCGCCTTGACTCTCAATGGCTGATGCCCAGAGGTGAGTGAGGTACACTAGAAGATCACCGGTAGAGCGATCGTGGCGAAAGCCATACTGGCGGTCGCTTATAAGATCGTGTTCTTCTAGGTAACCAAGGAGCTTAGCGTTAACTATACGCTCCATGACCTTAGAGAGAAGGGAGGTGATAGCGATAAGCCTATAATTCGATGGATCCGATCTGTCACCCTTTTTTGGAACAGGGTGCACAAGGGCCGTCTTCCACGAAGATGGAACTTCCCGTTTGATACTGGAAAGAGCGAAGAGACGCATTAACACAGGACACAACTCAGGAGCACAACGTTTAAGCACCACTGCAGGTATGCCGTCTGGCCCGCTCGACTTGTGAACGTTTAACGACAGCAACTCCCGCCGAAGATCTTTCTGGGAGATGCGAATTTCTGGCATGGAGTGTGCGCACCGCGGGATGGTAGGCGGTATAATGCTGCCGTCATCGCTCACAGTCGAGTTCGAGGCAAAAAGAGCACCTAGAAGATCGGCTTTCTCTTTTGCACTATGGACCAGATTACCGTCAGCATTTCGCAGTGGTGGCAGGGACGACCGACAAAAGTTTCCCTCGGCAGCTTTGGCAAGTGACCAGAAGGCCCTACTCCCGGAAGGGTGGCCTGCAAGCTTCTCGCCAAATCTGCCGACAAAATCAAATTTTGCTCTGGCAACAGCTCTTTTGCAGGACCTCGAGGCAGCATTCAGTCTGCGTTTCGCATCAGAGACGTTCGGATCCTTATCAGTTACGGCCTTGGTCCAAACCCTGTAAGCAGCCTGCTTTTGAACCGCAGCTTCTTTACAGAGCCGGTTAAACCAAGGTCGCTTCTTTGCTCCTGTAGCGATTAGTGAGTTGGGAATGAAACAGTCCATTCCGAGCTGTATCGTCTCGGCGACATTAGTCGCACAGGAGTCAGGATCATCCGATGCGAAACAGAGCTGCCTCCAAGGGTACGAAGCGTAGAATTCACGCAATCCGTCCCAATCTGCTGACCCGTACTGCCAAACGCGACGAGTAGTAGTAGGTCGCGGTGGTTCTCGCTGCGCGCAAGGCGAATTTGTCCGGATAAGGCAGTGACCGGACGAGCCGAGAGGTGCATTTACTGCGATGGTGTATCCGTCCGGATGCGTGGTCAACAGAAGGTCAAGCAAGGAGCTCGTATGGTCCTCGATATCTGGTATTCTCGTGGGAGAACGTACCAGTTGTGAGAGCCCATAGGCCAGAGAAAATTCGTGAGCAGACCTTCCCGCAAAGTCGGTGGACCGGGAGCCCAGCCACTCAACGTGGTGGGCATTAAAGTCCCCCAAAATCACCAGCTCCGCGGATGGGTACTGCTCAAGCACTCTGTCGGATGTCGACTGTATGTGCTCGAAGAGTCGGGTTGTCTCTGTGTTGCCACTGTGAGACCTGTAAAGGCACGCGTAGACTCTGGTGTGGCCGCCGTAGTCCACACGCACCCACAAAACTGACAGGTCCCTGTCTTCAAAGGCAAGAAGACGACGACAGCATACATCCTGCCGGGCGTACATACATACACCGGCGTGTCTCACGAACTTATGTTCGAGTGTATAGCCGGGGTACAATAGGTACGATATATCCGCCGGGCAGGATATTTGCGTCTCCGTGAGGAAAAGTATGGTCGGCTGCGCAGTTTCCAGGTGGCAGTGGACTGCGTTTAGGTTAGAGTGGATACCCCTGATGTTGCAGTAGTCCACTTGTGTGGATGGAGATGCCGCTGATAGTCCAAACTTTTTCTGTTTTCGCGCCATTATAGTGGGTGTACTTAATCCTAAGAAGGGTTCGGAGTGCCGACGACTCAAGGGACAAACAAACGGAACAAATCTGGCAGGGGACAGCGCAGGTAGTGCGGTCTGCAGGCACGGCGTACGGAAGGGCCCCCGGTCCCCCCCTGAGGCAGCGGCCGGGTCCACTCCGGTCTCCTCCTCCGGCACGGCCACTACTCCAGGGATTTTGCGCAGGTTGGCGGTTCAGCCTCCCAGGGCGGAGATTACGTGGTTCCTGGGTTCGGGAACCCTACTGACCTACGGGCGGCCAGCGGTCAGCCGTTTCACCGGGTCTCCCTGATAGCCGCACCTGCATGCCGCGCCAACACAGGCCGAAGCCAGTATTGTCAGTTCCGTAGGTCCCCCCGTCGGCAGCACTTCGCACCCTCGTTGAGCCTGGCTACTTTACTCACCAGCAGGAACACAACACTATGTGTAGGGGATAGTGTTATTTGGCTGCGGTTTTCTGTAAGGCGGAGGTACTTCCCCAGTTGGGCTCTGCTCTAGATAAGAGCGAGATGGCATCCGCTGTGCTGTGCCCTACCACACAAAGCGGGATGTCATTCGCTATGCCCTTTTTTTTTTTTTTTGATTACCCAGAGGAATGCATTGAATTGCATACCACTACGTAACATAAGGCCCCCGGGGGTGAGAGCCGAATATTACGCATTGGTTATGTGGGGCTCTCTAGTCCACTAAAGACTAGCCTACCCACTAAACCTCTGGGATGCTGCCAACCCCTGTGCCGTAGTGGTGAAGCCATGGGATCGCGAACATGTCACCACGACTCCACCGGCACTTTCGCCCTAGGGCGAACCCTCACCGAAAGACACACTGTAGCATAACCAGCATGCCTTACCCTCACCACTTCCCCAAGCCCCCAGGAAGCAGAGACCGCCACCGTAACACGGTGCTTCGGTCCCACCCTCTTGGCTGCGGGAGGACAAACGCCCCTACCCCGCAGCTCGCCATGGGAGGACAAACGCCCCTACCCCACGACGTTTGGCTGGTATTCGCAGAGGGAAGATAGCAAGCGCGCAACTGAGCGGCTATCCTCCCCCTCCCAGGGTGCACCACGAGGAGGAACCAGCCCTGCACCCCACATTCGCTATGCCCTACCTCAACTAAGTTACGTAGCGTTTCTATAAATAACGGTAAAAACGAATTAAAAAGGCTTTCATTTGCTATAGGCCGGTGTAAAAACAGTTATAGTAATTCTAAGGATAGGGGAATTACTTTTCACATGTTAGTAAACTGATAACTTCGGTAATTTTGAATATAAATATAATAATATTTAAGACATTTTTCTATACTACCGTTCTAAACTAAAACGTCGTAAGTCCATACAATTTTACAATAGCATATGACGTTTTAAAATAGTAGGATACTATAGGGATGTCGCTATGCCCAATGAAGCAAGTTTTTTAATTAACTGATAATATGTGATTTCAATATATTACATTTTAATAAATTCCTTTTTCTCTTTCATGGAATTGAACTACCTATTATGTACCTATGCAAAAGTAGGTACGTATAGTTCTCAAATTTAAAATTAAATTTAATATTTCCATTTTACTTCGCATTTTAATTTTTTCCATTCAGATTACCGCAAGATGCTGTTCGTAGAGACAAATGGGTAAAAGGTGTCCGATTAGAGAGACGAGAAAATTATTGGATGCCTAGCAAAAGATCTATAAATTGTTGTCTTCATTTCAAAGATGAAGACTTTTACTTGTCTAAAAAGGGGTTTACGCAGCTTAATAAGACCGCCATACTGATTTATACTGTAACCGATTTGTACTCATCAGTTGACTGTTGCCATATAAAAACGTCTATTTTTTACTTTTAAAAATGATTAAGTTTCTGGTTTACCTATAGTAATTAGTTTTGAATTTTTCATTTTCCTAAACTAAACTAACGCTTGACCACATTGTTTAATTTGGCCATCGTCCCATATCTGCTATTAAGAAATTATACTATACAATAAATCCTTTATTCTTCTTATTACACAACAACGAATAATAATTCATTAATTATACACCGATTTTTTAGGGTTCCGTAGCCAAAATGGCAAAAACGGAACCCTTATAGATTCGTCATGTCCGTCTGTCCGTCTGTCCGTCTGTCACAGCCGATTTACTCGGAAACTATAAATGCTACAGTAACGAAATTTGGTGAGAATATGTGTTGTATGAACCGCTACAGGATTATGATACTAAATTGTAAAAAAAACCATTGGGGTGGGGGCCCTCCAGACATGTAACTGAGGGATAGAATTTTTTTTTTAGTTTTACATAAGCGTGTGGGGTATTAATAGAAAGGTCTTTGAAAATTATATGAAGGTTTATACATCACATTTTTATTTAAGCAAATCGTTTTTGGGATATCAGCTCTCAAAGTCTGAAAAATATGTCCCCCCCCTCTATTTTTTAAACTACGCGATATAAAATTCTAAAAAAAATATATGTTATGCACATTAATAAACTCTATCAACGATTTTTGGTTTGATTAAATTATCTCCTATAGTTTTTGAGGTAGGTTGATTTAACTGTATTTTTTTAATAATAAATTGATAATGGTACGGAACCCTTTGCGCGCGAGTCCGACTCGCACTTGGCCGGTTTTTAATATTTATATATTTGGTCCGCCTACAATTTCCTCTACTTTGCCGCAGGGTGATGACTGATAGAGTATTTATTATTTATTTATTGAATTACTTGACACAATTTTAGTTAAAAAAATACAATATCGTCCCACAAAACTGTTACAACAGTTTGACTGTGGGAGCGGCAGTCTCTTAATTAATTATACCTCATGGCATTAAGTCCGCCTGTAAGTTTTACTTTTGTACAATAAAGTTTAAATGAATAAATAAATAAATAAATATTTCCTTACATTGTTTTATATCATTACTACATTATAAGACTGGGTAGGTATTTATTTTGTACATGATTATTTATACTGCCAAAAATTATATTAATTATTTTTATAGTGAATTACTTGACTGGCTCTTTGATTTACGGCATAAACCTATCCATGTCACAATATTTTTAAATACCCGCAAAAGTCTAGGTTGCCAGTTATGAGTAGCAATCATTGCATGAAGGTTATTAGCGAATTCTTGTTGCTGATTGGTATTTGTTGACGTTCTATGCCTTTCGCTTACACTTAACTATTCATATTAGTGCAATAGAGATGACTATAATTTAGTTCTCTCTATTTTTCATTCGCGTCTGTAAACGTATGGCCTTACTTCAATGTGGGTGTATTTGTGTTTGTGTGCTAATAGTCCCAATAATTTGAATGGCAATGTTCTCAAGGGCGGTTTCCATGTTTATTTGCGTTCACTGGTTTCAGGTCTATTTTCCTTTTAGGTCCAGATACTCACGTCGTCTACAGTCGGTTAGCAATGAAATTAAATTTAATGCCATATCCATTACCCACAATATTGTTATAACGATATATACGGGTTGTTTGTTATGGCGTTAGCCAAATTTGGATATGTCATTCGCGATCACCAGTACACAACATTTTTGAAAAAAAAAGTGACACTTTTTTTTTGTTTTTTTTTTCAGTTTTTTATCCGGCAAAAACATAATTTGTGGTCACTAGGCAAGTTTGTTTCAATCCGTGCGATTCGATGGCAGACAAAAGGGTAGCAGGTTTGAGTATTCAAGTCTTAGCCAATCAGGAGTTCATCACAAGCACCGATCACGGCTGTCCCAGATCAAAGCCTAGTAAGTGTATTTAGCAAAATTTTACAGGAGAGGCAAATAAACATTTTGTTAAAAAAAAATAGTAGAAGAGACCTTTATCTCACAAGACTTTGTTTTATATAGACAAGTATAACTTGCTTTACAAGGCAAACTATTGAAACTTAATATATATCGGGAACCCTAATGACAGCCGAGCTAAGAGGCCTAGCTACTTGTTACTCGTTACAGAATCTTGTATCTACGCATCTACGCAATAGTAGAAAACGAATGGAGAGTTCTAAGCTTGCGTCCATGCATAGGATGCTGTAATGATCTTAACTTTGTCTACATAGTGCATCGTGACGCCATCTATGAATGTAAACTAGAACCTTACAATCATCGGGTAGGTTGTCTTAGATAAATTTTAATATAACAAATTTGAGGGTGGCCGTGATAAACGGGTACACCGCGGAAAAAGAGATCGGGCAGACCGTTGGTTGCTGCAATGGCAGGCAGACGACGTTATTGAAATTTTATAGGCATGGTGCGCACTAAGTTTGAAATTGTCGCAATATTGTGAGTGAAGTGTGTTGGTGAAAAAAAGTCACGGGGTAAGTGTTACTTTAAGCGCGTTAATCTGGACTATGACCTTCCTCCCCAATACGTATGCTTGTCTTTACCATATAACGTTCTGTCGGGATATAGCTTGGAATCTTTGTTCGCAGCATTCGGAAACGCCCTTTTTTTATGGACCGGTTGTCAGACAAGGGAAAAGGGCCATTTTAAGTTTGAACGTTCGTAGAACACGAAGGCTTAATTCGCCGGCACTGTTAACGGCAGTGTAGCCTAGCGGTAGAAAGCATTGACTTCAGTATGAGAGGTTTCCAGTTCGAGTCCCAGCATATCGAAACTTTTTTTGTATTTTTTTTTATTGTACATTTTAATTTTAATTTGTTTTACCTTTTATTGTTTTTACTTTTTTACTCTTTTTTTTACTTAGTTTTATTTTAGTGCCTAGGTATTTAATTTATGTTTTATTTCTTTTTTTACCCTTTTGGGATTTTGTTTACCTGTTTATGTTATAGTTATATATTACGGGATTTTACTGCTAAACTAATGGTTTATGCTTATATTAATTAAATTTATATTATTGCCAAATTTGTCAATAGTTTCCTTTAAGTATTTTTGCGTACGAACCCAGATCATGACATTGGCGCCCAGAGGGTAATACTAATTTGGATTAACTATTGGCAACAGTGGTGACATAATTGTAGTTAAGTTATCGTCATTTAAATATTTCATTGTTAGTTTTTTTTTGGAACGATGGATGTCAATCACTTGCATAAGGATGAGCTGGAATTCGAATTGGCTTGCCGAGGCGTTACGGACTGTCAAACTGTGGCAACTATGCGGAAGTTTTTGCGGGCAATGTTAAAGCGTGAAGCGTCTAGGGAATCTTCTATTTCCTTAAAAGTTCCTGTTGCGTGCATTCAGAATCCAAGCAATGAGATCCTGTCTTGCAAAGATAAGTTGTCTATTCTGGTCACGCTAATTGGGGAGGCGTCTCTTAGTCCCGACAGTTCCTTGATCAGGCGCATACACACTCGATTAACACACCTTGCGAATCGTGCTAAGCTTATTATACCCATGGAGCAGGAAGACACTGAGAGACACCTGACCCTACTCAAGGATATCGGGGAGGCACGGTTATCGTTGGAAATGTTGGATCAGGAGGCCAGTGGTGGAGAGGAAAGTATTTCGGAGCAGGACAAACTAGCATTACAGAAGTCGTTAGGAGATGAAGCAATGATGATATTGGGAAATTTAGATAAAGATGAAGAATCTAGTGAGCGTGCTACACGTCGGCATGAGGCACACCTAGTCAAGAAGAAAAGTACCTCCATGCCATCAGGTCAGGGATCAGGGTCACAGAATAGCGCTCCCTTCGGTCGTTTAGAGGAGCCCGGGACAAATAGCAACAGCAAGGAAGGGCGAGAAGACAAACGGGAGTCATTCCTGAGACCTTGCTTACAGGACGGTTTACAGAGATCCTCGACAATAGATCCGGATCTCCATAGACGGAAACTAGTTCCTATCAAGGATTGGGGAATTAAATTCAATGGTAGGGGGTCTGTGAGTATTAATGCATTCCTCGAGAGAGTCGATGAACTGAGAGAAGCAAGAAACGCTAACCACGACGACTTATTCCGTTATGCCATTGACTTCTTCGAAGAAGAAGCTCTTATATGGTTTAGAGCAAACAAAAAGACTGTCACAAATTGGTCTGAGTTAGTGAAGCTGCTTTTGGACACATTTCAGAAACCTAATTATCAAGATGAGCTTTTGGACGAAATCAGACGGAGAACTCAAAGTAGACAGGAAAGCATTGTCATATATTTGTCTATCATGCAGAACATGTTTAACCGTCTCCCTGAACCGCTATCGGAGTTCCAGAAGTTGGTCCTATTGAGGAAGAACATTCAACCTTATTATCAGAAGGAAATATGCCGGGATGCGTTCAACACTGTCGCTGAGCTAACAGCTGTTTTGAAAATTATCGAACGGACTAAATTGAGTTGCGAAAAATTCAAGGAACCGTCTCAGGACAACTATTCCTTAGAGCGAGACCTCGCATATCAGGGTGTGGGAGATAGCGTGCAGGAGGGTCACAAGGATGTTGCAGCTATTGGTGACAGGATGATTACACAGTCCAAATGCTGGAACTGCAGAGTGCCCGGGCATCGTTTCAGAGAGTGCAATCTACCTAGACAAAGACTCTTTTGTTATAAGTGTGGACGTTTTGGGAGCACCGCTCAGAAATGTGCGTGTACAAAGGAGGGAAACGAACAGTCGGAGTCGATGTCTGCCGATCGCACCCTGAAAAATTAGACAAGCAGGCGTCTGATGACTGGCAGCAATGGTTAGAGGTTATCTCGAATTTTTTCTCTACTGGTGAAATTTGCAACATACAGCGGAGTAAGTCAGATAATCGGTTTTATGCGGATTTAAGGATATTGAATCAGCCTTTCTTAGGGTTATTGGATTCAGGTGCTACAACGTCGGTGATTTCTAGACCCCGGTATCGGAGGTGCAAAATGATAGCTGTCAAATTCTTACTTAGGGATAGGTAAACACATTTTGTGATGTCGATATCGATACTCGATTTTTGTACAATTTTTTTTTAATGTACTGTGGCGTTCAGAATTGCATGGACAATTTATGAATGTATTCATTCATAAACTGTCTATGCAATTTTGAACCCTACTGTACAAGGACCATTTATTTGTATACCTTTTTTCGGGATCTATGATAATAATTAACATTTAATACTCGATTTTTTGTATATTTATTTTTTTATGTACAAGGACCATTTATTCGTATCCTTTTTTTGGGATCTATAATAATAAAGGGTGTCCCCGAAGTAAAGAGACAAATTTCAAATTTTGAACTATTTGAAAATATTTTTAATTCTTTAAGAAAAATTACTGTCATGGCCACCGTTTGTCTCAAATCTGTAAAATTTAGTGGGAAATATGATTGTATTATTGAAATTTTAGAAATGAAAAGAGCTGATCACGTGGTATTCGCTAAAGAGTTGTTCAGAATTATGAATGTTATGGAAAAACGGACACGATATCTAATTTTTCTTCAGAGGGAGTAAGGAGAACTACTTTGTATTGAATTATAAAGCGTTTTGAAGAATCACATGAACACAATTTCAAGAAGATTCCGGGAAAAAATGTACTATTTCCGTAGCTATGAACATAAATAAGGTAAAAAAAAGTGTATGAACGGAATCCTTCGATGTCTGTTAGAGCTGCTGCGGATAAATCTAAAATATCGAAGTCAAGTATAGCTCGTATTAAAACATGCGACTTAAAGCTTAAAGCATTTGCAAAACTGTCAGCTCCTAAGTACTTTAAGGACCAGGAAGTGCGAGCTAAAAGAGGGTGCCGAAGAGCGTATGAAAAAACACTGAAAAAAGTTCTCATAATTGATGATGAGACTTACGTGCCCGTGGACCCAACGGATATTCCTGGGAAGCAATACTAACATGTGACTCGACGGGACTCCGTAGATTATTCGCAAAAACTTGTAGCAAAGGTCATATTTTTCAATAATATCTCGTTTGACAAGCCATAGACCAAAATGGCAATACATCTTAACAATACATTTGCACAGGCTCTATGACCGCACGTATTTATTTGAGAGAATGTGTGATAATGCGATAAATTTCGTTCATAGATAAGCATTACCGGAGGGAAGAAATTATATTCTCGCCGGATGTGGCGTCATGCCACTACGCCACGGAAGTCACTCAACATCTAGAGGCTGCAGGTATAGATTTTATACAAAAACATAACAACGCCCCAAATGTTCCCCAAGCTGCTAGTATTGAAGCTTATTGACCTTTATATAAACGAGAATATAAAAAACGAACAGAAAAACCCAAATCGTTGACTGGATTTAAGCATAGATGGACTAAATTGGCTAAAAGTGTGACAGCTAGTTCTCGAAAAGCTGTAATGAGACGAGTAGCAATCAACCTTAGAAAAATTGGCTACAGAGCCTTTGCACAAGCAAATTTCATATAAAGTAGGAAATAAAATTAAATTCTGAAGTGAACTAAATGTAAATAGTAGTGTTTTGTAAGATTTTTTTATTAAATATTTTAATTCGAATCTTGTCTCTTTACTTCTGGGACAGCCCATAATTAACATTTAAGTTATAAATCATTACTATTACAATAGGTACAAATCTCTGGTTGCTATTACATTTATAATGTTTCGAGTTGCACAACATAAAATAAAAACTTTTGAGATATTAAATACTTATAATAAATGATTTATGTCAATAGACAGTTAAAGTCATATTGCAACGTTTACGTTTACGAGTCTATTCGCCTAATATATTTTATACAATAGAAAGTGGAGTCACTTCTTGCTGAACACCCTGAACTTCAAAAATGAATGAAAAACATTTAATATACAATTTGCAGAATACAGAATCATTTCCAGAAGTAGGAATATAAAAAAGCACATGGAGTCGAATTGCCATCAAGAGAAAATCAACAACGTATGTTCCACTAATATTGATTATTTAAATTATAAAGGATATTCCATTTCAATATTTGTAATCTTGCATATCTTGCATTGCAACTCAATCTTGTATGAAAACACCCATAAAAAAAGAAAAAAAATTAAAACCAATTAAACTGTAACCGAGATCTGCTTAAGTTTTTCGTCAGTTGTAACATACTTTGGACCAAATTGGAAAACCCAAACTTCAGAAGGTTCATCGACAATTGCCTCAATAAAAAGTATGGCGATGTTACATAACATTAAAAAAATATTTTTAATACATGTTGATTTTGTAATTGTATAGTCCTAGTTTATATCGTAAATAGATGCGTTTAATTAAAGCTTAGCTTATTATTATGGTAAAGATAAATTATCGATATGTAACTTTTATTATCGACATCACAAATATTTTTACCCCATCCCTAAGAACTTGACAGCTACCATTTTGCACCTCCGATACCGGGGTCTAGTGATTTCCCCGAAATTTTGTGAACGGATGGTAGGTTTAGGGTTGACAGCACGATCAAGTAATGAGAACCTTTCAACTGCGGACGGTACTTCTCACTCCATAGACACGGTGGTGGACATACCAATACAATTTAATAATATGTATAAGATAGTTCCCTTTTTCGTTATGATGCGTTCGAAGCATGAAATGTTATTAGGGATGAATTTCTTTGAGTCATTTAATCTGGCGGTCAAAGAGGAGAAAATATCAACCAACAATGTCTCGGAAATAAGTGTCACACATCCCATAATTCCGCACTGTGAGTTGACTAACGACCAAAAAGAAAGTTTGAACAAACTGTTAAAGGTCATGGGCGAGGAAGTTGGAAAAGGGTTGGGTAGAACTTCCTTGATCGAGCATAGAATCGACACTGGGGACAGTTTGCCATCTAGCCAGAGACAATATCCTCTTGCACCTCCGTTAATGCGAGAACTGGAACGGGAAATTGAAAATATGCTTAAGGATGACGTGATAGAGCCATCGTGCAGCTCGTGGCGCTCCCCAGTGTTATTAGTAAAAAAAGCTTCCGGTAAGAACCGACTATGTTTGGACAGTCGGCAATTAAACAAGCTAACGGCAAAGGATTCTTATCCACTTCCAAGGGTGACCACCATTTTAGACAGCCTTAGGAATGCTCGATATCTTTCAACCATTGATCTACGTTCCGCATTTTGGCAAATACCTCTAGAGGAGGGGAGCAAAGAGAAAACAGCATTCGGGCTTGCAGGAAAAGGCCTTTACCAGTTTAAGGTCATGCCATTCGGTTTAATTAATGCTTCGCAAACGCAACAACGTCTAATGGACCGCTTGTTTCCGCCTGAGTATGAGGGAAAAGTTTTTTCGTATTTAGACGACATAGTTATTTGCAATGACAATTTTGAAGATCACTTATCGTCATTAACATTTGTCAAAGATCAGTTGAAATCTGCGGGCTTAACTGTAAATCTAGAAAAATGCGTCTTTGCAAGGGAATCTTTGAAATACTTGGGATACATAGTGGACAAAGAGGGACTCCGCACAGACCCAGAGAAAGTAAGAGCGATCTTAGACTATCCTCGGCCTTCAACATATTCAGAGCTGAAACGCTTTATTGGATTGGCAAGCTGGTACCGGCGATTTGTCAAAAATTTTGCTATCGTGGCATCCCCTTTACATGATTTGACTAAAGGTGGTAAAAAAGGGACGAAGATATTGTGGAATGAAGAGGCACAGCAAGCTTTCGTCAGCCTCAAAACGGCTCTTACTTCCACACCGGTTCTGAGAGTTCCCGACTTTGCCAAACCGTTTTCTGTACAGTGCGATGCGTCGAACAAAGGTACAGGTGGAGTTCTGATTCAGGAAATTGATGGTTTGGAGGCGCCCATTGCCTACACCAGCAGAAAGCTTACGGAAAGAGAGTGTAGATACTCTGCCTCAGAACGAGAATTACTCAGCGTACTACATGCGGTGGAACAATTTCGGCCATACATTGAAGGTAGTCAGTTTAAGGTGATCACAGACCACAGTGCTCTTCAGTGGTTGCACCGCAACAAGGATCCACACGGTCGTCTAGCTAGGTGGGCGATGCGCCTCCAGCAATTCGATTATGAAATAGTACACCGTAAGGGAAAGTACAACACAGTGCCAGATGCCTTGTCACGAGCTGTTTGTGAGGATATTGATTTGCTTGAAGTAAAAGCAGAGGACAAAGATGACTGGTACAAGGCGGAGGAGAAAAAAGTAATCTCGGGTGTAAATGGCCCGGATTGGGACATAAGTCAGGGACAACTGTGGAAGCATCTTCGGCTGAAACAATTCCCAGGCAAAAACGATAGCTGGAAACTAGTGGTTCCAGAAAAACTTCGTGACCGAGTACTAAAGGAATGTCATGACCACCCAGCTTCAGGACATTTGGGAGTCAAGAAGTCAGTTAATCGCACGAGACAGCATTATTTCTGGCCTACCTTAATTCAAGACGTGAAAAGTTACGTACGGAAGTGTGAGATATGTGCTAAACACAAACACTCTCAAATGAGACCCACCGGTTTGATGGGAAAGCAACGAGAAGTCTCAGAGCCCTTTCAGATAATTTCAATGGACTTAATGGGACCATTCCCAAAGTCCAAACAAGGCAATACAATGCTGCTTGTGGTCTCATGTTGGTTTAGCAAATGTAGCTTTTTATTTCCTCTTAGAAACGGGAAGGCATCAGCTATAACACGTATAATAGAAGAGCAAATATTTCTAATGTATGGCACGCCTGGAGTCATAGTTTGCGATAATGGCAAACAGTTCGTATCAGGGCAGTTTAAAGACCTAGCATCCAGGTACGGAGTCAACCTGTGGTATACCCCTTATTATCACCCACAGGCCAACCCCACAGAGCGCGTAAATAAAGTGGTTGGATCTGCGATTGCCTCATATGTGGAAAACGACCACAGGGAATGGGACAAGTATATTCCATTCATAGGACATGCAATCAGGACGTGTGTTCATGATGTAACGGGAAAAACGCCAGCATACTTATTCTTTGGGCGAGAGACTTCTGTCCAGGGTGTGAAGGCATATTCTTTTGAACCGGGCGAACAACTTGGGCTCAACACAGAACGGTTAAAGGAAAAAGATAGCTTTCGTCAAGACATATACGATGATGTGAGTGAAAGAATGAGAATAGCTCATGAAACAAATAGTAAACGGTACAACCTCCGTCACCGTATTTGTGAATACAAGGAGGGTGATTTGGTATGGCGACGCACAAAATTGTTGTCTAACTCCAACCAGAAATTCATGTCTAAATTAGCCCCAAAGTTTGAGAAGGCCATAGTTGCTCAGAAGATTTCTGAGAATGTGTATAAGTTGAGAAGCATTAAAGGAAAAGATTTGGGCACGTGGCATTCCAATGACTTGAAGCGCATGGTTTGAATCCGGGTGGATTCTCTGGAGGAGAGGGGATGTGTAAAGGTCTTAACTTTGTCTACATAGTGCATCGTGACGCCATCTATGAATGTAAACTAGAACCTTACAATCATCGGGTAGGTTGTCTTAGATAAATTTTAATATAACAAATTTGAGGGTGGCCGTGATAAACGGGTACACCGCGGAAAAAGAGATCGGGCAGACCGTTGGTTGCTGCAATGGCAGGCAGACGACGTTATTGAAATTTTATAGGCATGGTGCGCACTAAGTTTGAAATTGTCGCAATATTGTGAGTGAAGTGTGTTGGTGAAAAAAAGTCACGGGGTAAGTGTTACTTTAAGCGCGTTAATCTGGACTATGACCTTCCTCCCCAATACGTATGCTTGTCTTTACCATATAACGTTCTGTCGGGATATAGCTTGGAATCTTTGTTCGCAGCATTCGGAAACGCCCTTTTTTTATGGACCGGTTGTCAGACAAGGGAAAAGGGCCATTTTAAGTTTGAACGTTCGTAGAACACGAAGGCTTAATTCGCCGGCACTGTTAACGGCAGTGTAGCCTAGCGGTAGAAAGCATTGACTTCAGTGTGAGAGGTTTCCAGTTCGAGTCCCAGCATATCGAAACTTTTTTTGTATTTTTTTTTATTGTACATTTTAATTTTAATTTGTTTTACCTTTTATTGTTTTTACTTTTTTACTCTTTTTTTTACTTAGTTTTATTTTAGTGCCTAGGTATTTAATTTATGTTTTATTTCTTTTTTTACCCTTTTGGGATTTTATTTACCTGTTTATGTTATAGTTATATATTACGGGATTTTACTGCTAAACAAATGGTTTATGCTTATATTAATTAAATTTATATTATTGCCAAATTTGTCAATAGTTTCCTTTAAGTATTTTTGCGTACGAACCCAGATCATGACAATGCATACCCCATAGAAATAACTTCCTTCGTAAGAATGTAAACCCTTCACATAACAAGACAAGAGTGAATCGTTCTATGTCTAACACGGGAATGAATTGATGAACACTGCAGTTGTGACCTTTTATACTGTCAGGTCACCAGCCACCTGTTCATAGGTTGGTATCATCTACATACCTGCAAACCTGCATGGACCAAACAAAGACCACTCCAAGCAAAACATTGCTTATCGTTTTCTAGATTTAGTAACTCATATCTCCGACACGGCCATATTGACAAGACAAGCGTCCTCGCTTGTATCTGAAACAAACACGTACATCAGTAATCTTTGCCACCACTCGGTTACTCCTGACCAAATTATTTGTCTACGTAAAATCAACTCAACTCAAGGAAAATAATTTTATTCTTTGCAACTGAATTTAGGATCACTTAAAGTCAATTCATTACCACCAATTTAAATGCAAGACCAGACAAGTACCACCTGGCTTTCATAGCCACCTTTTACGTAAAACACATGACAGCAAACTTTCGGAAGCAGGTCTCTCATTCGTGGCCTATTGGTTATCACATAACCACACTACGCGCATCCCCAAGGGATCGCCAAGTCAACCCTATGACTCTACGGTCTCTACAAGACCCTACCTCCGCCAGAGCTTATCGCGCACCGCGTACCCACGGACTACTCAAAGGTAGACAACGACTTCTAACGGGCTACGGCTACGATCAAGCCTCTGGTACGGTCGACCAACCGAACTCACATTGTGACATAGTCACTTCTTCCCGTTTAAAAACAATAACTTTTTTTTTTTGTGGCATTACTAAAATGATAAGTCAAAATGATCTCAATTAATGAATGATTCAAATGAGTCAACCTCTCGACTCAAACGAAAACGTAAACGTAAAATTACTCAACCAGGTTACACCATAACCACCAGATTTCATTTTTGTCCATCGGATTGTTAGGATCCAATAACCTATCAGAAGTTAGAACCATCTCAGCCGCGTAAGTGCTACTCCTCGCAAAGAGTATACTGCACATAAAAAGCAGTCCACGTGCACCTTTTACATGCTTCGGAACTTCCGATGCGATTATTAGATCACGCTCAATCCCTCGGACTTGCTCTCGGTCCATTGAAAGCTCACATGAGTGATGATTTGAATTCATTAAATTTAAAAATTATTTAGGTACTCGTTTAATCAACCCAGGGAATTAAAATCAACTTCATTAACATTCGAATAGACTAGTCAGTCTATGTACTTACTTCTTTACTAGCCAGTAACAGACATAGTTCTACAATAGTCAAATGAAACACTTCAACAAACCAACAAATGGGTTACAGTACTCTAAAGTTGGTCTACCTCCATCCGGTAACCAAAACCACAGTTGCTTCCATCCAGCAACAACAAAATTGGTCTACCTCCATCCGGTAACCAAACCAA
Source organism: Thaumatotibia leucotreta (assembly GCA_025490895.1). NCBI lineage: Eukaryota > Metazoa > Arthropoda > Insecta > Lepidoptera > Tortricidae > Thaumatotibia > Thaumatotibia leucotreta. Next base: position 361,853 of record JALPQI010000380.1, read on the forward strand.
AAACACATCGACCGATTACACCATCGAACCAAACGCATGCCACCACAATCGTGGCCGCACGGAGACGGAAAAATAGATCCGATTTTACACCTACGATTACGAATGATAAAATGGTGTATGCAGTCTGAGAAAAGGTAACCAAACTGAATGTAAAATGTTTCATTCTACGATTGCAAACTAAATGACTAATTCCAATAATTATAATCCACAACTTTAATTAAACTAAAGTAGTCAAATTGAAACTATGGACAGCCCACATAATGAGAAATGACTATCACCACCATCATCATCATGACCACTAACATGATCATCACCATAACCACCATCATGATCATCACCACGATCACTACAATGATCACCATCATGACCATCATCATGACCACCATCATGACCATCATCATGACCACCATCATGACCACCATCATGACCACCATCATGACCATCATAATGACCACCATCATGACCATCATCATGACCACCATCATGACCATCATCATGACCACCATCATGACCATCATCATCACCCTTCAGAAATTATTATAACCGATCACAATGCGTTTAATAGAACTTGTTTATTTTAAACTTGCGTAACTGTAACATTGATGTCTAATTTAGTTTCAATTTTGCATTTCTTCCTCCAATTTTTTTTTCAACTCTATAGAATCGAAAGGGAATAAACCCTCGATGGCTACAACAACATTAGTTTCACCAATTAGCTCAGACCTCAAATAGCCCAACAAAAATGTGAACTGCTCAGCGGATTAACAACGTGTCCACACCACGTGCTGCACCACGTGTTCACGGTAGGCAGTAGCGACACCTGCTACGCCACCGGGCATGACATTAACAACTTGCAGGCCGGCAGCTCGTTCTGACTCACCATGTTGAACTGTAATCATCAAATTGTACGATATCATTTTTATCACAAAAACAAAGTAAAGTCAAAGCCGACTGATTTCCTTTTTTTTTTCAAGTAGACTAGCAATAAGCAGTTTTGAACAGATGTTGAGATAATTGGAATGCTAGACCTAATCATAACACTAAGTACCTAAAGTTTGAGGTTAGACACTGACCTCATCTTATACTCGACATCAAAATAACATTGTGCTTCACTTTACTATAATCAAATTAATCTCGCAAATAATAAAACGTATTGAAAACACAAAAACTTAACGTGACAAACAGAAATGTCAACCGTTAGTTCTTTAAACTACTGCTTCTAATTTTTCATTAAAACAATTGGAAAGAAACCTGTCCTTTAATTTCCGTTGCTCCAAAATAACCATAGCCTCCTGCCGCCCAGACCATAAAATTTGCCAGAGAATTTTGAATTAATAATGTAGGAAATAGAATAGAATTTCTTTTGTTTAAGGAGACCTTTTAATAGGCCTCTGGGCGGCAGGAGGATAGAGTTGGCGTCTTCAATTCTTAATTTCTTGGACATAGGTATCGCAAGAAATTGCGCTCGTTTCATCGTCACAGCATATTCATCATGGATGAAACTGTAGACTACTATGACAGTGAGCTTAGAAAACTTTTAACACAAGGCATGGATTGAAAATGTTTATCACTATCACAAATTAATTTTTGGTAGACTCGAAAACAAAACAAAACAAAGGGCTACCTGCCCATATTTTGGTACTGCTAGTATTTCACAACTAAGTAAGTAATAAGTATGGGTCATGATATACTTTGAAATCACTAGAATTACTGTTTTTATTTCTTTTTTTTTTCAATAGGGTAGGATACCTACCCACACGTTTTCTTACAACAGTAATCACAAAAAAAGAACAAAGCAGTTTTCTAAATCACGACTCAAATCAAACTTAACTGCAAACATAGTGAACAATCATTACCTTACCAACTGTTGTCGATTTTAAACCTTACCGTTTACATGTGATGCAATACCAGTACTCACTGTTACGTGAGCCTTGATTCTTTATCCCACTTGCTGATATCGGGAACCCTAATGACAGCCGAGCTAAGAGGCCTAGCTACTTGTTACTCGTTACAGAATCTTGTATCTACGCATCTACGCAGTGGTAGAAAACGAATGGAGAGTTCTAAGCTTGCGTCCATGCATAGGATGCATACCCCATAGAAATAACTTCCTTCGTAAGAATGTAAACCCTTCACATAACAAGACAAGAGTGAATCGTTCTATGTCTAACACGGGAATGAATTGATGAACACTGCAGTTGTGACCTTTTATACTGTCAGGTCACCAGCCACCTGTTCATAGGTTGGTATCATCTACCTGCAAACCTGCATGGACCAAGCAAAGACCACTCCAAGCAAAACATTGCTTATCGTTTTCTAGATTTAGTAACTCATATCTCCGACATATATGTATGTTTTTAGAACTTTTATGTGCCTTACTAACAACTGATTACAAAAAAATAATAGAAATGTTTTGTCAATTACAAAACTGAAACCTAGCAAGTGGTACAAAAATGGTACATTTTACTACTTGTAAGCAATAAACTCTTAAATTTCAAATATAAAATCAAGCAAATGCTTACTTTGAAATCCGGATTAAGATAACCATTTTAATAGTACCAAGGTAAATTTGTAGTATAGTGCATTGGGGTCATTTCAAACTACAGAAATTCTGCTCGGGTAATTTTGGAATAAATCTTGATTATGATAAAAATAATGGTGTGTTTTAAGGTAATTTGAAATGACCGCAAAGCACCCTACTCAATTGCAATCTAGGGAATTAAAATTATTTTGAAATTACTGACTACCAGTTCTTTACCACAGAGCTTCGCTGCAAAGTACTTGCTAACAATTTACTACACATTGAAACTTCCCAAAAACATCATTCTAGCCGATAAATGTCCACTGCTGGACATAGGTTTCCCCCAGTAGGGTCATTGCCATAACGAGTAATTTTTTTTTTCAAAGTTGTCTCGCACTTGTTTTTTTTTTTGTAACTTTTTATATGATTTCCACTCAGAATCACGAGCTCTTTTAATCCTGATAGGAGAAAATTTTGGTATCCTCTTCTGCTACGAGTGTATGCATGTGCATACCATTTGAATATCACTTGTACTACACATGCGACTATCGGCTTACCAGCGAAAATAATAAAACGGCAATAAACATTCAAAGCAGCAATAAGTATTTCAAAAACTTTTGTACGAAATATCATTTGATATTCACAAGTGCATTACGGTGAATGAAAACATCGTGAGAAAACCTGCATACACCTGCGAAGAAATTCAAGTGTGTATGTGAATTCTCCAACAAGTATTGGACCAGCGTCGGGACCACGCAAAATAGGCACGTTTGATGTCGAGTTGTGGAAAGAAATGACAAATAAAATACAATAGCAACAAGTATTGATATTATTTGATTTGTTTTGTCAGTACCTTCGTCGTAATTTGAAGCTTCTGATAATTTGTCCAGGGTTCTTCTATAGAGAGACAACGGACAATACCGACAAATAATTCACGTAATGATAGTGACGTTATGAATTATCGAAGATCCAATTTTGTTTATTATCAAAAAGTACAATTTTCGGTCGGTTCTTCGTCGGTTAACAACCAAAACGCACTATACCAATCGTCAGAAACAAAAACAATTGTAAACAAACCTAAATAATTGCATAATTCCATAATCGCGCACTTTTAAAACACAATCTTGGTCTCGTCACCAGCTTGAAACCTTAAGCCTTGAGTTCACATACATTTTTAGTTAAAATTATTCATATTTTGGCCACTATGATGACGCTGATGCCCGTCATCGATGTTCGATAAATAAATATTCAATATCAATTCAATTCCTCAGTCGACTCTTACGACACCCGCGGGGCGGTGACAAAAACCGCAGGCAGGGAGCGCGGGAGCGGCGACTATTAGAACGCAAACTTCACTCATTACTGACTTGAAAGGCTTTATTTATTGTTATATTTGAATTCCTTGTTCGACCCTTCGGCAATTTTTAAAATTAAAAACCTAGTAAGTGACAATTACCATATTCAAAAATCTAGTATGTTCCATATACAAACTCAAAAACCTAGTATAGCATGCAGTTGCCAGGTTTTTGGACTTGAAAATGTTACTTACTAGGATTTTGAATATGTTATTGGCATGCAAGAAATTCCCTTGCTAGGTTTAGTGGGTTTCATAACTTTGATTCTAATTGAGATAGAAATACAGGTGTTTTTGCATTAGACGCAGCTCAACATTTGGGGCAGATACATTAAAGAAACGTATTTTGACAAAAATGTCCCTTGCTAAGTTTTGATTTGGGACAGCCGATTCAGCCGACGTCACTCACCCCACCATCAGCACTAAACAATGAATAAAATGTCCTAACTACATGCACACACGATTGTTATTTGATTAAAACTGCCCAAGCGCATACCTACCTGTACCTGCTCGTCGTCATCAACAATTCAATTTGCTTAGAGAGTGCATTAGAATCGATATCTGAGGTAAACCAGTACGCGTTTGTATGACGGAACATTTAAGTTACTCCGTTCTTGAGGTCGAATTATGCTGGCTCGGCTCATCGCAAGATGCCATGTGCCATTTGTACTTACTTACTTACTTCCGTTGGCGCTACAACCTTTTGTGGGTCTTGGCCTCTTCGCAGATTTTTCCCCATATGTCACGTAACTTGGCTGTCCTTCTCCAGTTGGTAAACTTTCCCATCCTTCTCAAATCCTCTTCCACACAATCCAACCAACGTTTTTTGGGCCTGCCTTTCGGTCTCTTTTGTTGCGGCGTCCACCTACTCATTATTTTTGCTGCTCTTGTGTCCGGCATTCTTTCGAGATAACCCGCCCATCTCAGACGCTGAGACTTACAGAACCTGACGATGGTCTCCTGTTCGACAAGGGCATCCAATTCGTGGTTCATTCGCTGTCGATAACTATCGTCACGCTCCTTCACTGGTCCGAAAATCTTCCTTAGCACTTTCCTCTCGAACACTGCTAGTTTTAGTTCGTCTCTCTGTGTTAAGATCCAGGTTTCACAGGCGTAAGTCACTACGGGTCTGATGATGGTGCGATATATGATGAGCTTTGTTCTAATACTCAGCAGTTTCGAACCTAGTAGCGTCCCACATGCATAGAAACATTTGTTCCCAGCAACTATCCTTGCTCTTATCTCCTCGTCAGTTCGGTTTTGGGAGGTCAAAGTCAAAGTCAAAGTCAAAGTCAAAATATTCTTTATTCAATTAGGCCCAGCAACGAGCGCTTTTGAATCGTTAAACTAAATAGCGAATGAGAGAAAAAAAAACTACCTCCGGTTCTAACCCTACACCACTGCCTGAGAAGAATCCGGCAAGAAACTCAGCGGGACTTTCTTTTTTCAAATAATAGTTTTATAACATCTTACGGCTAACATGCATTAATTAAAAACAAACATAAATTTGATTTAATATAAATACAGATATAGTACATTAACTAGAGATGAAGTCTCTAATAGTCAGAACAATTATATAAATTTAATGAATTTTGAGAAATGTATAGATGTAAAGATATATGTAAAAGGGCATACAATTGTTTTTAGTTAGACGTTAAAATTAGCATTATGATACTGCTAGAGATGTAAAGGTCTCTAGTTGTCAGAGTAAAAAGAAAACAAACGGATACATTTCACTAAATGTTTCAGAGATGTATAAGGTCTCCATGCGTCATAATATTAAATAATTATAAATAAACAAACATGTAGCGAATTCAATTTCTCATATCAAGAACAGCAGGAAAATTGTTTGAATTTAAGCCATGAGTGAGCTTGATTAGACCGGTCTCCGCAAACAGCACCCGTTCACGAGTATGACGCGTATCTCAGCCATCGCCTCCCTCAACCTTCTTTCGGGAAAGTGGCGACCCGATCAACGACGCCACCGTAAGCAGAGACCTTAAAGTGAGCATGACTGTGCAAGCTATCAGGCAGACAATATAATTTAAATACTATGAATGCTGACCATATTTAGTTTCATGAGAATTTATATTCGTACTTGCCCGTTACATATATGACAACTATCACAAGAACAAAAAAATAGAAATAGAAATAACTAGGACAGAAAATCTGAATACAAAATTAAAATTACTTAGGTGTAAAGGACTCTAAGTGTCGACATAATATACATTAAAATAGGAAAAATTAAAATAAAAAGATAATCTCGGAGATGTATAAAGTCTCCAAGTGTCAAGACTACATATTAGTAATACGGAAAAAAAAACTAAGATAATGACTATCTTACTAGGTAATCAAAGATCCTAGATACCTGAATCTGTTTACACCGCTTATGGTCTTGCTTCCAAGTGAGATATTTTCTGGTTGTCTAGGTTGTCGTGTAGTTGCAAGGTATTCTGTCTTGCTTGAGTTTACTTGAAAACCGAAGGTTGCGGCTTCTGTCTCGAGCCTTAGACAGTGATCGGCCATCCTGTTTTTGGACCTGCTGGTGATGACTATGTCATCAGCATATGCGGCCAGTTGGGAGGTGTTGTAGTCGATCAGGCCATTGATGCCTAACTTTCGGGTGGCAGCTTCAAGTACTAAGTTGAAGACAATGGATGACAGTGCATCACCCTGTTTAACTCCTGAATGGATTTCGAAGGGTTCAGATATATTGTTTTGAACAGCAACAACCGATTTTGAGTTGTTCAAAGTGGCTTTGACAAGTCTTACCAATTTGCTTGGTATACCTAACTGAAGCATGTTGTTTAGTATCTGCGTCCGGTCAACACTATCAAAAGCTTGCTTAAAGTCTACGAACATGTGATGTAAATCGATGTTATATTCATAAGCTTTTTCTAGTGTTTGGCGCAGAAGGTGGATCTGATCTGTGGTAGATCTGTTTGGTCTAAAGCCATATTGATACTCCCCTATTATTTCTTCCGCGTAGCCGCTAAGACGCTTATATATAACTGCTGAGAAAACTTTATAGGCGGCAGAGAGGACCGATATTCCTCTATAATTACTGCAGATACTTTTATTTCCCTTCTTGTGAATAGGTACAATTATACCCAGATCCCATTCTTCCGGCATCTTTTCTTGATCCCATATCAACCTTATTAATCCGTAAAGTCGGTCCTCTAGGTGCCGTCCTCCCTTCTTGATTAGTTCTGAGGTGATGGTATCAATACCTGGCGCCTTGTTATTTTTCAGGTTACTCATAGCGTACTGTACTTATGATAGGCTAGGTGGTGGTAGTCTTTCTTCGACATCAAAGAACATGAATGCTGTATCAGGTGTGGTTTGTTGAACATTTAGGAGTTCATAGAAATGTTCTCGCCACCGCTTTAACACGTCTGCCTTCTCTGTGACAAGGGTTCCTGTTTTGTCTTGGCAAGTATTCGTTTTAGGTTGATATCCTTTTCGTACGCCGTTTATTTCCCTGTACAAGGGTCTGGTAAAATTACGTGCTCTCAGATCTTTCATTCTCCTGAATTTCTCCTTTTCTGCATTTCGTTTCTTCCATCTTGCCATTTTCCTGCATCTGTTCCTCTCTATCCTATAAAGCTCCCGGGTAGCATCAGTCCCGTTATGAAGATACGCAAGACGCATCTCGTTCTTTGTGTTTATCGCTTGCTCATACTCCTCGTCAAACCAATCCTTATTTCTTATTCTCTTTACTTCCTCAATTGTACCTCTGGCTGTGCCATTTGTACAGCACTCTGTAAACAAAGAAGGAGTGCGCTTGCGTGAACGCGTTCGAGTCAAACTACCCTCAGATCGGCGCGCAACTCAAAATACCCTTATTATTAGTACTGTATGCGATAGACTGATAATGATGTCGCGTGGGATTTACCTGCAAGTTAAGCTCCACCTCCATTCCCCACCATGCGTCGGAAACTTGTTACGTACGTTATAACGCATTGATTTAGTTACATTATGCGGGTTAATTAAAGTTGCAAACTCAAACACCCTTTCCAATCTGATTTTGCAGTTATGAGACAGTGGGACAGTACGCAAAGTAAGCAAGTGATCATAGTGACCAAACATTCGTTAGATAATGGGATTTAAAAAAAATCTATAACAAAAAGGATAATGAAAAATGGATTATTTTTGTTTTACCAAATATTTTTTTACGCCTTTACCCAACACATACTTATTGCAATATGGCTAATGATATAAAAAACAACCTGTATATTTATATTATAGATATATTCCATAGTTTTAAGTGTTTTATTTTTATAAGTTATGTTAACATTAGATTTTGTATTATTTAGGTATTTTTTTATTAACTTAATAGTTTTAATGTAGTTTACTCAAATAAAGTTATTTGATTTATAACGATATATATATATATTACGGGTAGATTAATAAAATATCCACCTCATTCAAGTAAAGGTAATTGGCGTCAAAGAATTTGAATGATAGCTTACGATATTAAATAGAATTAACTTTGAACCTTAATACTAATGATATAAAGTTGTAACTAACGTGAAACTAGAGAATAACCTTTTATAAAATAAGGTGACACATTTTTTTGACTTTAAGCGAAATAGAATCTTGAATCAATGTATTATGGTCTTACAATGCGAACATATTTGTAGTGTTATGTGTATTATTTTAAAAGTAAATTTTATAACCATTACGATAAGGTAGAAAATACAAGCTCTTACATTTTAACTATCACGCACACTAGCACTGGACTTCTTCGCAGTGTGTGTCGTGCGTCTGCGGTAACTTGTTAGTGTGCGGGGCCTGTAAAGGGCACTCTTTTGTCGACTGTACACACCAACTTATGTTCACACTGCACTGGTACTTTATTTGTATGCCAGTAACGACTACATCTGGAATAGTTTTTTTTTGGCATGACGCACGATAATTTATGGAAATATTTTTGTTTATGTGTATAGTGGACATTAGTGGCTATGTATGCATTTTTTTTGTAAGTATACTTCCACCTGAAATAAAAAAAATATGGAAAATAAAACAAGAGCCCTTTTTTATTATGAAAAATAAGGACAAGATGCAGGTTAAAAACATGCATTTTGTATTTTATTTTATTGTTATCAAACACAATTTTGTTTGGTTGATCTAACTTGAACAGTTTACGAAATATACCACTTTCAACGACACGCTGTTTATTTTACATTATTTTGAATAACTCTAAAATAAAAGAAGATCTAAAGCTGATATTAAGCATGAAGTATTCTTAGGGCCTGCTAGTACACCATCTAAAATATTGACCTCATCCGCGGCGAAAGGCACCTCTTGTTCGGTAAGGCTGCCCAAGCCTTTGAAAGGTGTATTCCTGACCATATTTGGAGACTATAATGTCATATGAACTTTTCTGAATTCGGTTTATTTTCAGAGATAATGACATGTTATATTGATTTAATTTTTCACGATTACAACTCATATTTTAAAGACAAACGGGTCTTAATCGCGTAAACTTACGTTTAATTTTATTCTGACGTTTCGGGCATGACGTTACACCGGTCGTCGTCTGCTTGCGACCATGGGTGTAACGTCATGATAAACTTAAACGTAAGTTTACGCGATTAAGACCCGTTTGTCTTTAAAATATAATGACATGTTTTTCAAAAAACTATTTTCATCATAAGTTACTGAAAAATACCAGCACGATTATAATTATTACACTAATAGTTTCCGTCTTGAGTCTCTTGACATACTCACTGATAAAAGTTAGAGAAAATGTTTCAGAAAAACGTTCAACTAAAAAAAAATTATAAACCTTTTAAAAATAAGTCTTTGACTACAATTTATAACGTAGTAAAAAAAATATTGTCGAAATTGACATATGTCATGTATTTAATATTTGTTACTTCATTTGACATCAAAAATTCATTTGTAAAGTCTTTCGGGTTACTCCAACCCACCCTGTAAAATCCGTTTGAACAGTTTTAAGGAGTTTTAATGATTATATTATATAATATAATGTCAAAGCAAGCCCAGATCTATACTTCGTTTTATTTAAGATTAGAATTATCTGTCAAACGGGTGAACAAAGAAGCAGTGGTCGTAAACCTTCCTTCTTCGATTTCGGCCGATAACACTGAATTTCTCGGAACTTATGTACATACATATATATCATTTGATATTTACCGATAGCTGAACGCATAGTTTTCACATTTATTATTAATTTGTTGGCAAAACTGTATTAAAAAAAATTATAAGTGTTTTATAAGCAAGATGGGGCAATTTAGAAAAAAAGCTAAATATTGAAGGTTTTCGTTTAGTGTTTGGCGGTTTTTAACTAAGTATTTTTTTATAAATTTGTAACTCATATCGTACCGATTTTACATTTACTGAATTTATTGAAGTCTACAGTCTAAAATTTAACAATATTTGCATATTTAATCTAGCTTACATTATGCACTCCCAGTACTTTTAAAAGTCATGCATTTAAGGATTAAAACTATCGGTATAAAAGCGGACACGGTGTCATAAAGACTGCCATATATCTTACCCATCGGCAACGTCGTTTAGTATTTGTCGCCATTATGGGCGGCTTTAATCTGGGACGGTCTAACGTAGTTTGAATTTGGTAACAAATTAGAAAATAAAACTCTGATGACATACTCTTCAAAGTTTTATTCACTGTCAGTGGAAGAGTCCGAGGACTTGGAACCACCAACGTTTATAATAAAATTTTCCACAGTGTTATCTATTATATTATCTAATTTCATTTAAAACTTTATTTTCTTTTAAAATGTTGTATACCGTAGCCAACGATATGCCAGCAGTCTCAGCAGTCTTTTTCACACGGTCCGATTTAGTGGGATATTCCTTTCTATGGCACATTTCTAACACTAATTTGTAAATATTCACCACCAATACCACCATCCGCTTTTCACTGGCAGTCAGAGGATTTTGCTTTTGCCGTTTCTTCTTTAGAGATGAAAACACGTTAGCCGGAACCAGCTGCGACTTCATCAATTTTAAATGTGCACCAACAAACAAAATATCTAAATAGACTAATAATTAATAACGAAATTGAACAAAATCGATAACATTAATCTTTAAGTAAGCTAGCAGCAATAGAAAACACAACCGACAAATCGAATAACAGATGGTGACAGTGACGTTTTAAAATTGTGTGAGAACTCTGCCTCTTTAGGTTTTTTAATGTACAACCTTTCCATGAAAAATTGCAAACGCAATTTATTAAAATTCTTATCTTTTCATCTTTGAATACAAATTAACTAATATTATGTTTCTTATCTGTTCTCTCTGCATGCTATATTATGTATTAATATAGCATGATAATGAATACGTGATATTTAATAATTCGTATTCACTGTTCGATCCGCAGAATGTGCATGTAAAAAAACCTTATATCTCGTTCTGCAAAGGTCTTTCTAATGCTAAAAAAAACGAAGTATAGAAGGATCAGGTTCTAGGGATCTTTTGGTAAAAGGCTTTTTTGGATTTATATTTTTTATCTTGTTACAGTACATAATGCCCGAAAACGTAAACGCCTCGCATCCGATACCCGGCGTCTACGATTTGGCTGTTTGGACACTCGCCTTCACACTTTTCCGATATGTAGACAACAATATCAACGTACAAACATATGTTTGCAACAGAGCTGGATCGTATTGGTAATATATTGTACCTCATAAATCATAATCCGATAGGCTGCAATTTTTTTTATTAGACCTATTCAAAAATCGTCTTATAACTTATGAACATACGAGGTAATTCGCATTATAATGTTCATTTTGTTTTTACCCCCAATTTAATCATTTATTCTGGAAGATTAGAGTACTTTAAAATATCAATTTGAATATTTTATTGTTTAGAAGCTCAGTATTTTTTTAGAGGTTGTTAAATAATAAAACCTGATACGACGTTCCGTAAGTTAACTATAGCGATAGAATCAAACAAATACCCAAAGTTCAATACGCAAAGGTCGATTTACATTAGGGATGTAACGGAGTTCTGCTTCCGCTTCTGTTTCTGCGGAACTTCCGTTTTGTTTTACACATCCGCTTCATTTCATGTCGGCCTCCGTAGCCTAGTTGGTAGTGACTCTGCCTACGAAGCTGGAGGTTCCGGGTTCGAATCCCGGCGAGGGCATTCTTTGTGTATTTATTTATCACAAATGTTTGTTCCTTGGTCATGGCTGTCTATGTATTTAAGTATCTATATGTATCTATCTATTATACAGGGTGGTCCAAACCTTGACGTCAAAAATTTTTTTTTTGATTCCTCACGTCATGAGCTATCAGAATATACCCCATGTATGTTAGCCGATTTTTTGTAGTTTTCGAGTTATGAATTTTTGAAAAATTTTTTTTGAGAAATTCTGGAATGTATAAATTTATTAAAAAAAAAAAACTGTTGGGTTTTTTAAGTAGTTTCTTTTTGTAAAAGTAATAATATAAATAAAGCATTTACTGACAAAAAAATTAGCGTCCTCACTTTGATACAAGTAGAATAAAAAATACCAAATTCAAAATTTTACGCTAAAAATGCATCAAAATAGCATTAATGTACGTAAATAAAAAAAATAAAACATATCCCAAGGATTTTTGGTAATCTAAAGACTGCCCTAGACCTTAAACCTTCGTAAAAGCAAAAAAAAAGTGATACTTAATAATGAGGATTTTTCGGAGTAGTCGGTCAAATAAACTTACAAAAAAAACTTCAACATTTTTAATTTAAAAATAAAGTGAAATTGCGTCTGTTTTGTTGTTCTTATCAATAAACAAAGACAGAAAATACCACGAAAACTCAATTTGTGTAGTTATTCAAGTAATTTTTTACTACTTTAAAATTTTAAGCTTTTTTAAGTTTATTTGACCGACTAATCCGAAAAATCCTCATTATTCAGTATCACTTTTTTTTGCTTTTACGAAGGTTTAAGGTCTAGGGCAGTCTTTACATTACCAAAAATCCTTGGGATATGTTTTATTTTTTTATTTACGCACATTAATGCTATTTTGACGTAAAAATTTGAATTTGGAATTTTTTATCCTACTTGTATCAAAGTGAGGACGCTAATATTTTTGTCAGTAAATGCTTTATTTGTAGTAATACTTTTACAAAAAGAAAATATGAAAAAAACCCATTAGTTTTTTTTTATCAATAAATTTCTTCATTCCAGAATTTCAAAAAAAAAAAATTCAAAAATTCATAACTCGAAAACTACAAAAAATCGGCTAACATACATGGGGTATATTATGATGGGTGCCTGTCGTGTCGCATAACGTCGATTGTCCTAAAATTTTTTTGCCGAGAATGTATGGCATAATGTTACATGGCATACTACTTGTTTAGCCTACTTAATTTTGCGCATACACGTTTAAAATACCTACACCATATTTATTCTAATATTGATTACTCGAATGTCGAATGACCTAAAGCATAATAATCCTAATGTTCATTGTAATAAATATTGTTTACCCTACTACTCGAACTGTCAATTTTCACTGCGCCTACTTTTATCATGTCAAAATTTTATTCAAAAAGGCATTTTAATAACAACATGCAAAACATTTGAACAACAGGGTGAATGGTTAAAAAAAATGTTCAAGTAATAAACCAGGGTAAAACCGACGTGGATTGGTTAGGTTTCGAAACTAGGGCGGAGTGAATGGCGTAGTCTTTAAATCATCATCATCATCATCATCAGCCAATTGACGTCCACTGCTGGACTGCTGGACTGCTCTCTGGGGGAGGCCTATGTCCAGCAGTGGACGTCAATTGGCTGATGATGAGTCTTTAAATATTTTTAATCAATTGTTTACACATCCTCATACTTACAAAGCCAAAAAAAGGGGGGACGGGGGGGCGAAGCCCCCCACCAGGGGGGCTCGGGGGCGAAGCCCCCCGCATTAAAAAAGAAATAATCTGAACATCCCCTACCTTAACCTGGATAGGTTCGTTAGGTACCTTTTATCCCTTAGAGCGGAAATAGAAGCCCCGCGCAGCGGGGCTTCGTCGACCGGTTCCCAGGTCACTTAAATTCACCAATTGATCATGATTCATCAATTGCTCACTTAAATTCTTTGGACAACAGGGCGAATTATTTAGTAATAGTTAAGTATAAGGAATAAAAAACTATTTTTAAAGCTAGTTAAAGGTAGGTAATCACTATTAGTACATTAAATAGTAGGAACCATTATGCACAATAATTTTTCGATACATATACATTAGACACGAAAATCATTAGGATAAACAATATTTAGGAACAACCAAGTTAGGATTAACAATTTCGGCATAGCAAAAATATGCGCAACAATGTTTATACCATTCATTTTTCGGCGTAAAGTTGTTATGCGACAAATTTTTCGAAATAAAACCATTATGCCACCCGATATAGACCCTATTATGATAGCCCATGACGTAGGAAACCTAAAAAAAAATTGTTGACGTCAAGGTTTGGACCACCCTGTATATATCGTCGCCTGGTACCCACATCACAAGCCTTAATTGAGCTTACCGTGAGACTAGGTCGATTTGTGTAAGATGTCCCAAGATATTTATTTATTTTATTTGTTTATTTCTGGTTCTGTTATTTTTAAAACAGAATTTATAGCGGATGTCGGAGCCTAGCGCGACGGTGGGAGTTGATCGGCGTACATCCAAAATCAACAGGTTTACCTGTCACCTGTGTACCTATACCTATTATACCCGTCATTCGTTCATTGCTCCGCTTGTCATCTCTCTACCTACCCTTAACATCTCGTCGACTTAGCTCTCACTCAAGCTCCGCTTCTCGTTACGGTTCTGTTTTCGGTTCCGCTTCCGTTAAACTAATTTCAAAACATCTGCTTCTGCTTTCGCTTCCGTTAAAACACATCCGTTACATCCCTGATTTACATCTACAGATACAGAGCGTGTCAGACACGCATTGCATTTTCTAAATTCAGCTCGATCTACAGGAATTGAGGTTGATTTGTTGTATCTATCATGATTTGTATCAACTCATCACTGAGCAATTCTCTTTATTTTTGCCACTAAAATGAAATATGAAATTTTAGGTAAATTTTATACTAATTCTACTCAGAATCACAAGCCGATTCCATTTCCGTCGAAAAAAAAAGTGTCCCATGATTTTTTTTCTTATTGTGTTACTATTTTCCATACATCTTCTATGGCGGTAACACAAGAGGGAATTCGAAATATGTATGAAATTTTTGGGACATTTTTTTTTTCGCCGGAAATGGAATCAGCTCGTGATTCTGAGCAGAAATAGTATAAAATTTACCCAAAATTTCATATTTCATTTTAGTGGCAAAAATAAAGAGAATTGCTGCACTAGTCTTTTTTATAGGTTTAATTTGTGTATTTATTTATCACAAATAAATTTGTTCCTTGGTCAAGGCTGTCTATGTATTTAAGTACCTATACGTATCTATCTTATTATATATATCGTCGCCTGGTACCCACATCACAAGCCTTAATCGAGCTTACCGTGGGACTAGGTCGATTTGTGTAAAGATGGCTAAAAATATTTATTTATTTATAACAATGCAACTTTTTATTTTCTGGCACATTATTCAATGTTATGAACAGAGATCTATCGGACAAATGTGCGTCATTGTTCGCAATAATATGTTATGGACATGACTTCAAAGTTGATTGAATAATTTAATCATTTTTAGAAATTTACCTATTTGACGATGGTAACTATGAAAACCTTTGTAAATAGTTACCTTAAAGCTTCAAAATCCAAAATAAAGGAATTATTCGTTGAATTATTCATTTTAATAAACTTTGATGTCATGCCCATATTATTGCGAACATTTGTCCGAACTCTGGTTATGAAACACGCAATAATTGTACTTCGAACGTGTCGAAATCACGGCCATCAAGAGGCTCTATATGATAAGTATTCACAGACATTATTTGTGGTTGTACAGCTTGTTCGTCTAGTTTTGCGGTCAGTATGTACAATCTCACGCTTTATAGCATTTCGGAGAGATTTTCGCCAATCTTCAATTGATTCACCCGCGACCCGTTCTAATAGTTGACTTTTATTACTTTTCTCTGTAATATCACTGAAATAAAGCTTGGCCTTGTGGTTAGGATAAAAATGGCGTCGTTTTTTTTCTTTCACAATCACTTAACTTGTTCAGTTCATCACCAACGTTATAATTTTTATTTTTACGAGTCAAAACTTACTTTCGTATTTGCATCGTCGCCACTGACATTATATTGGAGTTAAAATAAAAACTATGGATTAATTAATCACGTTTATAATTTTATATTATTCCGTTCAATAAGCTGGGAAACAAAACACTGGATAGGTAAGCGTGATGCCGCGGGTTGCCATGTATAACATACACGTATAAACTGTTTGAGCTCAGGGTATAACAGGGGCAAACAATACGCTTATGAATTGGGGGGTGAGTCTTTTGTTATTATTATTTTAGGCTCCAGTTCGGCTCACCAGCGCTTGGCTCTGTAAAGAAAGCAGTAGCGATCATAGTTGGCTTCCAGTTCATCATGTGGCACAAACGAAAACCCTCGCCTTATTACAAATATGCGGTGAAAACTCAGAAGTATTCAGGCAAGTGTCCAAAGGTAAGGTTCATCTGATCCTCGTTATCTTTTTCTTTTATCGGGTCGGTGACAGAGACAAATGCGCGAAATTAACGGGTTTTCCAATCAAATTTCGCTGTGGGTCTTCTAGAAGTCTGGCAAACGAAAGATGAGAATGAGTTTTTTACGGAACTTTTTTATTTTGGTATCACAAACTGAATTGTCAAACGTGATAATTATTTTGTCATTCGTTCGACTTGTCATCCATTGTTTGCTTTCCACAATTACAACGTTTTAAGTGATGTTTCTGCATCATTAAGATTATGCCAAAATAGATTATGCCAATTCTGTTATGCCCTAAGCGTTTCGGACAAAAAAAATTATGCCAGATAGAGGGAACCCATCAACATGACATTTCGTGCGAACCTAGAAACACCGATATCGTGTGGAAACACTCTTGTTTCTCCTTATAAGCGATGTTTCTCTCCTCTTGTTTTTCTTTATATTTACTTGTTATATAATATGCAGCAGCTTACGAACATTACTTATTCATAGTTTTTTTCATCATAAACACCTTAACGTGTGACAGGGCAGAGTTCAGAAATAACCTAGCCGCACTGGTATACTTGCACAGCGTGTCAGCAAAAATGTCAGCTTCCGGGACCTGGGCGACGAAGCGATTTATGAGCGCAACCGCACGAGCGGTGGGCGCATTCGCAGCGTGCACCGTGCGCGCGGCGGGGCCCGCCAGCAGAAGAGGTCGCCGCCGCGGTACTCGCGCCCCACCTGAATTTGAACCCACCGGACATAGTTTCTATGCGGTGGAACCGCAAGACCAATCCTGACCAAAGTACTGGGGATATAAATACCAAAAAGCAAAGTAGCAAAATGTAGTGAACGTAATGAAAGCAATATGTTTTGAAAGTGATAATTGGAAGGTGTGTTAAGTTAATATGATTAAAAGAGTACTTGTTTTTCACTGCTACTGCAATACTTCCATGAGGGCAATCAGAGTCACACCGAACAAATGTGTATCCTGGTAACTTGAGAAGCTTGGATGGGACCAACCAAGTTTCATTTAATAATATTATATCAATGTTAGTGCAAGAAATAAGGTGTTTCAATTGATCTAATTTTGGGATAATGCTGCGTGAATTCCAATGAAAGATATTAAGATTCTTAATATTAACATCAGTATCCATTAATGTTGACCAGATAGATTGTTAATTAGAGATTTTCTTATCATTTTACTGCATATGGCAACATCAGTTTGTAATTGTGTAGTTTTCAACATGTCAAATAAAGTTTAGATTGAGGCACACATATTTTCGTCCAATATTCCGCAGTGCTTGAAGACGAAAGTCTTTAATCAGTGTGTGTTGCCAGTGATGACATACGGTACTGAAACGTGGCCGCTTACAATGGGTCTCATAAGAAGGCTCAAAGTCACCCAAAGGGCAATGGAGAGGGCCATGCTAGGAGTCTCTCTGCGTGATCGGATTAAAAATGAGACCATCCGCAGCAGAACCAAAGTAACCGAAATAGCTCTCCGAATCGCTAAACTGAAGTGGCAGTGGGCGGGGCACATTGCGCGTAGAACCGATGGCCGTTGGGGCGGGAAGGTTCTTGAGTGGCGGCCACGTACCGGAAGGCGTAGCGTGGGTAGGCCCCCCACAAGGTGGACCGATGACCTGGTGAAGGTCGCAGGAGTCCGCTGGATGCGGGTGGCGCAGGACCGGTCATTGTGGCAATCTTTGGGGGAGGCCTATGTTCAGCAGTGGACGTCTTTCGGCTGATATGATGATGATGATGATGATCAAATAAAGTTTTAGTGGAAATGTTCATTCATTCATCAGAATTAATTAATTCTGTAAACAGAGCTCTCAGTTGAGGACCCTGCTTATTAGGCCGAGGCTTTATGTTTGATGCAGTTACTACAGGTTTGATTGTCACTGAAGCATAATATATGTTGTCTTGCCATTGATTTTCTCCTTGATTTCTTGATTTTTAGCAGCCTTGACTGGACAGCCATTGTTCACAGCCATATGAGGGCCACTGCAGTTGCTACACTTTACATTGTTCTTGTCCGTGCACTCCTTAAAGAAATGTCCAGCACCACAGATTGAACACACCTGAGAACTACGACAGGAGCCGCGACTGTGTCCAAATTTGTAGCAAACGAAACACTGCCGAATTGGTTTTATATATTCTTTCACATCAAAGCATATATTATATAATCATAAGTGGCATGGTCAGGACGCACTGAGCTGGGTATTCAGTAAAAAGCTGTTGGCATCTTTCTTGTTATTGAAGAAAACTTTAAGCATAAAATTGCCAATAAATTTTTAGCACCACTGTTGACTTCATATTACGCATTGCAAGTACCACATCTATGCTGATGACATACAAATTTACATTTCTTGTAAGCCAGCTGAAATCGACAGTGCCATAGAAAAACTTAACCTTGATCTCAGCAGTATTGCCACTTGGGCGGCAGAACACTGCTTGTTACTTAACCCCAGTAAGACTAAATACCTTGTCTTGGGTAGCAGGCAGCAACTGGCTGGTGCCGGTTTGATGCATGATATCAGGGTTATGGATGAGCCTATAGAAAGGGTGTATGAGGCTCGTAACCTGGGACTCCAAATGGATTGTGAGTTGCGATATGATAAGCACACCGCAGAGGTAGTTAGAAGTTGCTTTTATAAACTTAAAGTACTATATAAAATTCGGCCATATTTGAGTGAAAACTTACGTATTCAATTAGTTGAAGCGCTTGTCCTGTCTAAATTGAACTATGTTGACACAGTAATAGGTCCAAGACTACTTTCCAAAACAAAACAACTGATCCAACGTGTTCAAAATGCTTGTGCCCGCTTTTGTTTTAACATTCCGTTGAGAGCCCATGTGACTCCATCTTTAAACAAGCATAAAATCCTTAAAATGCATCACCGTCGTAAACTTCATTTGGCTTGTTTGCTCTTTGGAGTATTGAAATATAAATCCCCCATTTATCTTCATGACAAGCTGACTTGCATCAGGCTACGTGGACGCCGGGATTGTGGGATTCAATTGTTGACGCCACGCCATGCATCGGCCGCTTTCCGAGGAAGTTTTCGCTATGCGGCCACCAAATGTTGGAACAACATTCCACCGCCAATAAGGAACCTGCAAAATGTTTACGGTTTTAAAAAGAACCTGAAAATATTCATGCTCAGTCACCAATTTAGTGAGGAGGCCTGCAGACTTGAGACAAGTTGCCTGTAGATGTTTATAAATGTGTATTCAATCGCAATTTTATACCTACCAGCAGTTTATGTTCCTTTCGTTTTGATTGAAATGTTGATCCATTATTCTCTTCTTTTGTTTTTGTTATTCGGATTGTATTGTACTTCGATTCATATCGTAATTACGTAATTGGTACTGTTGTTTGTCATAGTAAAATGTCGTAGTAAAACATTACGTAAGTGTAACCGGTCAGCCATTGATTGATCGCTGTGCTGTATCGGCCGGTCTTGTCATCAGTGTTGCTACTACAAAATGATTAGCGATAATGCACGGCCATGACAGGGCCGGCCCGATCTATGATATATTATTTTTGTTTGCTGTGTAACGTCTGTGATTTTATTTGTAATTATTATTGTTTATCTGTATTGTGTGTTGCCTGCCGTGAAACTGTTCACGTGATGGCCTCATCGGAAGACCAGCGCTGGCATTCGCTAGCAACATGCTGAGATGAGGCCATTTCGTAGCATACACGCTTTTATTTGTAAATTATTTTTCGTTGATATATATTGTGGTTTTTTGTGTATGTTGCGAATAAAGTTATTTCTATTTCTATTTCTATATCGATTCTGGTGTTTGGTGTCAACAAAATAGGATAATCTTTTTTGTTATCCTCGGTGTAAATATGAGTGTAGTCTTTGAACAATCCTCTTTTGTAAGCAATAAAACTTGCCGCCATTTTAGATGGTGGAGACTGCTCTCCAGTTTTTGATTAAGATTGGTACATGACGCGGCTGCCAAAAGCAATGATGTTTCGCTAAATCCGCACTTTTTACTGGGCCTGATTTGACCTCTGCTCGGCATTTTGATGCGTTTTCGGGAGAGCAAGGTAGCCCTGACGGGAGATATTCGCGAAATGTTTCCTCAGGTAAAGATTCGAGCCGAGGATCATGGCGCACAACGGTTTTTACGGCGCGATAACCCAAAAGAGCCTATCAGGACTTATCGGATATCATCAATGATTTTCGGTGCCGCTTCTAGCCCTTTCACTGCTATCTTTATTAAAAATAAGAACGCAGCGGAATGGCAGGAACGCTATCCAGCCGCGGCTCGAACCATTATTGCCGATCACTATATGGATGACTGTTGTGGCTGTGCACATGGAAAAGTACCCTGTTGCGGGTTTTGAGTTATGCATAGTTCCAAAAAGGAGATTAAATTTCCTATCAATAAAAAAAGAATCATGACTCTAGGTTGAATCACTATTTTTATATAAATTTTTGAATTTGGGTAAGGCCGCGGATTTTGACGAATGTGACACAGACATAACATAAAAAAAAATACGTTACGTTACCATGAAA